>JAEMOT010000672.1:211964-247879 GCA_019297695.1 Apostasia ramifera
CCTGTTCACTCGCCTGCCTGTGCTCGTGCCCGTCTGCGCTTTGTCCGTGCGTCGCCCGTACTCGATCAGTGACTCTTCTCCGATTCAAATCGTTGGTAACTTCTTTCCCGAACTCAATTAAGCCGATTATTTGATTTCTACATAAATTATTCGCTTGACTTGAATTATTTATTTGGCTCTAATTGTGTGACCCGATAATTCCTTGTGTGTTAATTACTGTTGGATTTACCGGTGAGACGTCTGTCCTAAATTCCTGAACCTCGGATCTGATTTATTAAATTTAAATTGACGCCCTAATCTAAATTGATAAATTCTTATTTATCATACGATCCAATTTAATTTTAATTTTAAAATATCTTAATTTGCGGGATTCAAAAATCTTATTTATCATATAATTTATCTAGAAAATATTTTTCTCTTAATTAAAATAATTTGCTAATCAATTTTGCTGAATATAAATATAAAATATCATTGGCATCCGTTTTCCATCCCGTATCATCATCCCAATCCATATAAAGTTTCCTAGATTAATGCCTCTTCCGTGGAGGTTACACAGCGATGCTTAGTCCTGTTTCAATTCAATTTCTATCAGGAGGTTTGGTGTGACGTCCTACCAATGGAAGTTTGTAGCATCATCTTGAGTAGGCCTTGGTTATATGATTTGGATATCACTTTTCGAGAATGATCTAATTCTTGTGTGTTCACCTATAAAGGTGACCAGATCATGATAGGTCCTCTTCCTATGGCTATTAGCAAGAAAGAAATTTTAAGTAAGATAAAGGCCTCAAAGAAGAAAGACCTTCATTTGATTAGCGCTCGAGAGTTCGAGAAAGAAATAGATGAAAATTCTTTAATTTTGGCTGTTGCTGTTAAGAAAGTGAAAAAGAATGATTCGATTGAATCCCCACCAGAAGCAGTTCTTATACTTAAGGAATTTGCTAACGTGTTCCCGGGAGATCTTCCTGATTGCTTACCCCCGATGTGTGATATTCGGTACGCGATTGATCTCGTGCCTAGAGCAATACTTCCAAATCTCCCACACTATCACTTGAATCCCACTGAACATGCGGAGTTAAAATGGCAAGTAGATGAACTACTTCAGAAGGGGTTCATCCGAGAAAGCTTTAGCCCTTGTGCTGTTCCAGAACTTCTAACTCTAAAGAAATACAAATTGTGGAGGATGTGCGTAGATAGTCGCGTCATCAATAAAATCACTGTCAAGTATCGCTTTCCCATCCCTCGCCTGGATGATTGCTTGATATGATGGCTGGAGCCATTATTTTCTCTAAAATTGATCTTAAGAGCGGCTATCATCAAGTTCGAATTCGTCCAGGAGATGAATGAAAAACAGCCTTCAAGATGAAGGATGGCTTATATGAGTGGTTGGTGATACCCTTTGGGTTATCTAACGCTTCTAGCACCTTCGTGAGGCTGATGACCCAAGTCCTGCGACTATTTATTGTTATTTTTGTCGTGGTCTATTTCGATGCCATCTTGATCTATAATAGGACTAGAGAAGAACATGTTATATACTTATCTCAGATCTATCAAGCCCTTAGGAAAAATAGCTTATATGCAAATTTAAAGAATTGTGCATCTATGATTGATCGAGTTATCTTTCTAGGCTTCATAGTATCATCTGAGTGTGTGTCTGCTGATCCTGAAAAGGTAAGCGCAATAGTTAGTTGGCCAGTTTTTCAGAGCATTCATGATATACGCAGTTTTTATGGATTGGCGACTTTCTATCGTAGATTTATCCGTGGATTTAGCACCATCGTAGCTCTGATTACCGATTGTATTCGAAAGGGGTCATTCAAGTGGACGAAGACTGCTGCTAAAGCCTTCAAAAAAATAAAGATTAGGATGACATATTCCAAATTTTTCTAAAGTTTTTGAGGTCTCATGCAACGTTTTTGGAGTTGGCATCGGTGGTGTACTATCCCAAGAAAGTCACCATGTTGCTTTCTTTAGTGAGAAGTTGAACGAAGTTAAGCAGAAATACTCCACTTATGATAAAGAGTTTTGTGCTGTAGTGCAAGCCTTGAGGTATTGGCGGCATTATCTCCTACCCCAAGAATTCGTTTTATTCTCTGATCATGAAGCCTTGAGGTACTTGGACTCACAAAAGAAGTTGAATTTAAGGCACGCGAAGTGGGTCGAATTTCTGCAAGAGTACACCTTTGTACTTAAGCATAAAGTAGGAATCGAGAATAAAGTCGCGGACGCTTTGAGTCGTCGAGTCTCACTCCTATCCACTATGAGCGTTGAGGTCGTGGGATTTGACAAACTCATCGAATCCTATGAGGATTTTCCTGACTTTGGAGTCATTTATGCCGCCGTAAAGGAAGGACAATCTAAGGAGTTCGCTGACTTCTTAATTCAGGATGGCTACCTTTTTCATGGTTGCAAACTGTCTCCCACGAACATCTGTTAGAGACTTTCTTGTTTGGGAGTTACACGCAGGTGGATTAGCCGATCACTTTAGCTGAAATAAAACGATTGAGGTCGTAGAGAACCAATTTTATTGGCCAAGCCTCACGAGAGATGTCGCGCGTATAGTTGGTCAGTGTCGAACTTGTGCTGTGGCGAAACAACGAAAACAGAACACTGGACTTTATACGCCTCTACCTGTGCCTGATCATCCTTGGCAAGATCTTAGCATAGATTTGTTCTAAGATTACCTAAGTCTGCTGATAAGCATCATTCCATCTGTGTCGTGGTTGATTGATTTTCTAAGATGGCATGTTTTCTCCCTTGTTCTAAAACATCAGATGCCTCTAGGATCGCTCGCTTATTTTTCGATGAGGCAGTTAGACTGCATGGGTTGCCAAAGTCAATGGCGTCTGATCGAGATACTAAATTTACCAATTATTTCTGGAAAACTCTGTGGCATCTCCTCAGTACGAAACTTAAATTTTTCACGGCCTTTCGTCCGCAAACAAATGAACAAATCGAAGTAGTTAGTAGAAGTTTAGGGAACCTACTTCGTTGTTTAGTGTGAAAAATGAAAGAATTGGGACCTTGTCTTACCTCATGCTGAGTTTGTATATAATAATTCTATCAATAGGCCTGTAGGCATGAGTCCATTTGAGATTATACATAGTTATAAGCCTAGAGTTCCTGTAGATCTCTTTCCATTACCTATGCATGCTAGGATGTCTGAGTCTGCTGAGTCATTTGCACAGCATGTTAGAGAATTGCATAAAGTGATCAGCAAAAAAATAAGTGCTAGTAATGACAATTATAAGAAATTAGCAGATTGTCACAAAAGAATGCAAGAATTTTCAGAAGGAGATTATGTGATGATTCGAGTTCGACCCGAGCTGTTCCCATCTAGAACTGTTAAGAAATTACAAGCTCGCGGAGCTGGTTCTTTTAGAATTTTAAAGAAAATTGATTCAAACGCGTATGATGTTGATTTACCACCAGAGTATGGTATCAGTTCAACCTTCAATATCTCAAACTTGGTGGCATATAAGGAGCCAACAGTAATACCCAGTGATCCGTTTGAGCATTCATTACCCATTGAGAGTGAACCCTTACCCGAGTATCCACTAGCCAAATCCACTTACAAACAGGAGCAAATAGAGCAAATCCTTGATGAGCAGATAATTTTCACAAGAAATCGAGGATACCAGTGTTATTTGGTTCGTTGGAAGGGTTTACCTTCGTCTGAGGATTCATGGATTACTAGAGATGAGCTGCAGAGACTTGATCCAGATTTGCGCGAGATATATCACAGCAGAGAGAACCCCTACTCGATAGAGTCGAGTCTTGCCCACCCGGGGAGAGTTGGTGGGGACACCACGATTGACCGTCGATTTATTCCTAGCAGAGTTTACTGTCGACAGCCGAGATCTAGTCACGTTGCTTCGATCTGGATTGATTGACTATTAGGACAGATTTAGAAAGATGGATGCTGCGGATTACTGACTTAGTGGATTGAAAATCTTCCATTTATTCTTATTGATTGAAGATTCCATTTTGGGATGATTTTATTTCTCGCATTTATTTTGTATTAGTTGTTTCTATTTTTGTAATTGTTATTTTAAGCATGTTATCTGGTATTTTCTCGTTAGTGTGAGAAAATTTATTACGTTATGTATTTTTCTTTATTGAATTAGTTTGTATGGAGGTCTATATAAATGCCTTCCTGTTATTCTTATTTTTTTAATGCTGAATGAACTTGATTTGTGTTTCCCTTGGGATTATTTGATTCTGGAATGAATTGATATCCCGGATAGGGAAGGGCTTTAGCCTTGGGTGAGGATTCCTAAACTCCACCCGCTTCAGCTCCTCCTTTCTGGGTTCAATTCCATCCATCTTACATCCCTCAGCATTCACCTCACCTCATCCTCGTCCATCCCACCTACTAGTCTGCGTTCCTGCATCCAGCTCGCCGACTCTAGTTCGACGTGATCGCATTGTCACGTTTCCACATCACCGGCGACGCGTCCGCTCGATACTACTGCTCGCTCCCAGTCTGCCACCCCGCGCACTGTCCCGCGCGCGCGACCTGTCGCCTTGCGCATGCCTGAGACCGAGCGCCGGCGACCGCGCCCAGCCCTGCGCTCGGGCCGCTCTCTCGCCCACACCCACGCGCCCGCCGACGCCTGCGGGCCCGCGCGCCTCTGCAATCCCGCCCCTTGCGCACCAGAGCCACGCCGCACAGCCTTATTTTTGGGAAAATTACATCGTAGTCCCTGGACTCTCTGATTCAGGTACGAATTTCAACAAAGCCTTTTACCTAGTTAAGTCGAATAATCTGGATTTTTCTGCTCGCTCGTGATTTGCTCAAACTTGTTCCACCTGTGCGACCTTTGATTATTGAGTTAAATTATTGTTAGTTAAATGTTGTGAGGTCCTTAATCCTGTTCCCCGTTTCTGATTTGTTGAAAACCGGATTGCGCCCTAATCTGAATTGGTAATTTTTCAATTGCCTTCAATCTAATTTATTTAAAATTTTGAAAGAAATCAGTTTTGCGGGTTTAATTAATTTCTCAGTCGTTACAAAATTGTTTTTTGATATTTTAGTGTTAGTTTGTGAATAATCTGCTTTATAAAATTGCTGATCTCTAAACTGCATCGTCATTCATTTGTCCTGCATCACTAAGTTTGTACTATACAAATTAGTGTTTTTTAATAAAATCCCTTATTTCTTAATCTGAAATTACTGCTTTACTAGTTAAAATTGCTGTGGTGACGAAGTGCACTGGACTAGCCAATGTCTTGAAATTCGGCAATTGGATCTGTATTTTGAATTTTGCTATTGGTACTTGATTTTCGAAGGAAGTAAAATTGTATGGAATACTGGCACACAAAATTGTTTACCTATGGTACCAACAATTTTTCAGTTCCATGAAAGACACCCCTTTCCTTCTGAAGCATTTGTTAATAGACTATCACCATAAATCCACTTCTTTGCATGTTAAAACTTTCCTAATTTATGATAATCTATTTCAGTTCCTGTTGATTGTTTTGGCCCTATAACTGGCTCAAAAAATGCATTCAAAAGTGATAGAATAATGAAATTATAATGCATGTGTGGTGAAATTAAACTTGGATGATCTTTCTTTATTAAAGCAAAATGGAAAAGGCAAAATATACAGAAGAAAAAAAGACTGGCTTAGGTTGAAGGGTCTGAAAGAAAAAAAAAGGAGCCTGGAATTAATGAAATGTAGATTAAGTGGGGGATCACTCCAACAAACTAGGATGGGCTCCACATGTGACCTCTGCATCCGGTAAGATTGATATAGGCTGAGCCAGCGTCAGACTGGCAGGATGTAGCTTGAGACTTATTATTTATTTCTAGCTCGAGTGCCATAGTGACTTGTCTGGTTTAATTTACTACTTTGAATTTTCTATTGCTGTTCTGTCAATGACCATATGCCCTGTTTTAGCTTTTAGGAAATCTAGTAATGTTTTGTTTGGCTATCTTCTTAAGTGCTAGCACTTAGGATAGCATTTCTCATCTTGCTTGGCTACTCATTGTCTGTATGGGAAAGGTTTCTTGCATTTGATTAAATGTGATTGCCTTCGGCTTTCCATAAATATGCTCTGATAGGTCGCTCATTCTGGAATATGAGACTAAATTACTGTATTATTGGTGACTTTGGGCAGTGTTCTTTGTTTAATTTGGTAGGCTCTTTTACATGCATGTGTTGCTTGTTCTTTGAGGCCATCAATTGAATGGATTGCACATCAGACCTTGAAGATGAAAGTGCGAGATCAGTATTTCTTGATATTCTGACGCTAATAAAATAATATATGCATTGAGCTTCTGCATGGTATTATATGGTTAGTGGATGACAAGTCTTCTCTTTTAAATGCAGACACCAAAAGCCTGTGCTGCAGCTTGGGAAACCTTCACAGTAAGATATCATTTCTTGTAAATATGGGTTTTCAAAATGTGGCATAACAACTCCATGCAGTTGTCTCTGGAAATTTTATATTTACCTGAAGTGCACTAACTTAGATTCGGCGGAGTTATTCCTTATGGTTTTATCATCATCTGTTATGGAAATCCATGACTTTTGGTCTTATTTCTGAAATCCAACTACATAAGATCTGAAATTTTGAAATATGAGGATTTGAGGCATGCATTTGTATGAAGGATAATGAAATAAGCATTCCAGGGTTGCAAATCCCAACAGCATATATGGTGTTGCCTTTTATTTTCTAGATCTGTTAATGCATTTTGGTTCCTGGCAGACTTTGTGATGGTGGAGATGATATTGGCTGCTAAATATGCAAGGAGAATAATATTCCATACCTCAGGATATGCATGGGGATGTAAATATCTGTTATTCAACTTTCTAAATATGAAGATGTTACTTTTTATTCTCATTATGTCGACAATAAATCTTGTCAGCTAGATGTAATGGTTCTACAAATATGATATTGGTGGGGACACAAATCAGCATTGAATTGGATGGCTAGGATGATGTCAAGTACTGAATCAAAATTCAAATTCAAATTAATTAGAGCTATTAGACATTTTCATATTAGCTTTATTTAGATTTGATTTAATTTGATTTGATTCAGAGCATATTTGAGAGATTTGAAAGACTCACCATATTTGAAGCTGATTTTATTTTATTGTAATAGAATTAGTTTCATATTTGCTTTTATTTATTTGGTATTTTATTTCCAGCATTCAATATTGTATTTTCAAATTTCTTTATAGGATCTCTCTATATAAAGAGGTCGCCTTGCATTATAAAAAAAATAGCATTTGATGAATGAAATTATGTTTGAGTTTTCTCAGAGCCTAGACTCGGGTTAAGGGGTCGATATCCCGGTGAAGGAAAGGGTAGGGTTTGCCTTTGGTGAGAATCCTCAAATTGGCCTAGTTATCCACTTTTCAAAAAAAAAAAAAAAATCTNCCCGCTTGTGCTCGCGCCCGAGCGCCGTTTGCGCTTTGTCCTCGCGTCGCTCGTACTCGATCAGATCAGTTAATTATCGTCAGTGACTCTTCTCCGATTCAAATTGCTGGTAAATTCTTTCCTGAACTCCACTAAGCTGATTATTTGACTTCAACACAAATTATTCGCTTGACTTAGATTATTTATTTGGCTCTAATTGTGTGATCCGATATTTCTTTGTGTATCAATTACTGTTAGATTTAACTGTGAGACGTCTGTCCTAAATTCCTAAACCTCGGATCTGATTTATTGAATTTAATTTGACGCCCTAATGTAAGTTGATAAATTCTTATTTATCCTACGATCTAGCTTAATTTTAATTTTAGAATATCTTAATTTACGGGATTCAAAATCTTATTTATCATATAATTTATCTAGAAAATATTTTTCTCTTAATTAAAATAAATTGCTAATCGGTTTTGCTGAATATAAATATAAAATATCATTGACATCTTTTTCCATCCCGCATCAGATATATTGAAGAACAAAAAGAAAAACACTATCCACACTCCAAATTTTACATGGAAAACAAAGAAATGAGGAAAACCATGATGTCATCTGTTGGTGGTTTAAATTCACTATCTTTGGTGTTTTTACAAGTATCTGGCAGTTATGGTTGGTGAAAAAAGAGATAGAAGGAAGAAAGGCAACTTAGGATTCTGGCAGCTTGAAGGAGTCAGACAGCCCCGAGTTCACTTGTGTTTGGTATATAAGAGCAATAGTCAACCCTGAACATGCCTTTTCCCCCTTTTAATCTCGGGTGATTAGGTGAATTGTTCGTTTTACCTTTACATGTCGCAAGCTCTGAGGATATTCTTCCATTCGGATGCAGTTTTTCTATGTCTTGAGCACTGTTGTCAAACCTTTTTTTTTTTTGGTTTGTATATCATCTTTTTTAGTGTGATAATATCTGGAAGATGTTATGTTAGAGAGGCCCATTGGAGCCACATTCGGGTCAACTCCTTGCTAAGTCGTCTCATTGTTGTTATTTCAAGACATCCGTTCAGGTCATCTTATTTCACGACGTCGTTCAGTTGTTCCTTCTTGATATTGGATTTTCCTCCCTTTGTTGACTTAGACCCCTTCTTATTTACCCTCCATGTGGACAACTATGATTTATCTTCACATTTTCTTCAAAACATTATTCATTTTCATTCATACAGACTTGTTTTAACATGCACACACAATTTTAGTAGTTTAAAGGTTTTAGTAGTGGATAGAGCAAGAAGCTAGGAATTTCATCCTCACACCTTATCCTGTTGGGATATTTGTGCCTGAGCTAATTTTTTTGGTCAAATTTTTAATTACTTAGTTGACATAAAAAAAAAATGCAATTAGGATTTTAATACAAGGCTCAAGAATGCCATGGGAAGTACAATGAAACTTGGTTCAAGGAGAACTTTTCAAGATTCTACTTGCATTACATCAAAGCTGTATGCTACAAGATTTATCATCTTTATATGCAACTTCTCTTTTGAGTGAAAAACAAAAAATAAAGCACATATATGGTTTCTGTTAAACCTTTTGATCTGTTTGTTTGTAAGGTTAAATTTAAGAAGGTTAAAATTAAATTTAGATAGAGATATCTTTTTATTAAAAATTGTGAATGATGTGAAATAAAGTTAATTATTATATTGGGATATGTGAGAGATATGATATAAAATTGGCTATTATGTTGGGATATGTAAGGGATGTGATATAAGTTAGTTATTATTTTAGTAATATGTGTAGGATGTGAAATAAAATTAATTTTTAATATTAAATTTTATATGTGATGTGATATGACTGGTTAAAATTAAATCAGGTTAATTTTAAACTCTAAAACAAACGGGACACTAGTAACCAACTAACCTAGAAGAATAAGAATTTAGATTATTATAGAAATATTTTTATATTCTTCAAGCCATAAGATTGGTGTAACTCAAATATGGATGCTTAGATGGGTAAGTAGTCATCGTATAGTGGACTACATTAGAAATGATTGAATTAAGGAGAGAGTGAGTTTGGTAGCTGTAGAGGATAAGCTGAGAGAGAAATGTTTAAGGCTAGTCCATGTTCTTTTTTGACCTCCCGAAGCTTTTGTACAAAAATATGGGAACATCTAAGTCATGACGATGAAGTAAGGGAAGAGAAGATCAAAAATGACTCTTTATGTGGTCATTATACATGACCTTAACTTGGTTGCACTTATAATAGAGTGCTTTAATTGAAGCTGAAGTGAATTCATATAACTGCTTCCAGCTAGTTTAGGATTAAGTTTTTGTTGTTGTTCTTGTTTTTACAATTTTTTGTCCTCTGATAAACGACAAATTATTTTCTTATTATCTCTTTCTTATACTTTATTTAATACAAAACATGGACTATAATTTTTTTTTTGAAATTTAGGTATAGTAACTTTTCTTTTGTCAATTAGCATCACGATCACGGACATGAAGTTTGTAATGGATATTGACATTTTACTACTATTTGGTAAAAAAATTCATAAAGAATTAGATGCACTCTTCTTATTTTTCTTAAAGAATTGGTTCAAAGTTGCCTTCGGGTGACTACCATCTTATGACAAATTATTTCCATGTCAATATTCCCTCGTAGGAAGCATGTGTAGTAGTGGCGGCAACCCTGAGAGCCTACTCCTACTCGCAATAGCTTAGACTACCTAGTTTCCAATCACCTGAGAGTCTAACAAGCTCCTTAGTCCACATGGCAACATCACAGCAACTCAAAGGCAAATGTGTGATGACTTGTGACCGAAGAAGGCGAAAAGTGATTACTATGGTGATCTTCACCCAGACAATGAGTGGGTCCTACCAGGGTTCAGGTGAAGGAGCACCGAAATGAATCATCCTGCATTGAAAATAGAGGGGAGTTCCTGAGTTATACAAATAAATAGTGTGATCGTAATATGTAGAGGTATTTTTTGGGAACAAATCATGGGGCTAGTGATAGAAAAATTTATAGTTAAGCATGCTTGAGTTGAAGTAGTATTAGGATTGGTGACTTCCTAGAGAGTACTCAAGTCACGTAATTCTCTAAATTCAAAGGCAAATAATACATTTATATTTGAATCACAAAAAATTACAAAATGGGACAAAGATAGGCATCTATAGTGACCTAAGTTTCTTCTATAACCTTGAGACAAATCCCCCTGCATCAACACTACTTTAATCAGTTGCTGTAATTGCCCTTAGTGAACTCCCTCTTTCTAATTACTGGATATTTTAGCTCTGATTCGGTTTTTGCACATAGGAGGACCACTTTGAACCACGTTAAATCTCTGTATCTTTGTCTTCATTATTGCTTCATTTCTCTCTGCTTTGATCTCTTCTTTCTCCCCTTTCTTTTGCTGAACTACAGTTAAATCAAGGACTTTTAGGATCCAATGCTTCTTTTCAGCTGAACACTTTCTTTTGTCAACAATTAGGTATATGATTCTATGATAATAAAAGATTTTAAATTTAAAGTAATATCATAAAGTAGCCCAACACAAATTTTAACTATAAAAATTAATTTTATTTCACATCCAACACAAAAACGAATATTAGAATTGAAAGTATTTCATATTTTACACACTTTCTAATATTAAAATAGATTTTATCTCCATTAAACTTAAAAAATAAAATATCTTTTTTCTCTTATCTAAAAAAAAGCTTGAACCAAACGAAGCTTTTGTAGGAAAAAAAACTGAATGATATTCTAATATATATTTGAAAATGTATAGGAGATAATAGAGTTTTTTATCTCATTAAGTTTAAAATGATTTTAAACATTAAAAAAATATCAAATGAATAAAGTGTATATTGGTACTTATTTATAAGAATAAAGACAATGTATAAAATTATGTTAAGTATAAAAAAATTGAATTAATATGTCATACTTTAAAATTTTCAGAGAGAGTAATCGAGAATAGATTATGTCATGATACTAGGATATCACAGAATCAATTTAATTTTATACTAGACAAATCTACTGTAGAAATTATTTATTTATTAAAAAATTTAATAGAGATGTTTAGAAAAAGCTTATGATGAAGTCTCAAGAAAAGTACTCTGAAAAATTTATAAAAAAAAAGTAATTATACTGCTTATATTCAAGTTGTTAAAAACATATATAAAAGAATCGTTACTTGTGTTCAGACGCAATGAGATATGACTAATAATTTTTTTATTACAGTTGGATCAGCTTTAAGTCTGTATCTCTTTGCATTAGTTATAAAAGCTCCAATCGAATACATATAAGATGAAGTGATTTGGTGTATACTTTTAATAAATGATATTCTTCTTGTGGATAATACTAAAGAGAAGGTTAAGATGAAACTCGAGTTGTGAAGAAATACATTAAAATATAAAAATTTTCATCTTAGCCTATAAAGCATGGATATGACATGGGGACATGGGAAGACAATATAGCGACAGTGATTTTTCAAAATATAAAATACGGACAATGTATGACACGTCAAATATAATATGATAAAATTAACAATTTATTCTTAAAAAATGTTCCTCTATTCAATCTTTTTTCTTCTTGTTGTTTGATATTTGATTCGTATACATATTCTGTTTGATTCCGAGCCTCTATTGAGTTACAAACAGAGTTTAAAAGATCAAATCATTAATGATTGTGTCATACATGATGAAATTTCAAAAACTTCTAGATAGGTATCCTACATTTGAATTGAATTTTTTTTGGTTAATAAACCTCTTTCTAGTTGTTCTGGAACAATTATACATAAAACTTAGAGAAAATGTAAAACTTTAAGTATAAACAACTTGTAAGTAGCATTGAAGTCTCATAGGATATAAATAAAAACTTAAGAACAGATGTCGTCAGCATTGAGGAGATTTTGGATGTAAATTTAAGATTCATTTTGCAATGTATATGGGAGAATAAGATAAAATATAATTTTATTTGTCAAGATAATCATAATGAGCATGACAAAAAAAGAAAGTAAAAGCTCCCAGTGTTGAGGATGAGAGGAGGATAAAGGTCAAGCTAAAGTTTCAAATTATTTACAGTTGATTCATTTTCGTGAGGCTCAAGAGCAATAGAGGGAAGAAATTTGATTTAGCTTAGTTAGCTTAGAATTTTGACTCATATTAGGTAAACTTTTAATAATAATAATAAGAGATAGATTTTTAGTTTTATTATTTAAATTTTAATAATAAAAATTTTAAATATTAATAAAAAGAATAAAGATTACTTAAATGCATCCATAAGTTTTATTAAATAATATAATATTAATAAATAAATTAATGTTAATATTAAATATATCTAATTTTTTTCTATATGTATTTCAGAAGTATCTTGTGCCTTAAAAGTGTCTTGTATATCAAAAGTATCCTGCAACTATCTCAAAAGTATTCTAAGGTATCCCTAAGTATTTTTGTTTATTCAAGAAGTGCCTTTTAATTTTTTTAATACTATTTTATTAAGACACACCCTGTGGAGTGTCCAATATGGTATTTCGGTGTGTCCTTGCATGTTCATGTGTCAGACATGGGCATGACGTGATTTTTTAAAGTGTTCATACTTTGTAAGTCTTAGCAAATTAAAATCGAATATATAGAATGTAAATTTAGTCAAAATAGAAGCACTTATCGTGGGGAAATAACAATTAATGATCAAGTTATCAGAAGTGAGCAGTTTAGATATCTTGCATTAATTATACAGAATAATAGTAAAATAAATATAGTGATGTCATTAGCAGGATCCAAGCAAGATAGATAAAAGTGGAGAAATATATCTAGTATATTGTGTGATAAAAATATTTCACTCAAATTTAAAGATAAATTTTATAAAATAGTTGTAAGACTAGTGATATTATACAGTGTCGAATGCTGGCCTATAAATCAAAAGTACATAAATAAAATAAATTTCACAGAAATGAAAATGCTAAAGTGAATGGGTGAGTATGCACAAAAGTTACTATGCTAAAAACAATGCTTATAATAGAACATGATTAATAGCATAATGAAGTAGATTATTTTGACTATAAGTAAACAACAATGGTATATGAAGCACGAATATTGTACTATATTTATATTCATATCAAATACCAATACTACGATACTCCTTATTTAATAAAACTTATGGATGCATTTATGTCATCTTTATTCTTTTAATTATGTGGATATCATCTCTTAGCCCAGCTAGAAACCTACAACACTTATCTGCTTCAGTTGGCACCAAATTTGGTTCATCGCGAGCCAGTCTAGAAAATTCAGCCTCATATACATCAGTAGAGGATCCTCCTTGGAGTGGACGCTCCAAATCAGTTATCATCTTATCTTTTAGCAGAATCATGAAAGAATTTCTTCAAAAATACCTCCACAAACTCCTTTCAAGTAACTGTCTCATGTCGGCCATAGAATATTATTCTCTTTATGCTTTGCCACTAATTCTCTGCTTCACCGTCAAGTGCCAAGGTAGCAAATGCAACCTTTTTCTCTTATGGGCAATCAATACTCCAGAAAAACTTGACAATGCGAGTTAGTCAATTTTCAAACTCATGTGAATCTAGAGTTTCCTTAAATAATGGTGGACAACTATCTTGAAAAGCCTTCATCAAACGATCTCCTGTCCTTAGTGTTTCGGTGACCACAGGAGTAGCACTTGGTACTGGTATTGAAGATATCGGTGTCGTTTCTACCCGAGATGTTAAGGAAACTTGGAATACAGCTGCTTGTAATCCATCAATGGCTGCTTGTGTTGCTGCAATTACCACTCGAATGAATATCTCTTCAAACATACTACCAAAGAAAGTAATTCTCTCCCCATCTAAAAGGGGAGCACCATTCTCACCACTAGGTGATGTCTATGAATGAGTAGTAGTATTTTCAATTAAGTCTGGATGAATGAGGTGGAGCGCTCTCACCACTAACTTTACGACTTCTAGCCATGATCTACAGCAAGAATAGAATTCAATCCAAAATTTTCAATTAAATAAAACACATAAAATCCATAATTCATTTAATCATAACTAAATCATAAATTTATGCTCCTTTTAAAGACCCCCTAAAGATCAAACTTGACTCTGATACCAATTTGTCACACCTGCCTAACCATTATCCATGGTTTCGAGGGCATAATGATTATATGATATGACATTTACTATTTATATAATCTTTTAGAAAATATTCAAATAATATACTCGTCTTAAATAAATACTCAGAACTCTAACCATTAAAATACATCTAATCAAAAAGAAGATTCAATCACAATTTATAGTCCATTTTACAAACTCAAATTTATAAACTAACACCTCAAAAAACTAGTACAAAAAAATAATACTCAATATCTAATATAAACTAGAAAATATAGAAAAAAGAGAAAACTAAATTTTGAATTTAACTTTATAGATGCATGAATCTCTTTAATATTCTTGGACTCTAATTAACCTCCAAAATCTAGAGGAAAGTGAGTCTTCAACTCAATAGGAACTAAGATCATCGACTCACCACTAGTACGCAACATATCAAAAAATATATGTGAAATAATATATGGCCCATGACTATAGGCTCATAAACATAAAGCATATAATATAAAGTAATTATTCTTTTATTAATTTCTTGTATTTTTTGTGAAGGGGGTCAGCATTCATTATATCATATCTTTGTCTCTACAGGAAAATTACTTTCCCTTATATTCTTTCTTTGCTAGGGAGGATTTCCTCTCTCCAATTCTGCAAAAAGCTTAACTCACCTCAAACATATCTGACATGTTAGAGAAGATTTTATTTTATTTTTAATCTATTTATAGGTACACGTTACAATTATAAGCATAATAACACGGATAACATAGCATAAGGTATAGTCACATCATAATATATAGAGCATAACATAATACATACAACATAGATCATTATCCATATTATAAGCACATAATATTAAATTTCATATGAATGGATATATATATATATGTTCCTACCTCAAATAAATTATTATTGTATGAAATATATAAAATATATAATGTAAAACTGAATTTTCATTGTATTAGCCACATTCCATGGTGACTAAAAGATTAATTTAAAATTTAAATTATTTCATTTATAATTATATTATATTATTTTTATTTTATTTTATTTTTAAGATATTACACGCGGCATGGTCAATTGTGCTTATGGGGGACGTCGGACAAGTCAGTGTGGTGAAGTAGCGGGCGATGCAGGTAGTTCGAGTTGGACGATGCGAACCTAGTGAGGACTACGCATGATCGGACTTGCAGACCCAATGAGATGGAAGGTCGAGCTCGGCAAGATCAATTGTGCAGAGATTTGGCATGAAGCTGGCGAGGAAGGTCGATGGGAGGCCGATCCCTGCTGCAAGTATGATTGATTTCTCTAATGGGGCGTTTGGTTCAGTGTTATCTCCATGTTATGTTATGTTATCTTTAGAAAATAATTATTTGGTTTAATGACATCTTTAAATAACATTATAATTAATTACAAAAATGACATTACATGCTGACATCTAGATGTCACCTCAAATCGGGCGACATCTCAAGATGACACCATCAATTTGTTATTATAATGTCAATAACTTCCAACTAAACAAAAATATTTTAGATGGCATTGATATTTTTTAATATCATGACATTAAACCAAACAAATGTCCATTGATGAATAACAATGACATTTAGGGGCGTTTGGTTCAATGTTATCTCAATGTCAATGTTATTTAGATGTCATGTTATCTAAATGTCATTGTCATTCATCAATGGATATTTGTTTAGTTCAATGTTATGATATTAGAAAATATCAATATTATCCAAATTATTTTTATTTAGTTGGAAGTTATTAACATTATAATGACAAATTGATGGTGTTATCTTGAGATGTCGCCCAATTTAGGGTGACATCTAGATGTCAATGTTTAATGACATTTTTGTAATTAATTATAATATTATTTAAAGATGTCATTAAACCAAACAATTACTTTCTAAAGATAACATAACATAACATTAAGATAACACTGAACCAAACGCCCCCTTAGATAACATGACATCTAAATAATATTGACATTGAGATAACACTGAATCAAACGCTCCCTAAGTCACATTATAGCCTTGCAAACAAATTGGCTGCAAATGCCATCCCCTACTTCCAGTAAGCAAAGCTGGCAACAGCTCGCTATGTCCTCACACTGCCTCTCCAACCTTCTATCAATATATAGAATGTGGAAAGCAGAGGACCATCTATCATTTTTATGTTTAGTTGGTGGATTTCATTTATAAGAACCTCACAAAGGCTATGATAGATAATTCTCTTTCACATTAATTAATAGGAACAGGACCCCTTCATCAAACTATTCAGTCGCCCCTCCCCCCCCCCCAAACAGGTAATTTAACTCTCTCAATTCAGCTCGAACATAGACTTAACAAATTTTTAGTGATCAGAACTTATTCATAATAAAATAAATGTTGCAGAAATGAGGATGTTAAGGTGGATGTGTGGATATATACGAAAGGATAGAATAAGAAATGAATATATCCGAAAAAAAGTTGGTGTTGCACCAATTGAGGATAAACTTAGAGAAAGTCGGCTTAGATGGTTTGGACATCTAAATCGTAGGCCGATTGAAGCTCCAGTTAGAAAAATTGAGTTATTGGATTTTGCCCATGTACAAAGAGGAAGAGAAAGACCAAAGAAGACATGGCAAGAAACTATAAGGAGAGATCTTAGTTAGTTACTTAAACTTAGATAAGAATTTGGTTACTGATAGAGCGCAATGAAAACAAAGGATTCATGTAGCCGACCCCACCTAGTGGGATTAAGGCTTGGTTATTGTTGTTGTTGTTGTAGAACTTATTCATATTCCTTAAATTAAATTTAATCAGCTCACTTCGAACGAACTTCAAAATCAAGAAGTACAATGTCATGCTTTCTCTAGATGTTTCACATGTCATAATTGCAGAAGGAATAATTACAAGTTTTTAGTGGCTTTCAGATAGAGAGATTGATACTTTGCTGGCCATATTTAATGTGCCAACATCCATTAAATTATGTTCTTCTCCCCTAACTCCATGCTCCACGACGACCAGAAAGAACACACCAAACCACCAGAAGTTCTCTTGGCTGGACCCCATCCACATTATGCAATTTCACATTATATTGGTAATTATTGACTAACAATTAATGCATTGATGAAGCATGAAAGAAAAATAGATTGAAAAGCCAAAACAAAATGCATATTTAACGTTTTTAAACATAAAAATGTTTAAGTCCAGTGCAAAATCTATTACTATATTTGTCTAATTTGATTGCAAATTTTATGATCTTGTTTTCATTTGAAAGAATTTAAAAATAAAGAAATTTTTTCTGTGAAAATGATTTGTAGTAAAACAAACCAATCACCAACAACAACCAAGCCTTAATCCCACTAGGTGGCGTCGGCTACATGAATCCTTTGTTTCCATTGCGCCCTATCAGTTATCAAATTCTTATCTAAGTCTAAGTAACTAAGATCACTCTTTATAGTTTTTTACCATGTCTTCTTTGGTCTCCCTCTTCCTCTTTGTGCATGGGCAAAATTCAATAACTCAATTTTTCTAACCGGAGCTTCAATTGGCCTACGATTTAGATATCCAAACCATCTAAGCCGACTTTCTCTAATTTTATCCTCAATTTGTGCAACACCAACTTTCTTTCGAATATACTCATTTCTCATTCTATCCTTTCGTGTATATCCACACATCCACCTTAACATTCTCATTTTTGTAATATTTATTTTATTTGTATGTTTCCTTTTTGCATGCCACATTCTGCACCATATATCATCGCTGGTCTTACTACAGTTTTATAAAATTTATCCTTGATTCTGGATGAGATTTTTCTATCGCACAACACACCAGAATCATTTCTACATTTTACCCATCCTGCTTGAATCCTGCTAATAACGTCATTATCTATTTCGCCATCATTTTGTATAAAACAAACCAATCACCAATCAAAACAAAATAAACAATACATTCATCTATTGAGCAGCACTTTCATTCAACTTATTCTTTTTTTGAATTGTGCAATTATTTCCTCTTCTTTCAGGAAAAAAAAAAAAAAAGTGATTGATCGAGGTCAGAGGCCCAGTGCATCCTGAAGAGCCTTCTGGATTTTCTAATTTTTTAATCTTTCAGTGAAGTGCCACTGTTGTTCTTTGTCTCAAACGCGAATGCAACTCAATTTTTTATCTAATTTTCAAATTCTGTAGCTTCATCTATTAATCTTGACAATTATACGTGTAAGTCCTTCGACTAGCAGTACTACTCAGGAGGTAAGTTCTTCGAGGCCCTAACAATTTTTTTTATAAAATAACAAGTGGATTTATTTGTTTGGTAAGTTAAAATTAACATAATTTATTTTTAAACAGTTATATTATGTCATATAATTAATTTATTTTATATTTTATATTTTATACAGATGTTAAAATAATAATTAATTTATATTATATTTTTTTTATTTTAATATAATAATTAATTTTATTTCATATTATTTATAATTTTTAATAAAAAAAATATTTTTATTTAAATTTATTTTAATTTAATTAAAAATTAAATTTTGTAAATAAACAAGTCCTAAGTTTATCTATATATGTGTGTATTATCATTTAGGAAACTTTATATGAGGAATATTTTAATTATGAAAAATTGTGTATTTTATTATTAAAGATATAATATTATATATATCACATTAATTTTTTGTAAAATTATAAATTTTATAATATTTTTAGATAAAATTATATTGTATTCTAAATCTTGAGCTCTAAAATTATAATTTATAATCCAAAATTATAAATTATATGTTAAACTATTTTAATACTAAAAATTAAATTCTAAATTTTAAACCTTAAATTTTTACGCAATTCTTTAAATACTATTTTTTTTGAGATTTATTATATATAAAATATATTTTAAAATTAATTTAATAATATAAAATTTATATTATATATTTGTGAACCGTACACAATGAAGTAAGATTTATGAAAAAAAATTTGTAATTTAATTTATAATTTTTTCAAAAATATATTATAAAATATGAAATTATGTAAAATTTTAATGTGATATATATATATATATATATAATATTTTATATTTGATAGTAAAATATATAATTTTTTATAATTAAGATCATGTCTATATAAAACCGTCTACCATTTAATTTTTAAGAAGAATACTTACATAATTATTGATCTCAAGATAGATTTTTACATTGATTATTAAAACAAATAAATATTTACATTTATATCCCTAAATAAAAATTAAAAAACAATTAATGTATTTTTTTATTAAATAACTAATGTATCTCTGAAGGTGATAGAAGCAAGGTTTAAGGAGTGAAGATGTAAGTAGTCATATTTGAGGGTAGATTTAGTTGAAAAGTTGCTTTGGGTTATATTTGATCAAAGTTTTAAATGTATTTATTTTAAATTTTATACTTGAGAAGTTCGAATCAGAAAAATTGGGTCATTAGATTTTATACATATAAAAAAAAATCAAAAATACATAACAAAAACTATAAGATATAATTTTACATATTTGAAATAAACTAATGATATTAGTACTATAATAAAAATTAAAAATTCATATCGCTAACTCTACTAAGTGAGATTAAGGTCTCGTTATTGCTACTGTTGTTATTGCTATTGTTGATCATTCGATATAAATTAATTAAAAATAAGATCAATATTTGATATATGTCCCACTAAAATTATATGCTTCTGAGTGTCACAAAATTACTAACAATGTAAAAGTTACTAACAATGTTATCATCAAAAATAAAATTATTAACAATGGTTTTTTTTTTTTTCGAAGCAAATTAAGAATGATCTTTATGAGTAACTTGAATATCTATAAATTGCAGAAGATCTCTAAAGGAAGAGAAAAACAGTCATCATGCGTCGGCCTGTTGCTTTGCATCAACCCTACTTCTTCCCCGGGTCCGTCTCCTAGGCCGCTGCCGGCGAGCGGCGGCCCTCGGTGGGGACCTGACATGGCCGGAATTCTGAAACTTCTCCTTCTCCGATTCAATGATGTTGCAGTCTGGGAAGGGAACCGGATACCTCAGCTCGTCGTAGCAGAAGGTGTAAGTCATGTACTGTCGCCGGAACCGAAGCATAGCGTCGCGCTTCTCCGGCGACATCAGCGAGAAGTCGGCGGCGGCGATCTCGGCCTCGGCCTCGCGGCACTGCTCGGCGGCTGGCAGCTGCTGGATGGGGTCGAGGCGGCAGCCGTGGAGGACGAGGTCGGAGAAGTCGCTGACGAAGGGCGCATATTTGTAGTCGACCTTGTACCTGCCGCCGGAAGTCGCCCACGTCGAGGCGTCCCATATGGTGGCGTACAGCGACATCGGCTTCGACGGGAAGTCGCCGTCCATGGCCCCGCTCCGAACCACCTCTCTTATTGGAATCTCATCGATATAAAATCTGCGTAAGAATCATATCTCAAATGACTCAATTTACGTAAAAGAATCACACAAATATTCTCAAGTTTGTGGGATGCTAACATGATGGTGGAGTTGGTCCAAAGGATGGAGTAGCGGTGGGCTTCAACGGTGGGATTGAAAGGAAGAAGGTAACGCTCCTCCCGACCACGGCTGGTGCTGCCGTTTCCGTAGACATTGGTTTGAATCCGCCATTCCTTCCCTCTAATGTTGCCGAGAAACTCAAAGTCGAGCTCATCATGATTCTTCTCGAATATGTCGCCATTCGACATCTGCATCATGATCAACACCCAAATATTAGTTCTCAACCAATATCAAGTTTGAACAACAGTTTTATTTTAATTCATATTGTAGATGATTTTAGCTCCTTAGCTTTAAAATGGCTTAAAACTCTTCTTTGAACTCAGCTTAATTGATTTAAAAAAGTGTTTAATGAATTCACGTGAGTGATCGAATCGATTTTAAATGAGTTGAAATCGCTGCGTTAATCTGCTTAGCACAACACAACAGCGCCCTGTGGGCTTTAGCTTCCCTTATTTTTTTTATATAAGTTTTCAAAATGCATGAATGAAAATCATGGGGGATTTGAGGAATATTGAAATAAAATTATTTACTTAAAGGACGAAAATACCCTCCAAGTTCTGATGACAATTGGAAGGGAAACGGATGGCCGGGCCCAAAGAAACCGCCTAGCCAGTAGCCATCGACTAATTCGTTAGAATTTAGAAAGATGGGAAGGGCATTTCAGGCAATTCAACTGAGCGATTCGACGCATCGACGAAGAAGACGAAGGGAAACGGAAAGTGGCGACGGCGTTACTCACGTAGAAGGCGACGACGACGCCTGCCGTGTAATCGGACGGCAGCTTGATCGACGCGCTGAACAATCCGTGGTAGTACAAATCCGACGAGATGAATCCCGATCCTGCGAGACCAAACGGAGAAGAATTAAACCGCGGTTAATTGGGCCGGAGGAATCAGAAGGCGCGCCGGGGAGGAAACGGGATCGCTTACCGGAGTACAGATTAAGGAGGATCTGGACCGCCCTGCCGTCGGGGGATCGGACGATGTTCCGCTCGCCGAAAAGCGGCGCGTATCCCTCGTCGAACGAGATCGTCGTCACGTTGAAGGCAGCCGCCGCGGCGATGGCCCCTAAGGCGATGAAGATCGCAACAGCCGCCGCCGGAGAAGTCATCATCGGAATCGATCCGGCTTCCCCCCTTTGTTTTCTGTGGGATATGAAGAGGAGGAGAGGATGGGGAGGGTTTTCTGGGGGCGGAGTTTGACGAATCCCATTTGACGTCGGGGAAAAGCAGATGGAAATAAATTGCGTTAGAAGGAGAGGCGACGATTCCCTCGCTACGCGGTGATGATCTGGATTTCTTTCTTCTCAAAAATCTGCCCACGGAAGTTCGAGAATTTACGAGATTGTCCGCCGTTCAACCTATTCCCACATTTTTAGTGTTTTTTCTTTTTTAAAGAAAAAAATTATTATTATATTTAAAGCATAAATTATAAAATAAATTTATTTTAATGTTTAAATTGTATAAAACATCAAATGAAATTATTTTTTTATATTTAATTTTGGTAAGGTGTAAAATAAATTTAATATTTTATTAAAAAATTTATGATACGTGAAATAAATATTTTTTAAAAAAATAGAGTAAATTTGGTCTATAAATTAAATACGGAAGGAGAGGAACCCATACGTCAAGACCGTTTTATAAATGTAGTTTAAAGTTATTATATAGAACTTAAAATAATAATTCATATATTCTATCTTAATATTAATTTATAATTTAAAGTAAAATTTGCAATGTCACATAATAGTTTTTTTTATCAAATTTTATATTTTTAATTAGTGAAAAAAATTTAACTATGTTGTACGCATTTTAGCTGTAATATAAAAAATTATTTTTTATGCATATACATAAATTGACGATTATTAATTACTTTTTCGAATAAATAATGTGCCAAGTGACATTTTTTTTCTTTATTGTTATGTATTAACTGATATTTAAATAATTCAAAATTTTCATTTTTTTGAAACTAAAATTTCAAAATTAGAATAATTGAAGTTTAGAATATGTATAATTGGTATTTAAATAATTTAAAATTTAAATAGTGCACCAATAAATTCTATTTATGATTTTGAGTTTAAGATTAGTTAACTAAATATATTTATTTCTATAAATTTGTGAAATAAAACAACTAAGGTCAAAAAAGAAAAAGTATCATTTTATACATTAGTTATTTCAAACACTTACGAATAACTGGTAATCGACGCTTAATCATATATACTTGAAAAATATTATTATATATTATGACATAAATATATATGATATAGTTAAATATTTTTTTGATAGTAATTTTTTATCAGTAACTTATCAAAAAACACACATTCTAATATAAAAAAACATTATTTTACTTCACATACTTGATAATTTTTAATAAAAATATCAACTTTATTTCACATCCTATAATAAAATATTCGAATCAAGTATTTTTGATCTAGGATATAAAATAAAGTTAATATTTTTATTAAAAATTATTGAGTATGTGAAATAAAATAATATTTTTTTATATTAAAATTTATGTAAAATAATTAAAAAAATTATTTTTTATTATTATTATTTTTAAATTAGTACTAGTCCTAATTTTGATCATTACGTCAACACAGGGCTAAAAGTCTTTTTTTTTCTTTTTTTAGAGGAAGGTGATCTCTATTGATCTCAACATACATCAAACTAGGTAATATAAATTTATTTTTTTGATAATTAGGTAATATAAATAAGGAGCCTATTATATTGCTTTTAAATTTATACAAAATCTTATAATATAATATTGTATAAAAAAAATTCTCTACTTTGAAAAGTATTATTGGATATTTGATTTTTTATATTCGTCACCGAATACATGTCGAAGGGCCAACAATGGAATATAATTTTGCGAATAGTTATTAGGGTAGGTAAGAGTTTGATGTTTAAAGCCTATTACGACTTGATAGTTTGCCACAAACCCGCTTGATTGCTGTTTGTAGGTACCAACTTAAATTCTAAATTTTTGGATTCCACTTGGCACGAGCTAGACATTTTTAATTCAAATCGATAATTTCCAATTAACGTGACAAAATTTGCTCAACATTTCATATATCAATGTACATAAATTTTAATAATTTTATTTTAACTTTACATAATTTTAATTAATATATCAATACATTTTATTTTATATCATATATAATTATTTATATAAATCATATATAAATTTTAATATAATTAACTTTAAAATAAAAAAATTAACTAAATTATTTTCATTGAGCTCTAATATTAACTAAATCTCTATTATTTAAAAAATAGTAATTGTGTCGTACTAATTTGCCTCAATTAACTAAATCTAGACGCACTTTTATAAAATTTTAAAATTCAATTTATTTAATCCATAAATAATAGAGGCTAGTAATATAAAAGGTCAAACTAGAATGGCCTATTTCTATTTACCCAAAATCTAATTTACTTCTATTTTTAATTTTCAAAAATCTAATTGACTTCTATTTTTGAATTAATTTAAATTGGAAAGTTAATTATCAATTAATGTAGTATACTATTTTTCTCTAACACAGCTGTTATATTTACTAATAGTGCATGTTTATGTTTTTTTGTGTAATTAACCATATATACCTGTATTTTAAATTTAAATTTAAATTTTTTGACGCAAAAAAAACTATTCTATAAAATATATTTAACCAGTATTCCATAAAATATATTTAACAAGATATATTTGCTGTGATCAATTTAGGATAACTTTAAAGGAATTTTTGCTTTGATATTATCTTAATATTATGTTATATTGTTTAAATATTATGTCAACTAAATTTTATTTTTGATTCATAATTTTATAATTTTTTAAAAAATTATTTAAAAATATCATCAAATTAAATAATTATTTTATTTAAATTATACAATATAACATCAAAATAATATTAAATTAAATTCCTCCTAAAAAATCTTATCATAATCTAAAAGTTAATGAGCAGTTGGAAGTTAAGTCAAACATATTGAATGGGAATATAAATTGGTTTTTAAGGACTTCAAATTTGCAATTATATTATAATTATGGTGTACAACATAATTATTTTATTTCTTTTTCATAAAACCGATTAATTATTTACTTATGTACTTCTAATGAATTTAAAAAATGATTAAATATCTCACATAAATTTTAATAAAAAAATAAATTTACCATATCTTCATATCACATAACTTTTAATATAACTATCTTACTTATTTCACAATTTATATAATTATTAATACTACTAATTAATTTTATTTTTTGTTATGCACTTATTTCAAATTAAATAATAAATTTTTAATTTTTTAAATCATTTTTAACTTTTTTAAATCAGACTAAATCTAATATCTTATTTGATTCAAAACTAAAAAAACTTAATCTTTATTTATATTATTTTAAATTTATCATAAATTTTAATAATTTAATATACTAACAGTAACAACCAAATTTTCATCTTATTAAAATGAAAATAAATTTTGATAATTTAATATAATATTAATATTAAATATTAAATTTATTTCATATTTAACAAAAAATATTCATATCTTTCAAAATTTAATATTTTTTAATATTAATAAATTTATTTTATTTAAATTTATGTGAAAATTTGTTTTTTTTTCCTCTAATTCCGCGGCACTAGAGGGGCAATCAGAATGGCTAGCAGGTAAATAATGCGACGGAATGGGGATATGAAAGGAAATTCACTGATTCCTTTTTTTAATGTTCGCGTGGAGAGATTTTTTTTTTTTTTTGATAAATTCGCGTGGAGAGATTTATCAGATTATTGCTAAACTAAATATATATATATATATATATATATTTTAGTTTTGCAATAATATAAAAATAAAGAAATTTATTACTTACTAGAATATTATAGTTTTGACCATAGTTAGTATTATTTACTTTGTTTAAAAAATAGTATTTATCATTATCAGCCATCCAACCTTATCTATTATATATTCTAAATTTTAATAATTTATAATTAGGTTAAATAGAAATTGAATCCTTCTAGTTTGAGTTTATATACATTTGAGTCCTTTTTTAATTTATGAATAATTTTATAATAAAAAAAATTTAAATAATTCAAATAGATCCTCTAATTTGAGATAAAATGCAAATAGATTATTAATAACTTCACGTATAAAAAATAGAATTAAGAGAAGAAGGCAAAAATAGCTGTATTTATGAAATTAATAGTTGGAGGACCTAGTTGTACTATATCTAATATATTTAGTAGATGTGAAAATTAAATGGACCCAAATGCACATATACTCAAAATAAAAGACTTATAATAAAGTTTTTACCTGTATATTGCATATAAATTTCTCAAATATTGTTAATTACAAAATTTTAGCAATCAAATTAATTAATTACTCTTAGCTCCCCAAAACACACATACACATCAAAGCAGGCTTTTCTAGGAGCTGTTTTTTTCATAAAATATTATCAATTTATTCAGTTAAATAATTATATATAAACATCATAATTTTTTTAACTTTTTTTCTAATAATTTTTAAATATATCAAGCATATCTTCATATTTTCAAAATATTTCAAATTAATTTCTCCATCAAAAGACATAAATGCAAATCTGATCACTAAAGCCCCGTTTATTTTCAAGTTAAAAATTATATTTTAACTCGACATATCACATCACACATAAAATTTAATATTAAAAATTAACTTTATTTCAAATCCTACGTAAATTACTAAAATAATAACTAACTTATATCACATCCCTCACATATCTCAATATAATAACTAACTTTATATCACATCTCTCACATATTCTAATATAATAACTAACTTTATTTTACATCATTCATAATTTTTAATAAAAAAATATCTCTGACTAAGTTTAATTTTAATCTTATTAAATTTAATTTTATAAACAAACAGACCCAAATATATTTAACCTAACTAAATGACATAAATGCTATCAACAAAAAGAAGCATGAAGCCTGAAGGGAAGAGAAAACCAGACAGGAGGATTGGGTTTAATTTAATTAATTAGGTTAAGTTAAATATTATTAAAAATCAAACACTTCTTTACAAATTAGGGGGAAATAAAAGCAAAAATTAGAAATATTTGTGGATAGGTATTAAATTAACGGTTTGATCAAACAAATATATATTTGAATAAAAAATAACATCAACCAAATCGATTAGAACTTGAACTCGGCTAAAATGATCAACATTTTTTTATCGTCTTCCCTCAAATTTAGAGGACTTTGGGGAATCACTTCCAATAAGGAATGGTAGGTGACATGTCAAATAGTTGATAGTAATGTTTCATTAATTATAGATTAAGCACTCCACTAACTAATAAAGTTAAAAGAGCATTCATCTCATGAAGAGCTAGCTATCATGATGATGTGGCCCATGCATGGGTAACAGCTTTCAAGTTGATGAATCTTTCTTTCTCCCTCTTCCACTAATTAATTAAGCCCAATTAATGCAATTAAGTAGCTAGGGATGGTGATATATGACCACTTGTCAATTAGAAAGAATCACATCCACCAAATTTAGATTTGAATTGGCCTAATTGTTTGTCTGAGTGGGTCCCAAATATCAATTTGATCTATCAATACATGTATTGATGTAGTGCAAATCACTAAAAATTATTTAGAGAAATTCGAGTAAAAAAAAAGTAAGTCGCGTGATCAAGCGTAGGAAAATTTAAATTAATGGTGATATCTTCTAATCAAAAAAGAGTTAAAAACATGCAGTACTTTTATGAAAACTTCTTAATGAGCTCCGCACTGTGATTTATGATCTTTGCTTATAAAAGTAAGTCTTCAACCTAAAAAAAAAAAAAGGCTGTTTCATTAATTTTAGAGCATTTTTAGTATATTTTTAATTTTTCAATAATTCTTTTTAATTTATTTCCTTATCTCCTAGGCTTTGATTTATACAAAATTTAAAAAATAAATTATTATGATCTGAAAGAATATATTTAATATCTTTCCCTATGCAACAATTAAGTCACCTTTATATAGATTTATATCTCCTTTTTCAAGCATCAATCAATAAAATTATTTTGAGGTTATTTTCAAATCAGTACTATTTCTTTTTTCTCCACCAGACTTGTGTGTTTCAATACCATATCTTAGTCTCTCCTATAGGATAGATCGTACCTTCTGGGTGTTTCTATTATGTCAAGTATGCATTCTTATACATATATTTGCATATCTTTATTTATATATTTTGAAACTTTTTTATGTAAAAATATGAAGAAAAATATCGCCTTGCAATATATTTTTGTATTTCTTAATTAGGATTAGATCCGAAAAGTTGCAATGTTGGATGCATGTCTCTTATTCTCCTGTGATATTATATCAACATATATCCAAGTCCCCCACATAATGATGATGGGATGCACCATGAGCATCTTTGTATTTTTATATAATTAGGTTCGTAAAATTATAACATGAGTCGATTAATTTGTAATATCATATGAATCTTCACTCAAATCCCATGATGCTGTCAAACACCCACTCCACAAGCAGTATTTACCTAGTGTGACGCCCGTAGTCGAAGAGGGCGGAGAGTGATCGTCGGGTGATGTCCTAAGAGAAAGGAATCACTGAGGCAAAGTGCGGCTCCTGGCAGGCTTTTAGGCCAAATAATAAGTGGTGAGAGGGGCGCAGGAATGAATCATCCCATATCGGAAAGGGATGGAGATCCTGAGCTGTATAAGTAGATAACGTGATCTCAAATGATAGAGGAGGAGGTAAATACTCAAGCACGCAGTTTTCCTAAAGCCAAAGCAAACAATACCTCTACAATAAGATCACAGGATATTACACCTAGATTCTAACACAATCTCATTGTATGCAATTTCAAACAAATATATCTCCATAGTATCAAGCAATATGCAGATCAATTCACAATTTTAAAAATTTGACACAAATCCATTAATTTAATTTTTTATCAGGTTTTTAACTTATAATTCTTTTAATGATTGTCACTTTAAAATAACGCTAGCATTTCTGAAAAGTGAAATGCTTTAATTGAAGCCTCCATTAATTAATGATTCCACTCATTTTAAAGTTAATTAAGATTTCTATATGATAACTACATTATATAGATTTTTTTAAAAATTAATTTTTTTATTGAAAAAATAATTTTATTTATATGACAATGATGCCACATAAAAAATCATAATTGTCTCACCATTTGAGATCATTTATGAAAGATATATGCACATTACTTTTTTGAAAAATGATTAATTATATATAACTTGATTGTTTTTACTACCACTATCTTGGCATAGTTTTTGTGCATAGTTATATTGCTTGGTTGGATCTCACTGATAAATCTAGATGGGGAATTAAATTATTGTTGGATTTCTTCATATGAGAAAAGGAGTTGAAAAAAAATCAATAGGAGTTGGAGCAATTACCCATTGAGGTTTTATAGAAGTGTAAGCTACGGTTTCTGAAACCTCATCGGGGGAATATGAGTTTGTCTATTTAAAATTAACGTCATTTCAAATATAATCCCATGCAGTTGCAAGCCCATAGGAGAAGAATAACTCCATGCGAATTATAGAATATACTTTTTCATCTAATATATCAATGAGAAGAGAGTTCTTTAGCTGAGTCAAATAAATGCTTCTAGAATGCCAAAGAATCAAACATAATCATAGGGAAGTGACCACGTGATGAGCATATGTTAGAGAATGTCTGAGGAATAGTTGAGAAATCGACTTAGGCCATTCCTAAAAATTATTTGGCCAAGAACAGTTATTACTTGTGACTCTGTACGAGACATGAAAAGGCCTCATGGTTCTCATCATCAAAAGAGCTCAATTGAAGGCCCTTTTTCAAAAAGAGGTGGTAGCTATATTACAAATCTTACAGTTTTTTTATAAAATTACAAAGTTCTCATAAAATAAACACTTACATTGGACTCTCATTTTGGAAATTGAGCAGAATTCATTATTTAATATAAGCATAGGGCAACATTTATCAGGTAGCAATCATAATGGAGCCCAACATATTTATAGTGCAGAGAATGACAATATCGAAGCTTGGCCCTCGATCGGGTGTTTTCTCTTTCTCTAATTCTCCATGCATCTATTTTTGTCCTTCCTCCTCTCTCTAAATTTGTCTCCATTTTGAAATGGCTACCTCAATGTGGACCTTTTGACTTGACATCTAGCAATTTGTATCCTCTTTGTTCCCTAATAAAGTAGTGGACATTAAAATCCGCTTGATTTTTGATAGTATTGGCTCCTTAAAAAAGTTTGGTGTACATTATAGTTGCCATTTATTTTTGTTCATTTCTTTTATTTGAGCAATTCAATATGTATTTTAATATTTCATGTCAACATTTATATATAAATGATATTTAAATTTTTTATGACGTGTGATTTATTGATATACATTTGAACTGTCTTATATTAAATGATCAGCAATAAATTAACATATATATTAATATACAAGTATATATTAGCGTAGGCTATTTATTAAGAAATATATTCACACTTATATATTAGTTTTAGCTTGATTCTTCAAATATGACTCCACGTTAAATTAATGCTAGTTTAATTTAAGCGTAATGTACTAAAATACTTCGATTATAGCAACTCGGCTCTGATCAACCTAAAAATTAAGCATAGATCAACTAAACTTATGGGATCAACCTAAAACTCAAATATTTGATCAACCTCAAAATTAATTTAAGTTCAAGTTAATTTTTAAAAAAATAAATAAATAAATTTGAGTTGAGCAAAATGAGGTAAATTAAACTTATGCCAAAGGGCGCCACTGACCGGAAGCACATTGGCCTAACAGTGTCCGAGTGGGGCCCACGGCGGGAATGTTCGGCTCTCGTTCGCTGGCGGCGCCGTCCCCCATACAGACGTCGCTATCAACAAACCGCCACATTGCGCGATTGCGATCTGCATGAACTCCTGCCGTTAAGCTGTTCCTGCAGTCAAAGGTTTGTTTGTTTTGAATTTTTTTTTAAAGCTTAATATAAATTTTAATTATAAAAATTAATTTTATTATATATTTAATACAAATATAAATTTTAAAATCAATTTTATTTCACATCTTATATACTTTTTAATATTAAAATAAATTTCTTTAATATTAAATTTTAAAAATAAATTAGTTTTTTTTTAATCTAAAAAAAAACTCGAATCAAATGAAAAAATATCCTGCAGCTAAATAAAAATTTTAAATTATATAAATCAATAAAATAAATATTAAGCAAGTCACATATAATAGCTATAAAAGCTAGCTAGATAAAATTTAAAAAGCATCATTTTACGCCACATGACTTTAATGTTGAGATGCATTTTCTTTTCTAATTAAGTCAACACAGTAGATCCTCAACAAATTAAATTTTATTTTAAATCCAATGTAAACGTGTCAAAAATATCAAAATAATAATATAAGTTACAAAATAAAGAGCATCAAATGTAAATAGCTAAATGACACTTTGAAAAATTTAATTAATATCTAAATTTTTTGAACCTCACGATCGAGCAATGATACAATATACAAAATACCGATATAATTGTGATGTTTTTATAGCTCAATGAGGAAAAAGCTCGGCTAAGTATCAGTGATCAGTCTCAAGTTTGAAATTACACCATCATAAATTTTAAATCAGACAGAAAAGATTTTAACTATTAAATATAAAGAACTAATATAATTGTCTCATTTATTACAAATAATGTAACAAACTAGTCGGTCCAATTGAAATTAGCTATCTTCAATTGAAATTAGCTTTCAAATAAAATATTAATTATGAAACTATAAAAAATTATTAATTTATATTAAGTTCATAGTACATACTTGCATAAAAATTTTAGTTTGAATTCAAAATTTGAAGTCATTCGTGAGAGTTACAAAGTATTTCTCATTTAGATATATATTGAACATATTAAATAGGCGAATACACTTATGTTAATTGTAATTATTTATTATTAATTTTCATAACCTTTCATAATTAAGAAGAAAAATTATGAAATTTTTTTTCTTAGACGTATTAACCCACTTACGTATAATAGATTTTAAAAACCGGACCGGACCGGCCGGTTCAACCGGTCGAACCGTGAACCGCTCAGCCAATCGGTCCGGTTTAATTTTATAACCGGATCCGCTTAAAACCGGCCAGAACCGGTCTAAACTGCGGTTCAACCGGTCAACCGGTGAACCGGTACGGTTGGACCGGTTGAGTTTAAAATTTTAAAAAAATAAACTTTCCTAAACTCTGGGTCTCTAATTCAGCCTCCGTTCTGCGGCCTCTGCTCGCGCGACAGTCACAAACTCGCGATTTCTCTTGCCTTGCACTCTCCTCTCCAGCCCTCATCCTTTCGAAATGATTTAGTATTTTAGTATTTTAGTGATATGAAATGATGAAATGATTTAGTATTTTAATATTGATAAAGCATACATTTGTTCAGATCTTTTAATGATGTACTAAATATTATACTCAATTTGTGATTTGCGAATATTTTATTGGGTTATTGTTATTTCGATTTGCTTGGAATTATTTTTTGGCTTATTGACATAAGATATTATTTGTTAAATTTAATTATTAAACATTCATTTTATGTCTAATTATTGTGTTGATGTGTGAATAATATATATATTAACTATATTTATATTATATTTTATTAGTTTTTTTAATTTTTATTTTATCCCGGTTCGACCCCGGTTCGACCATTGAACCTTGAACCTTTCAGTCTATCGGTTCTGAAGCCGGTCCGATTTTCAAAACCTTGCGTATATGCTATTCAATTAATTCTTTGCAAAGTAAATTTGTTTGGCCCAGGAAAACCACAATTAATGTTTTTAACTACAAAAATTTATAATTTCCTCAGCTTCAATTATCATGGTGTAGCTTTGAAATTAATTTTCTAAGTTCTATATATATATATATATATATATATATATATATATATATCAATATTTATGGTAGTCAAATTATATTAACGTTAAATCTGGTTAAACTTTAGCTAGCATGACATTAGTTAATTCATGTATAGACTTGAGTTCATCTGTCTGCAGTGAAAACTGAACCTTTTTTTTTATAGGAAAATTAATGAACAAGTTCAATATTGCATACCAATATATAGCAAAGTATATTCATCTTTACATTCACAAAATATTCCTAAATAAGTCATGATATTGACTAATTCTTATATATAAAACATAATGAAACCATGCATACACATACCTATCAACTTCTTTTGAGTTTGCATATATTATTGCATCATGCTGATTATTCTAAATTTTGAATCAGTGTATTGGTATATATATCCTCCAGCTTTTGTTGATCTTGGTTGGGAGCATTTGAATCAATCCTATTTTTATATTATGTCATGTTATTTAGAGAAAGTAATTGTTTAATTTAATAATATTTATAAATAATCTTTTATAAGATTATAGAATTATTAGTCAAAATATAATATTTAAATGTCATAAAATTTAAATTATATAGTATAACACTAAGATAACAACTGACTAAATATCCTCCTAAGTTCTCTATTAGTGATAGTCAGTACTCATTAGCTATAAGGAGAATATATTTTATATAGCTAATATTTTTAAAGCAATTAATGTTTGAAATTGCCACCCACAAAATCCTGTAGGCCTTTTACAACGATCAACTTAGTGGTCTTTGTATAGTGAATGGGACTGGATAGGATAAGCTCTTGATAGCTGGATATATGGCATCTGCGGACGAATAAAATGCTCTAGAAAATTCTAATATAAAATTAATAAAGAATCTACTTTAGAGCCTTGATGTAATTATACCTCTAATAATAATGAACTAAACTTTCATACCGATACTTAAATAACACAAACATCTTACTAGTATTTAACCAAATATCTTTTCAGTATGAAGCACTATTCACATATCTTTAAATAATTATGGATTATAATTTAACTTGTTATCTTTATAATTTTAAATCAATCTCAAAATAATTATTTTTAGAAGTTTGATTTTCTTTTTGTTTGGTACAATATTATTATATTAAAATATAATAACAAAAAATTAATTAAATCACACTTTAATTGAGTTGACATATATATATATATATATATATATATATATATATCATTTCAGAGTACTTACAACTTATGTTTTTATATTAAAATAATAATTTGTTATAAATTAAATGATTTATTTCTCCAAATTACTGAACATGACGTGACATTTTTTTTTGTTGAATGTTGTAGTCAAATGGGAATTTTGATATGATTGAAAATCAGTTTTCAATCGGGTCAATCAGAACTTCTAGGCCTTCCATTGCTGACTTTGACTTAATCTTCAGATTTTTTGAATTGACTATTTAAAACGTTTAACTTATATAAAAGTACTTATATATAATTATATAGTAAATTAATTTTATTTCACAACTAAAATACTTAATCAATAAATTTTATGAAAATTAAATTTGCCATCCCATGCACCAACCAGATTTAAAAAATAAAAATTAATTGTAAGCTAATTTTTCAGATGTCTTATATTAATAATATTTAGAGAATGTTTGGTTTATCATTATTTTAATGTTATATTATATAATATATATGTCATGACATCTACATATTATATTTTAATTAATAATTTTATAATTTTATAAAATATTATTTATAAGTGTTATTAAATCAAATAATTATTATTTTTTAAATAAAATAATATAACATTAAGATAATATTAAATCAAGTGCTATCTTAAAATCATGAAATGAGCTAGTAATATTAGTTGTTTTTATAAGCACTTGCAAACATTAAAACAAAAGAGGTTGATGTTTGCAGGGATTCTCCATGCAATGCCAAATTGGCTTGTGTCAAAATTTTGTAAAGGCCCTCAATGTGACAAAGCTAGTAAATTAATCTTTTGGGCCTTTTTTTTCATGTTATATCAATCTCCAGGCCCAATTGAATAACTCATTTCACATTTTTTTTCAGCTTATTTCTTGTTATGCGCCTCAACACTTTTGTTGATCCGAGAAATATACCTCTGAAGGAAAAAAAAAAAAGTGTTTTCCGCTCCGAACTTCAAATGAGACAAGAATAGGAAAATAACTGAATGGAATAAAATATCCTGATCTATCAGCAGACTGGATTGATTGTGTCTGTCACCAAAGTCAATTTATCTAGTTGAGGCATTTAAAAAACCAAAAAATCACCCTCCAGACAGAAAAAGACTACTTTAACTTTAACTTGACTTCCTCTCGGGGTTCTACCCAGGTTGATAAGGGTTTTGGCCCCATTACTCGGAGGTTCGAATCCTTCAAACAATTTAAGTTGATTTGCAGAAGAGGGTGGGCTAGTTTAATATATATATATATATATATATATATAGCTGCTCAAAATGATTAAAACATGCCTTAAAGTATTTTTTTATGACTTAACTCATTTGTAATGGATTTGATATACAAGATCTCATCCGATTGATATTTATAATATGTTAGTAATGGTTAAACAAGGATAAAATTAATCTTAAATGAAGATATTTTTATATTAAGTCGCATATAATCTCATAAAAAAAAATCATATATGATATGAAATAAAAATAATTATTATATTAAATATAAGTAGTATGTGAATTTATTACTTATTATTTTGGCATATACATATAATGTTCTATTAAATATATATTTAATGTGAAATAAATTTAAAATATATGATAATATAAAATATAGTTAAATTTTAATATTAAAAATTATATATGATGTGATATGACAGTTAAATTGGCTAATGTCGGTCTTCTTCACACATATAATACTTTAAGGCTGGAAGCTCTATATCATAAATACTAAGAAATAAGTGCAACAGTATAATTTCACATTTCATATATATATCCCATGCATCTCTTTTTTTTTTATTTCCCCATTTAACACTATAATTTCTCCTACCTTGAAAATCACAGTGGTGAACTTCGGATATGAATTTCATGGATAACATTATATAATTGTTAACATGTGGTTCCTGCGCTGCATCCTGGCCGGACACGTGGCGCCCGTCAG
>JAEMOT010000673.1:0-10498 GCA_019297695.1 Apostasia ramifera
TGCCTAACGCAACCCTCCGCGTTTCTCATCCGGGACTTGGGACCCGGCAACGGCGCGTTACTCAATTCATTGACATTAAAATAAAAATTAGTTGAGCGCACACATACATAATATGTGTGTGTATCTATATATATATATAATACAGTTATTGATACTCGATAAATTCTATTTGTATTTTTTTATAAGGAACAATCAAAAGCAAAGGTAGTGCTTGATCAGTTTGTGCAGAATAATAACTCTCATGTGACAGAAGCACTAAAAGGTGAAGAGGAGGACCGCGCTCTAAGACCATTGAGTTCAAGAAAACCTAGAAGGTGCATATTTAAAAAGTGCTCACCTTTTCTTACTTTTATTTTTCTATTTATAATTAGATATGCAGCCTTCTTTTATTTGTTCTTTATTCACATCATGATTTTATACTTCTTTTTTATGATATCATCATTTTATCTGACATGTCTATCAAATTTTAAATATATTCTTGTTCTATAATTTACAATCTTAAGCTTTTAGGTCTGGTAACTAGATATTTAATATGGTATCAAAGTTGGGAATTCTCAAATTTGAATCATGATCACTCTTATTTATCTCTAGTATAAGGTTAAAAAATATACTTATGCTGAATTCTATGCTGTAAAGTAAATAAGCTTGCTTGTAAAGGAGCATGTTAGAAAATAAAATTATTCCCAAGCCATGTTCTATAAGCTTAAGCTTTGAAGTCGGATGGTAATTAGACATTTAACATTAAACTTAAGCTTTTAATTAATTTATTAAAAATAAGTCTTGACAATGCAAATCTTTATTGATAGAATTGATATCCATTCCAATTAGGCTAAATTTCTTCCAGTAGCTTTGACTATCATGTACATACATCATAAGTTGGTTGACAATTCAAAACATTTTGCTAAATTAGTTTCATAATTACAGGAAACTATTGCCAGCATCGGCCATGCTGTTGAAAGATCTTGGTGAGCTCAACATGGATGAGAATTCAAAGGTATTTTGCTCATTTCCTGTTCTATATTTCTTGTTAATTATTAATATTGATGTAATTCTTATCCTGCAATTTAAAAAAAAAAAGCAAATTTCGCTCCATCATATTAACCTAAGGTGTGGATCATGTAAAATTATTGTTTTATATAAAAGTAATGAACATTAACTGGACATGTAAAACTGTGAAACTAACAATCCAATTATATAGTTATATGAAATCATATTGTAATTTTTAAAAAAAATAATACAAAATTATAAGTTCCAATTATATAGCTATCTAAAAAATTATATATATATAGGAACATTATGGAAAGTATACGATCTAATCCTTTAGTTATATTGAATCATATATTTTCTTGTCTACAAGAAATATCACATAACTATACAATCCAAATATACAATTTTAAAATCATATATTTTGGTGCTTGTATCTTTAAAGCATATTATAAAAGTATACGATTTAACATAATAATATAAAGTTATGTATTATGCATACATATATATATATGTATATATATATATAATCTGGCTATTGCTGGCAATCACATTGGCCATTATCAATAGTCATGCCATCTATTGCCAGCCACTAAGTATCATCAGTTGTCACTGCTAGCTGCTATCATATTTGAGTTAGGTTAATCATAATAATATTAGCAGAATACCATGTAATATTGAAAATTACAAGATAACATATATGTAAATAAATTTTAAATAATTGTTAATATATAGATATAATTTTTAGTATATCATGTATATAACTTTCTTTTTTTATTTCAGGAGGCAAATGGCAAGACAATTTCGAATGCTAATGATGGAAAATCCCAAGGGAGTATCTCTTTAGTGCGAATCTTACATAGCAGTCTTCCTCGCTAATGCACTGATCATTAAAAGAACCTTCTACAAGTCAGAAAATTTGCACTATGGTCCAAGATAAGACTTAGTTTTACCAAATATTGCAAGGATTTGCATATTGTTCTAGTAAATATGGAATGCTTTGAAGGTGCATGGGTTGCTATTGTATTGTTTGCCATTTGTTTTGCGACATAACTTCACCCCATTAGCCTATGGGTGGCAGGGAATTTTGAGAGCAAGGCTTCTACTTAAATTTCTGGGTAATTAGCGATTAAGTCTCCTTAGCTTGGGTTTGTGTGTCTGGATTCTTTTAGTTTTTAAATCAATTAAATAGGTCATTTAGTTTGAGATATATGCAATTAGGTCTTTTGGCTAACAGTTTCGTGTATAAAAAGACATTTTTAGTTTGAGATATATGCAATTAGGTTCTCTCGTTGACGATTTCATGTATAAAAAGACATTTTGCTCGCTACCCTCTCTCTCTCTTCATGCCCGACATCATCGTCTCTCCTTCCATGAAACCATGTGTGCTTCTAGCTTTGAGGGGTGGTGGTGCCAAGAGAGGAGAGTGAGAAGAAAGAAGGGGGATTGTCTTTACGCATGAAACTAACTATCAAAAGACGTTGCAGTACATTTTAAATTAGAGGATTTATTTAATTGATTTGGAAATTAGGACACTTGCATTTAAGCTTAAATTAGAAGAACTCTGTTGCTATTTACTCTAAGTTTTATGTTTGTTCATTAAGGTATTCCTTGGAAATAATTGATTTAAAAAAGATTAAATTTTAGGTTTATAATTCAAACTTTCAAATTATATTTATGAATTTGTTTTTCCTTTTTTAGAAATTCTTTAGGTTTTGGTACTAATCTCACTCATAAGAAAATTGAAACAATGATAACACATTTAATTGGTTGGTAAATCATAATAAATGGATGCAAAGAGCATTTGGATGAATATTAATTTGATATTATATTATGTTATTTAAATATTATTTTTAAATGATAATGTTAAAAAAATTTATAATATAATTTATACAGGTTAAATTAAACAAATTTTTTTTAAAGATTACCAATAACTATGATAATGACATCTATTTAAAGTAATAGAAATATTGTATGGTGAAAAAATAAACAAAAAAAATAAAAGTAGGAGATTGTTTTATTTAAAATGTTATATAGAAAAGTAATAAATAAATAAAAAGTAAGGACTATTGCATTTATTTAAGTAAATAATGATGCATCAAAATTTTAATTTACATAGATCTCATTATACTTAAACGAACATTACATATAAATCACCTTTTGGAATTTACGCTAAATCTTAAATCTTTATTTCATTTAAATAGAAATTCATGAATTTCTGATCTTCCAATTTACTGTTTAAGTAAAACTTCATCTTTCATTAAGAAAAAAATGTCATACCCAAACATTCTAAATTCCTATTAAACGGTTGAGAAAAATAACATAAATTGAGTGAATCAAAAGGTTTACAAGAATTATCAAAAAAAAAAAAAAAAAGGTTTACAAGTGGTGCACTCCAATAGAGAAAGAAGCTGTTTTGAGCAAAAGGAAAACAAAATTCATATATTGTGTTAATACTACTGATGACTTGCATCTTATTTGAAGACCTCAGTAGTGAAGCAAAAGGAGCCTTGAATGAAGGATTAAAAAACTACTGTAAAACGATGTTCTAAAATTCTATTGCCCAAACAGGAGCAGCTGGAATGCGATCCCAGGACTCCTTCACTCTTCTTTTGAACCTATCCGTGTTCTTCTTCCTCAATGGCATCTCTTGGGTGATTTATGGTGAATGCCTCCAGAATCATTAGCATCACGAGGAGCTTGAAAGGCACGAAAGCAACCACTGCCGCCATCCCAATAAGAGCAACGGCAACTTTCTCACTAATCTGAATACGTAAATCAAGATTCTCAATAAAAATAAAAAAACGTAAATCAAGCAGTAAAATGAGAATTGCAACAACAAGGGCATGCTGCGAAGGAAAACTACTGACGGGTTTCAGACTTTGAGAGAGGAAGCCAGCGAGTTGGCTCAAGCTTTGGACATATGAAATATCGCTCAATTCGACGCTTATGCTCTATGCGTTTGAGCACGGCTAACTGTCTTCTGTGCACTAGAAGATCTAGATCAAGACACCGCAAATCATCATTTTCTTTCATCCAAACTTCCAAAGCATCAGAATCGAAGTTTGCCGCAGCCTTCACTATGGAGATTGTTGAGTGATTTCTGATAGGGTGGTATTATAAGCCCATAGAGCACCTGGGCCAGCGAGTTTTAGCTTCACACAGATGCTTCTTTAGAATATTAAAAATATTTTTATTAGCCACCTTAGCTTGATCATTAATATGTGAATGCCAAACAAATGTATATTTAAGATTGATTAGGTGTCTCTCACAAAAATCACGAATTCTTTGACTAGCAAAAAGAGTACCATTATCTGTGATGATGGCCATAGGAACACCATATTTGCATAAAGTATTAGCTCATAGAAAATCTTTCATACGTTGAGCGGTAAGTTGAGCCATAGGTTTAGCCTCAATCTACTTTATAAAATAATTAATAGCGACTAAGACCCATCTGTAGCTTCGTACAGCAACAGGCACTGGACTTAGGAAATCCAGCCCCCAAGCTGCGAAGGGCCAAGAAGAATTGATTAGTTTGAAAAAACTCACTGGTTACTTGTGCAAATCTACATAATACTGACATTTGTTATTTGGCCGTTGCAATTTGCAAACGGTCAAATGACCATTTTAAGATCATTTTAGACTTTTTAACATATATTGAACTTTTTATAAATAGTATAATTTTTTGATGATAATTCCTACAATTTTCATCAATTAATTCTGTTCTTCTGCTCTGTCAAAAAATCTGCAAACACATTTTAATGGCTTCCCAACGTCGATTCTCTGGCGTTTCTTCCTCAAGTCGCTAAGGGAATGTTGATCCTAAGTATGTTCCGCAACTCGATCGTCTTCCTGCACTCGGTGAGAACTTTGACGAAACTTCAGAACCTGATCTCGATCTATCTGCGGAACACGATCCTGAGGCAAGTGGAGATGTTGGCACCGTCACTTGCCCGTCAACGCAATCATCAAGTATCTCTAATATGTAATTATTTTTTATAAATAATTACGTTACTATTAATAAAATTTCTTAGATTTTTTTATATTAATTTTGTCAGAAATATTACAAAATATATAATTTTTTATAAAATACATAAAATATATATATTTTTAAATTAATTTACCCGATTGACCCGACCGGACTCGGACCTGATCTAAAGTAGGCTAACCGGTTCCGGACTGGATCCGGAACCGGTTTGAACCGGACCGGACCGGTTCCAGGTCCAACCGGACCTGGAACCGGTCCGGTCCGGTCCGGTAACCAACCCTAGGTACGGATCATGAGCAAGAATTCTTCTAACTTGTCTTGATCAGCTAATTTGTCAAGTAGGACCTTGAGAGTGTGACACTTATAGAGCTTGTGCCCGTAGTTGTCATAGTTATCAGAATCTGCCCCAACATGAGGTGTTGCTTTAAGTCCTGATGGGTGTAACTCATCATTATTTGACAGCCGCCGCATAGACTTCAGTGAGCAGCTTTAAGAAGAAATGTTTCTGCTCACAGAATCGGCAAGGCCTCTTGTTGTCTTTGTTGTGGATGCCATTCTTTCGTTCCTTCGGGCCTGATGTTTCGTCGCCCCAACGTTTCCTCTTCTTTCCCTAAATTTTGGACTTGGTAACATTAGGGGGGCCGTTCTCCGTATCCTCCAGCAGTACAAATAGGCTAGCTCTGGCCAACAACTCAGGATAACTCCTGGGCACAAGCTGCAGAGATTTGTACAAGTCAACATTCCTCAATCCCCTGCAGTAGTTGTGCATAGCGACGACAGGATCGATGTCTTCAGCTTCTGCCGTAGCAGCAAAGAAGAGGTTGGTATAATCCCGCAGGCTTTCATTTTCTCCCTGCTTAATGTTGGCGAGCACAATTTCAGAGACGATCATGCGTGTTCGCCCAATGAAGCGGGAGAACAATTCCCACTTCAGGTGCTTATAAAAGCAAATATGGCCCCTGGGCAGCTTAATAAACCAGCTAAATGCTACCCCTTTCAGAGTATTAGCGAGAAGATGATACTTCTTTGCCTCGTTAAGACAGCGATAACGAAGGGCAGCTTCAAACCCCTGGATATGCTTGCGAGGGTCTGCAGTTCCCTTGTAAATCTCAAGGCGTGGTGGCTTGTAGTCTTTTAAGATAGGCGCTAGAGGACCAAAGAAGGTGTCAATCCCATATTGGGGAGCCTGAATGCCAAGAAAAAAAGGATTCCCTCCAGCCAAGAAAGGGGGATAGGTTGGAGGAAGGAGAGCAGGCTGTGGAAGTGGAGGACAAGGAAGAAGAGGTGGAAGAGGAGGGAGATTGGGATGAGCCTCCTAGCGAGGAAGACCTCGCCTAGGAGGCTGAGAGAAGCCAGAAGATTGAACAGAGGAAATTCTTGAAGGGAGAGGAGCCCTCTGTCCTTATGGAGGTAGTGGATGAACTACTGTAACCGGCAGAGAATTTTGAGCTAAGACCGCTGCATCCGATGGTGAGACTTCAGTTGGATCTACCGCAATTGGCGAAGGAGCAGGGACCGCCGCAGCCAGCGGAATGGAGCAGGGGCCACCGCAACCGACGGGCAAACTAGATTAGCAACGGTGTTGACTGCTTGAGTCCATTGAAGGACTGTAGTTTGTTAAATGGTGAGTCCAATAACAAGATTGGTCAGATTTGCCAGCATCTCATGCAATTCTGTCATCCTGGTACTTCTTGATGAAGAAGTCGATTCGGTGCAACGACAGGAGATGAAGGTCGAACCCTCATCTTCGGGAGTTCGAGCGGAAGGCTCTCCAGTGACCCGAGAGTTCTGATCTAGAGATTTGGTCTTTCACGCTCTGGCTACCATCTTCTCGTTCTCAATTGAAGCACCAAAATAATGTTGATGGAGAGAGACGGAGTCTTGAGAATTAGCGACACGCAATGGTTCTAGCTCAAAACACTAGTGCAGAGGAGCCAAAAATCATCCAAAAAAATACATAAAGATGTAAGGTGATTCAGGAATAACTTCTCCTACGTTCACCTGGGAGTTAGAGGACTAATACAAGAAAAAAGAAAAAGAATACAAGCTTAGTGGATAATGATAATCATAAGTCTTTTCCCTATGGAGATCTGTCCAAAGGTATTTATAGATAAGCTGAAGTGGTGTTCAGCCAGTTCTAAGCTGGACCACTATTAACTGTCGGCTTCAGGAAGACCATTGATAGTGGCAAAGAGAAGAAGATTCTTGATCGGATGACCGGCTGCTAGTGACCGAGAACCTGCAACTCCTAGTTAACTGGTGATGCGAAGGGTTCTGCAGTGAAAATTATGCAATCAGGATGCTGACGTGGCAGTCTCCACTAGGCTATGGGATAACAATAACTGTGGATGACCAAATATCTTGGTCAACAATATTGGCAGGAAGCCAGACATCGTCACCGATGGTTGGACATTTCTGCAAAAGCAGACAAGCATGATTAGTTTAAACATCATAGCCAACAAAACAAACATCGTGCACGATGATAAATAAACAGGAATTTAGATGTCACGTGTACGACTGAGATTCAACGCTGAATTCAGATGTAAATAATAACATATGTGTATACATTAAATATCATAAATATATAAAAAAAAAGACTAAATAAATATGACTATCTAAATATCGAGGACTTTGAGTCACAAGAAAATCAAATCAAGTTACAATTGAGTAAAATGCCCTATACTCAGCATCATATTTATGCATAGGTATTTCAATGTTAGCCAACCCAAACCCAGAATGTGTTCCTCAGGTTCATATCAACCCAATTTAGCTCGACATCAGGTTTGGAGTGACACTACACATTGACCTCCACATGATCCTACCAGAAGTGAGAAGTGACAAACTCAAAACTTCAATTATTTTGATGATTTTAGGATATAATTCATGATTAAATTAGAGATTGATTACACGAAGTACAACTTTCATTATTTCCAATGTGGAACAGTGGAAGTACAGAAATATGTGGACCTCTCAAACTAGGTTTTAAGTTCAGTTTAATTCATTTCGGATCGAAGAAGTTCCCAAATGTGAACCCTGCAAATTGACGAACCGAGTTTGCCGTATGACGAACCGAAGACGATTTCAGAGACGATCATGCTCTTCTCGAACAATTACTGCCGACACCGAATTGTCAGTAGCACTGAGGTAGAGGAAGAGATCTTCGTCTTGGACCGGGGCGGAGAGCAGCGGTGGTGACAGCAGGTATTCTTTCAATGATTGGAAAGCTTTTGCACAGTCCTCGTTCCATGTCTGATTTTCTCCTCGAAGAATTTTGAAGAAGGGGAGGCAGCGTTCGCCGGATTTCGAAATGAATCTGCTGAGTGCCGTGACCCTTCCGTTTAGTTTCTGTATGTCTTGGATTGTTTGAGGTGGCTTCATGTCTTGTATGGCTTGAATTTTTTCGGGGTTCGCCTCAATACCTCTAGCCGACACCATATGCCCTAGGAATTTGCCGTATGACGAACCGAAGATGCTCTTGAGAGGGTTGAGCTTAATGTTGTATGTTCGACAAGTGTCTAGCATTTCGCGGAGGTCTTCGAGGTGTTGTTTTGCACACACGCTTTTAATCAGTACGTCATCGACATAAGCTTCTACGTTTCGCCCCTTCTGATTCTTGAACACTGTGTCGATCATGCGCTGATAGGTCGCACCTGCATTTTTCAAACCGAAAGGCATAACTTTGTAGCAGAAGGTTCCCTGGTCGGTGATGAATGATCTGTGCTCCTCGTCGTCTTCGGCCATTCGGATCTGGTGGTAGCCTGAGAAGGCATCGACGAAACTCATCACCGAATACCCTGCCGAAGAATCGACGAGTCTGTCTATTTTCAGCAAGGGATAGAAATTTTTTGGACAGGCTTTATTCAAGTCCGTGAAGTCCACGCACATGCGCCACTTTCCGGAATTCTTTTTTACTACCACCACGTTTGCAAGCCATGATGGGTAGATGATTTCTCTAATGAATCCTGCGGCCGAGAGTTTTTCGACTTCTTCGCGAATTGCACGTTGTTTTTCGCCGCCGAAGTTCCTCTTCTTCTGCCTTACGGGGCTACCCCTGGCTTGAGACTTAGTCGATGTTCGGCTACGGCTCTATCTATCCCTAGCATGTCGCTAGTTTCCCAGGCAAAAATATTGAAATACTCAAAAAGTAGCATCGTCAGGGCGGGCTTTTCATTATCGAGAAAGTTTTCAGAGATGAGTACAGTTTTTCCGTCGGCGACGGTTACATGGTCATTCTGTTCGACCAGTGGCAAGGCGTGATCTCTTGGGTCCATGTAGTCCGTGTGGAGACGCGCGTTTATCTCAAAACACTTGCTAGCGCCGGCCCTGTCCCCCCTGATAGTCGCTACGCCGAAAGGCGTGGGGAACTTTACGCATAGATGATATGTAGACGCAACCATCTGGAATGTCGCGATTGTGGGGCATTCCAGGATCGCGTTGTAGCCGGAGGGAGCGTCCATGATAATGAAGTCGATCTCCTTCTCCATTCTCCTGGGACCCTGTTCGAGGGCGACGCGCAGAGTGGCGTATCCTGCGGGTCGGTAGATGTCGCCGGAGAAGATGGAGATCGTCATGGACGGGGGGAGAGGTTTGCAGGGACCGGCGGCCATCTCGTTGAAGGCGCAGAGGTACAGTATGTCGACTGAGCTGCCGGTGTCGACCAAGGTTCGATGGACGTCGCAGGCTCCGATCTCGGCGATGACCACAATGGGGTCGTCGCGATTTATCCCACCCCTGGGAAGGTCCCCTGCAGTGAAGGTGATATCAGGTAAAAGAGGGGGGAGTTCGACCGTGCATACCTCCTGGTGTCTCCGAGTCCTGAGACCGCTGTGGTAACTGAAGATAGAGAGGACGGCCTTCTTGTCGTCGGTTTTCGATGCGATTGGTGTCGAAGAGGGGGGCCCTCTCGGATCATCGCTCGGAAAGAGCGGTCGCGCCGCTTTCGGCAGGGGCCCTTCGATCCTCTTGTACCCAGTGAGGTAGCCATTCTCGATGTACTCGTTGATGAGTGCCCGAAAAGAGCGGCACTCGAAGAGAAGATGGCCGTAATGTTGGTGGAACTTACAGAACTTTGTGGGATCCTCACCGGGTTGTGGTGGTTGGCGTTCGCCATGGTTTTTGATGAAATCTTTTTCGCTGAGGATTGAAAAGATTTCTTCTATTATGTAGACAGGAGTGGCGGGACGTGGAGACTCGCCCTCAAACTTGCGCTTCCCTTAAGAGGGTGAGTAATTCCGGTCTCGAAAGCTTCTCTTGGGAGTGTTCGAGTCCGTCTTGGGGGTCTCGGCTTTCTTGATCTGGGGCGAAGCGACCTCCTGCTTGACTTTCGCCTTGAGAGCCTTCGCATCTTCCAGATGGATGCGTTTTTCAGCACGGGCCCTGGCCTCCGTCAGAGTCTTCGGCATGTTGTCGACGAAAGAGTCGTACAACTCGCCGGGCAAAATACTGTGGACGAAGATCATGGTCGATCTGTCGTCCGTGGTGTCCTTCGTCTCAGCATTCATTTTTGAGAATCGGTCCACGTAGTTG
>JAEMOT010000673.1:10552-66781 GCA_019297695.1 Apostasia ramifera
GGATTGTTCGGGACGTGGTTTTCGACGTTCCGAACCTAGTGCGGAATTGCTCGGAGAATTGTAGGAAACTCTGGATGGAGCCTTGAGGTACTTCGTCGAGCCAGTCTAGAGCCAGGCCCGTCAGTGTGTTCCTGAATAGACGGCATTTGTAAGGTCTGAGACAGGGTCGCTGGTTGCGAGGGCGTTCTCAAAACGCTTGACGTGCTGGGTCGGGTCGGTGAGGCCGTTGTAGTCAGAGACTCGGGGGGGGTTGTAGGCGCGTGGCGCCGGTGCCGCTATTATGGCGGAGGAGAATATTGTGTCCGCCGGGGGAGTCGGGGGATACACCTCTGGCCGGCTTTCGGCGGCGGCGTGGGTGCTAGTTTCCTCGGTTGGGAGTTCGACGCGTTCCGCGCCTGGTTGTTGGAGCGGTCCTTCGAGAGGCAGAGCTAGAGGGAGGGGTCTCTGCTGCCGGAGGAGGGCTGGTAGGTTAGCGAGGAAAGTGTTCATGGTACGGGTGAGGGTGGCGACCGTGTTCGTCAGCGTCTGAAGCTGTTGGTCGTCCCTGGTTGCATCGTCCTAGGGTAGGCGTGTGGCCTGCTGTTCGCCAGGTGGTGGAGGAGCGTTTTCGTCGTGAGCGTGCTCCATGGATGTAGGGATCAGGTTTGATCCTGCGTGAGGGCACCAAATTGTTAAGACGGGAAACAATCAACGAGTTTTTACGTGGAAAACCGGCTGGCGGAAAAACCACATCTCCTTTTCGAGGAGGCTTGAAATGTCACTAGAAATGTCTTTGTTTGGGTTACAGAGTATTCAAAAAGGTTTTTGATTTTTTTTCCCAGCCCCCCAAGGCTGTGTACAGGAAGTATATATATACTCTGGTCCTCTTATGTCTAGTCACTTCCAGCCGAATAATCTATGGTCCTAGTGACGGCCCAATTAATGCCTGCGGACAGCTAGTACGTGACTCCTGCTGTATGGCGTGTCAGCGGTTGCGATCTGTCGGCGGGAAAACCGCTTCTCCCACCAGAGCAATACGACTCCCAACGGTCCGATGTCACGTCGAGTCTTTGTTCTTCGGGATGATACCTTTTCGTCGTCTGCTGTTCGGGTTGATACCTTTCTTGTTCGACTCGGAGGTCTTGCTTATGTGGACCCTGTGTAGACTTTCACGTGGACGGTCCTGATGAGGAAGTATGGATCCAATTACAACAGTGTTCCTCAGGTTCATATCAACCCAATTTAGCTCGACATCAGGTTTGGAGTGACACTAAACATTGACCTCCACATGATCCTACCAGAAGTGAGAAGTGACAAACTCAAAACTTCAATTATTTTGATGATTTTAGGATATAATTCATGATTAAATTAGAGATTGATTACACGAAGTACAACTTTCATTATTTCCAATGTGGAACAGTGGAAGTACAGAAATATGTGGACCTCTCAAACTAGGTTTTAAGTTCAGGTTAATTCATTTCGGATCGAAGAAGTTCCCAAATGTGAACCCTGACGCTCTGCTTTAGCAATTGCAATAGTGTGTAGGCCCAAGCTATTCCTGTAGATAGAACTAGTGACATTTTAAAACTTTCAATTACAGAGATATCAACTTCAGAACTATAATTTTTTACAGCCTAAAGTGCACAAAATGTTAAAATGTTGTGATCAGCTGGCTAATTGTTGATGCATGGAAATACTAAAAAAGCACGGAAATACTAACATATCAGATTGCTCAGTGCGGAGGGTAGCTGGAGATCAAAAATATGAAAGAGTAAAAAATAATATTTTTGTAATTTTAACATCGTTTAACAGATACCATCACAGAAAGACCATAATGACTTATACAGTAAGTTTTGGGGACTTGTCTGGCATGTTTTCAAAATTATAGACCTGCTTGGCAAGTCGAGTAAACTTCAGAGACCTAAGTGAAATCACCTCTAATTTTTAATATAAGACACATATTTTTCAAAAATTTACAAGACTAAATTAATTTCTTTGCCAAATAGGCCTCAATTCTTTTAATTTATTTAAAATATAAGCCATCTGAAACATAACTTAAAATTTAAATTGTTTCAAAGATTAAAAAAACTTAAAAATTTAAGTATAGTAGCTTGTACTTATTAATATTTTAAGACTGTTGTTAAATAGATTTCTACATGAAACATTATTAGCATAAAAAAGATATATACATGAAACATTATTTTTACTGTAAACATAAGAATTAATATTTATTAATTGTTATTTTAAATGAAGGCATTATTTAATTATTTTTCACTTTCTTCTCAATATTTTTAAAAATTGATTTAAATTTTTTTTTTAATGTAAGTTACTGTATTTTTTCTACTTTCTCCTCGCGTTATTCTATTTTTATAATAATTTTAAAATAAAATTAAAAACTTATGATTCATTTTTTAACTCAAGTGGAGAGAGAGATTATCTGAAATAAAAGGTTCTCAAATTTAAAATTTTAATTAAAATAAAGAGAATTATGGTGTTTCAAAAAAAAAAAACTATAAAACATAGATAGGATTTTTTTGACATAATACCAAACTGGTATTTATAATTTTCTACTAATTCTTTTTTAATAAATTTTTTAATCTTTTTTATTTAAATAAAAATTATAAATTTTACTTAGCTCAAGAAATACAAAATAAATAATAAATTTGAAATTTTATGTGTGTTATTTTAATTAAAGTTTTAAAACTTTGTTTTAATTTCGATGGTAAGGTAAAAGCATTAATTTTGATAATTTTAATATTTAAATTTTTATTTTTTTAATAAATTATTTAAATTTTATAAATTTAAATTAAATTTATTAATTGTAATTTCTGAATAATATGTTTTGAGAAAAAACATATTTTTGAAAAAAAATATGTTTTGCTGATTTCAGTTTGGACAGCTCTGACCTTGGGCAAGGTTTTATTATTTTTTATCAAATAAAAATAAAAATATATGTGTGATATTATTGTTTTATTAAAGTGCCGATTTTTATTCGTTTTCCTTTCGCATCGTACTCGAAGAACAGCTAGGGTTTTTGTGGGTGAGTCGGGTCACCCAAACGCCGGCGACTTCCTTCTGCGATTATCAGATTGTGTAGCCTTCCAGGTACGAAAGAGCTCTTTCTTCTTCTTTATCTCTTCCGTGCTTCTGCAGATCTGTCGGGAGGCTTCATAGATTTTTCTCTACTACCTAATCGGTTTTGAGCTCCCAGCTACCTCCGATGCTGCACTCTTTGATCTGATGTACTGAGGCGACGTCTCCGCTCCGCGCGCTTCTCGAATCAGATCTGCTTGAGCGTGGTATTCCAGATCTGATCGGTGCGGCGAGTAGTGGTATAATCTGAAGATCCAATCTTCAGACTATTCTGACTGAGGAACTTTTTAATCTTTTAGATGGGTTTTGCTACGTTGTGAATTTTACGCGTTTAGCTTATGTTTTTTTTGTCAATTTGGGGTCTTCTGGGCTTCTCTTCTAGGAAGTAGAGATGTGGAGGTCATCTGTTTTATCAACGATCATTAAGGATCTAAGCTGCTGGTTTCGAGAGAAAAGGTTACTTTTTTGGGAGTTTTTGCAGTTTCTAATATAAATTGCAAATTTTTGCGGAGGATGTTCTCAAAATGATTTGAATTAGGTGAGGGATCGAAGAAAAGTTACAGAAGAAGGAATCTTTTTGGTTAGCTATGATGAGGCTACACTTAACAGGAGAGTGTTGGGTTTTGCCTTAGCGGACTTTTGGTTCGATGTTATATTAATGTTATGTCATGTAATCTAAACATCTAGATGTCATTTTTTGAGTGACAAATTCATAATTTCTTACAAGGTTTTCTACACATATCATTAAATCAAACAGTTATTATCACTAGATAACATAACATGGTATTGAGATAACATTGAACCAAATGCCTCTTAATATGGTTTGTTTGATTACAAAGATGATTTAAATGTGAAATTGAAGAAATAAAACATAAGACAAACAACATCTCAACTATGTTCTTTTTAAAGATGCTAAGAGTACTTCATTATGTGTTTATATTTCCTCTAAAGGGGAGTTTGGTTCAATATTATCTTGATATTATGATTTGTTATTTAAATGTTCTAACATCTAGATGTCATCTTTTGAGTGACAATTTTATAATATTTTATAAAATTATTTACACAGTTTATCAAACCAAATAATCATTATATCTAGATAATATGACATCAAGATAACATTGAACTAAATCCCCCCAAAGGTAAATTATGTATATGCCATGACACACTTACCTATTTACATATTAATTACCTAAAACCTTTCATTCACACACAACACTCTATAGAGTGGTTTAAATTACAATGTAATTATATTTGTATGACTCACATTTATCCCCTGCAGTTACATGTGATGTCTTTGGGGTGGTACAGAAAAAATTTGTGAATATGTCAGAAAGTATTATATATGTAAATAACAGGTTTGGGGTGCTTTGTATGTTAGTAGCCAGGCTTTTTTGTGACATGTATATAAATGCCACTTCTCTAATTTAAGTTCACTTGTTGTTAATGCTAAGCAAAATAGGTGAATTGCTTATGAACATTATAATAGAATGGGAGGTTGCGAAGAATCAAATCATACAAAGACATGAAAAATTTGCTCAAAATGGAATATTCAAAGCTTTTTTACCCTCACGCTAAAATAGCCATTGGCAAAAAACTACAAATAGTTTTAAACATCCTGCATGAACTCCAATATACAATGTTAATTTATTTTACATTCATGCATATTCTGATATGACAAACAGTTTTGTTTCACTTTATACAAATTTCAATATAACAATTTAACTTTATCTCATTTTGTTGGTAAATTCAGCTATTTGCATTTTGTTTTTGTTAAGAGAATTGGTTTATACTTTGTTTACTTAACCAGCATATGATAAAATTAGATTGTTCATCCCATTGTCTACTTTTCACTTTATATAGTTGTATTTAAACGATATTGTTACTCTTTCGACTCCTGAAACAATTTTATCAAGAAAAAGAACTCCTGAAACAATAACATATCTTGATTTTGCAGCAATTGGATCAAAATGAGTAGGACAGATGATGTGCATCATACCTTTTTACCTTTTGGAAATCCTTTCAAGAACATATTCTCCTGGGGATCTCACTTGTCACCAAAGCTTCTAACCCTGCTTAATGATTTCGAGTTGAAGTTGTCTACAAGCTTGAAGAGCCTGATACCCAAGGAATCATCAGAAATCCTCGGCCTTTCTTGGATGATTAAGGCTGTTGAGAGCATTTCAGAGATCCACAAAGACATCAAAGATTTGATAACTGTTCTTCAGTTTCCTCTCTCAGATTGGGATGAGAAGTGGATTGATGTGTACTTGGAGAGCAGTGTAAACCTGCTAGATGTTTGCATTGCCCTCATCCTGGAACTTTCTCGGCTGGATCGAGGCCGGCTGTTGTTGCAATATGCGCTGCACATTTTGGATCCTTTGAGAAATTGTCCCTCAACCAATCAACTGAAGCAAGTGGAGTCGACTCTTCGCGAGTGGACAAAGCAGTTTGATTCAAAGAATCCCAAGCTAGAAAGCTGCTACAACACCTTGTGCGAGCTTGCAAAGACCTTGTTCTTGGGGAAAGTGAAGAATTCTTCCAAGGGAAAGGTGCTGATAAGAGCCCTTTATGGAGTGATGGTTGAGGCCATATTTGTCAGCAGCATTATCATGGCAGAGTTGTCAGGCTGGTCGAAGCCTCTGATCGAGCTGCATGTTCCCAACAAATTCTTGTGGTACAAGGCCTTTGATGAGCTGCAGGGCAGTATTTTCGCGGCGACTGCGGCGCATAATTCTAGCAGAAAGATGCTGCTGTTCAAAGAGCTGGAAGCTGTTGGGATGTGTGTGGGGAGATTAGAAGAGCAAGTGTCAATGATGGTGAAATCAGCAGGGGATGAGCAGATAGAAGAGGGTGAAAGGCTGCAGGAATTGGTGGTGGAATTGGGTGAGAAGGCTCAGAAGCTATCTGGGGGGTTGGAGATTCTGTCGAACAAGATTGATGATTTCTTCCAGATTGTGCTTTCTGGGCGGGATGCTTTGCTGTATAATCTTAGAGAAGGAAATGAGCAAAAAATAGAGAGCAATTCAACGATACGAGTGGATTGAGTTGTATATATATAGATTTGAAGGAGGGAGGAGGGTGGCAAAGGTTTTCTTAAAATGTAATCCTGATATATGATGTAATGGTTTTATTTCTTTGATCGAAAATAATAAGGATAAATTAAGATTGTTTAAGGATCTTTTTGCACAAAAATCATGATTTTTTTAATTTAAAAAATAATTATGGACATATTACAATAAATTTATATTGTATAATTTAATAATCATATATTTAATATTTATGACTAATATAGTATAAAAAAATGTGTATACATTGGCAATGTAAAATGATAAATTTATTACGGTATTTATGTAATTAATTTAAATATTTTCCCTCAAACGTGTTATTTAGATATTTAAGAAATAATTTTATTTTACCTAATTTTAAATATTTAAAATTAATTTTATTTTATATTATCCATATAACTATCAAATTAATTTTATATATTATAAAAAAATTGGCATAATAAATTACTTTTATTTCAACATGAAAGGCAAGAAATGATAACAACTATAAATGTGGCCACAAGGAGAACAAAGACAGAGAGAAGATAAAACTATTCAGACAACTTAACGATTTCGTTAACGATTAGACCTATCAATAAATGAAACTTAAAATTGAATGCAGAGGTGCACGTGCAGTGACCTCAACTCAAGCAACCTGAATGCAGTTGTAAGTCTGTGAATGAATGACCCGACATCACATCATCTCATTTTGCTTCGAGTTTTCTTTTTGTTATTTCACAGAGAATCGACCCTTTTTTAACAGCATCTCTCTCCCATTCGCTCGCGCCAATTACATGGTGTCACGCAGAGTGAGCGGGTCCTACTGCTCGTGAAACATCATAAACGGTGTTAACAACGCACGTTCAGCTGGACAGAACATCCGATCAACCCAACCGGACTGTCTAGTTAGCTGGCCAGACAGTTCGTTCGGCCGTCAAAAAAAAAAAATATTAAAAATATATATAAATTCAAAAAATTAGATATAACTTAATATCAAATAGGTATTAATTAAAGAAAATATGAGTATGTATGATACTATTATCGATCTATATCTACCAGATCTCAAGCTATGCCTACTTTTTTGAACGTATATTTACTTTTAATACTTACATTTTTAGTAACCGAACGGATCATTTGGTCAGTCAACCAAATAGTTCGGTCGACAACTAAACTGTTCGGTTGGCCAATTGGACAATTCGTCCTATTAAACGCGAGTAAACACTGTTGACAATATTCTGCGAGCAGTGAACCCACTCACTCTATGTGGTACCGTGTGATTGTCGCCGCATGCAATAAATTTTCCTCCCTTGAAAGATGATTCTCCTAAATGTTTTAGGAAAACATGTCATTTTTTCTCATAATTTGCAAATTTCTTATAAATATTTTGCTTGAATTGCATGCATATGCATAACCAAAAAAAATTATACAAAATAAAAAAATATACGCACAAATCATACAAAGATTATGCTTTGTATGAACTTTTAGTTTGTATTAATATTTTTTTAATTTGCATGAATTTGTCTACTTTGTATATACATATAAATCAAACAAAATACTCATAATAAAGTAAATACAAACGCAGGCCGGTGGACCTCGTAAATTAAATATGCAATCCACTAGATAATTCAGTGGATTAGGCATAACTCACTATTGATCAATTATTAAATCGTGTAGCAAAACTCAATTGAAGCTAAATACAAGATTTACATATGATAACTCGACTCAAACAAACTTTAACATCTAATTGTAATCGAATATTTAGTTGATCTGAATAGACTTAGAGGCATTTGGTTTAATATTTTTATTAAAGTTATGTAATGTGGTTTAGAGAAAATAATTATTTTATTTAATGAGATGTATAAATAATCTTTTAAAAAATTATAAAATTATGACTAAAGAAATGATATCTAAATGTCATGATATGTAAATAATATGACATAATATTAAAATAATATTAAATTAAATGCCTCCTTGATGATATATCAGCACCATCTACTGGGAGTAGATTCACTTTCAATGAATAGCCATGACGTGGTAACGGTGCAGGGTTGTGTACAGAATTGAAGATGTAAGCCTGAGTATCACAAAGAAGCTAGAAGCGGTGAAATTTGAAGAGTGAAAAGATATATATGAGGTTGAACGCAACTACATGAAAATGTAGCTAGATGAAGGTATCACCTACTGGAGGAGGAAACAAACACCAATGGCATGTGGAAGAAATTGGAGGAATTATATGAGCAAAATACAACGTGGGAAACCAAATAATCCCATATGAGGAAGCTTGTAAATATGAAACTTTTATTTCAAAGCATGTCAAACAAAAATGCAAAGCATAGTCAACTTACTGTAATGAAGATGGTGTAGTCCGACAATGAGTTGCAAGCTCCTCTGCACCTAAATTTTCTAACAAAAAGCTGGGAAACTCTTTTAGTAACTCAGTGCCAAAAAAATTTCATATTTGACAAACTCGCTTGAAATATAACTCGAGCTAGCATGAAAAAAGGCTATGCTACATCAATATAGAAATTATATAGAATATAAAGGCTTTGTGTTTCTTATTGTTGCTATGCACATCAGCTAACAAGCATTGATCAAGTAGTTCATCTTGGATGAGGTTAAACACCTGTAAGGCTGGAGGCCTTGAGTTCAAAACCATACACCACAATGATACAAGCAATGGGGTGGTAGTTTGTAATCACCGAGGTATTATCTTGCTAGCAGCGACAAAACAAATCAAAGGAAGATTTTCACCTAACATCCAATAATGCTTAGCAATTAGAGTAGGAACATCCTTGTTATTAGTAAATGGTTTTAAGAAATGGACAGTTGAGTCAAATGCAATCAATGGAATAAAAGCAATCTCAGTTCGAGCTAGTTTCACTCCGGAAACCAATATCCTTGATGATACTGTGACAACATTCTTATAGCAAAGAATGGATCTATATGCTTTTGTTCTCATCAGGAAAATAGTGCGGCTCATCATCTCGCTAGTTTGACTCTCACTAACTCCCAAGATATTGTATGGAAAAATGAAATGCCACTCTTTCTAAGCCCTCTAATTTGTAATGATATCCCCTTGGGAATGTCCTAAGATAATGAAGTAATGTATGAGCTTATCATTAAAAAAAAAATCCAAGTTGAAATCAGCTCGATAGCTTGGTTTAGAATTTAAGCCAGCCTAAAATATAAAAAAAAAAGTCTATCTTTCTAGTGTTTGTAGGCTAGCTCAATATCATCCCTTCAAAGTAAACTTGTTTGTTTACATACTAACAATCCACCAAATCATGGCCTTCAGATTTTATAAACTCAAAGCACGTAAATATTACATTTTACACACTTTTGATATCCACCATGTGTTTCTTCTAACTTAGATTAGAAATTTAGGATGGCTAGGTCATAAACATTTACATAAATGGAGAGCATTGCTTTACAAAGAGTTGGATTGAGAAGAGAATCCATGTAGGAACTATTTTGAGACTAAAGTTTTAGATCACACCATTCTAATAGGGCAAGAAACAATTTCTTATTTTTTTAAAAGAATATGTCGACATGACTAACCATCTTGTTGACGTCATTTGAGTACATACAACAAATTTTCATGATTTAGATGGTTGAACAGGTGAAGAATACTATGACATGTAAGAATCCACCCAAATTTTAATCAAGATGAAAGAGAAAAAATTAGCTGAAATCATAATATGCATGCTCATGAACTGTGAATCTTGTCTTAACTGCAACTAGCTCATGTTTGAAAGTCTTCATAAGCGATTTTTTACCAAAGATAACAAATGATAGTCTTCTCACAAATGATTTATTATAAATTATGCTTAGTATATCATTCTAGTCAGATACAATATGTGATCTTAATTCTGGATTTTCATGATGCTTCTTATAAATATAAGTAGATCATAGGACGGGATAAATATTTACAAAAATCACGGAAATAACCCAATAGTATGTTAAATATCATAATTTCATGTACAGAGACTGCATAACACTGACCAACTTAGAATACTTTCAATTCCACTTAGAGAATAGGGAAGATACCCATACCATCATCGTCCCCATCAAGGAAATTGAAGTTCACATCCCCTTTATACCGGAAACTAGGGTTCACATAACACTTCATCTCGTGGAACAGATTCAGATTGTCCACCAGCTTGTGGAAGATATTGCAGCCGCAGCACTATCGTCAGAATCAAAGCAACGAAGTTAGCCAGAACAAGATTTAACCTGAAGACAACAAAAATTCAATTGAACAATCATCCATGGCATGAGGTACCTGGACGAAGACGGTGCCATCGGTGTAAGCATGGGGGTTAATGGCTCGGGTGGTCCGCTGGCCGCAGACGTTGCAGGTGAAGGCCACGCGCATCCTCCGCCGCGGAGATTTGGTGAAGAGAGACCAAGGAAAGGTCGAGACCGCCCGATCAGCGGAATCTGACTCCAGGGCAGCAGGACCTTCCATTCCGGATCCGGTAGTCCAGCCTCTCCCAGCCGCCGCGCTCAAGACCAGACCCATCGCCGCATCCTACAACAAATCCACGACCGTTACGACGACATCAAGTCCACGAGAGAAACGTGAACAGATCAATACCTTGGACAGGCGAGAAAGCGAGGATTGGCTCTTGAACAAAGGCACGAGGGCCGCGTCCCCGGCGTCGGAGTGGAGATCATGGTCGCCTTCTCCGCCTAATTTGAGGGAGACAAACACAGTAAGCAAACAGTCAGAAGGACGGCAGAGAAGGTAAAGGAGGACGAAAGGGGCAAAAAGCACTCTTCGACGAAATCTGCACAAGGAGAGGGCGGCTAGAAAAGCTCGATCGTTTTTGGGAGAAGATGGAGAAAGGAGCGTAGGAGGACGGAGAACTGGAGATCGTTGCTGAGGCAGCAAGGCACTCCATGGCCGGCCGGCAGAATCTGCGGATCGGGAAGAAGGCAAGAGCACAATCGAGAAATCGAGAAGGACGAACTCCGAGTCCTGAGGCCTGAAATTTGCGGCCGAAAAAATATCTCGAAGCTAATTCTATTTCACTTTTGCTAGCCATTGACAATCATTTTTATTGTGGCTAATTTGCTTAAAGATACCTGAGCTTCGACTCAATTTGTTTTACAATCGACTTATTATTTTTATAATAATATTAATTTAAACTTTCATAATATATATTTAAAATATTTAAAGTATATAAATATGTGACATAGAGTATTTATTAAGTAAATTAAAGGTAAGTAAAAGCATGTTTTTACGTCTATTTATAAAAATAAAAATATCTTATCAAAGTTTCTTTTATTTAAAATTTTTTTTATATTAATTTTTTTTAATAAATCTTTTTTATGTAAAAAAAATTCAGATAATATATTTTTATTTTTTATAAATTTATATAGAATACTTCACATATCCGAATAAAATAACTCTAATAATATATATTTAACTAAAAACACTTTTAATATCTATTTATTAAAATAAGTATTTAAATAAAAAAAAATTAAGCTCAGTTAATTCAAAAATTGACTCAACTTAAAATAAGTTTTAACCATCTCAAATTTTTTTATAGTAATTGTCTAAATTTAAATTTTAAAAATACAAATTTGAATTGAACCCTTGCGTAGAGAGTTTTTGAAATCATCCAACAGCTCAAATATTTTTCTAATTGTTTTTTGCTCAAACTTTTTTTTTTATGGAAAAAAGCTGTATATTATATGTACATTTATATATGTACAACAACATAAATAGAATATATATATATATATAATGAGATTTGTCAGGTAGTAAATTGCATCCGAGTCCCTGAGCTCACTTAGATACTTCAAGCCAGTCCTTAAATTTTAAATTAATTTGCATAAATCTTTGATCATATCAACTCTAATTTCAATTTGGATAATTGTATAATTATTAAAAAATAAAAATGCCCTCCTCTCTTTCACTTTCAACGAGTGTGGCCATTATCGCGCCAAGGCCTACACGCACTACCACCACGCCGTGACAGGCCAGACGCGCGGCCCCCACCGCTGTCCATGTGTGCTCACAAGTAGTGACGGGACGGCCGCACGATCCCAAGCTCGCGCGCAGATCGCGTCACGATGGCCGCGCATGGTGGCCTGTTTGCATGCGATCGCACTCGTCCGAGATAGAAGAGATTGATAAGTATTTTTATCTTTAAGTAATTACAAAAGTCCAAATTAAAATTGAGCGAAAAGAAAAAAAAATCTATGTGATGTAATTTAAATTTTAAAAACCAATTTAAAATGGCCAAATAACCTGAATCAGAGGCAATTTACTCAATATATTGTTAGGTTGCATTATTTTTGAATATTCTAAGGTTTTCCTAATTATGTCACATCCTGCAAGTCTTTAATATACAGCTAGCTATAAAAATTAAAAAAAATTTCACACATGCTATACAAATTTTTATATATTACATCACACACTTTTTTTAATAAAATTTAACTATTTTATAATATAAATTTTATAAAAATATATATATAATATAATATTAAAAAATTTACATGACTTACATGTAAATGTTCCAAATTTAAAACTGTAATTAGTCACAAAATACACATATTATATACCTTGACAACTGAAGCCCTATTTAATTGCATGACCAAAGCGATCGCATCATGATCAAAATAACACGTACATTTAAATAATAATAATATTTATCATATATTATATAAATTTTAATATAAAAAACACAATTTATTTCATATTTAATACACTAATTTAATTTAATTTTATATTTTAAATAATTTTAACATAATTATTTTTATTTTTCTTATTATACACAAATTTCAACACATGCCCAGAAATTAAAAATATTCAATCCTATTTTACACAAAATTCAATATAAAAAAACACAATTTATTTTATATTTAATATAATAATTTAACTTTATTTTATACTTTATAAAATTTTTAATATAATTAATTTTATTTTTAATTATGCACAAATTTGAACACAAGCTCAAAATTTTTATTTCAAAAACTATTTAGGACTCTAAATATATTCCATATATTATGATATTTCGATTTAAAAATTAAATTTATTTCACTTCACATATATATATATTATATATATATATTCATTTAGGTTTAACCAAATTAAAATTAAACACACTTTCAAGGTGAAATGTGTAATTTAGAAAGAATGTACCGTTGGGAAGTAGAAAGAGAGAGCTAGAGATTAGAGAACTTAATAGGGGAAACTCAGGTGACCATGCATTCTCCAGGGCCCTCAGGAGGATCAGCAGATTCATCACCATCATCATCTGCTGAGGGATCAGCACCAACACCAGCACCAACTCTCATGAAGAGCTCCATCAGTTCTCCATTAACCGCGATCCCCTCGCTGCCATCACCTGAAGCAGAGTTCTGAAGAACAAACATCTGCGACAGCAGATCTGCTGCGCGAGTAAAGCGCCCGAATCTGTTCTTCCTTTTAGGCTGCTTGATCTGCATAACAAAGTAGCATTACTATAATCAAAAAAACATTATTTTGCTACCAATAAAAATGCCTCAATTCCATAATAGTAAGTAGTTTTACAGTTCCTGGACAAGCTTAAAATGAAAAACCGTCGAGTTCCGGCTCCACCCATTGGTAGAACCGGTTCACACCATTTCTGGTCTGAAACCGGAACCGTTTACAGTTCCCAGAGGTTCCACTCATTCTCTTTTTTTCTCTTTTCCCTACCCAAAATGATACTATTCAAAAAATGTTTATGCTCATACAACTCTTTAAAAATATGTTTTAAGTTTTGTTTCTACATATTTCCATATGTTTTGAATCAATGGTCAACAAGTAACATAGTTGACTTAGCCACAGCAGCAAAATTTAGATAGTTTGTTCTCCTTATATGTCAACAGAACATCAATAAATCCTCATTGTTGACCCAGCTCTAGCTGCGCAACAGTCAGAAGTTTATCATCTATCCATGTTAAAAGCGCATCAATAGATTGTTACTGAGTAAAATAATTAATCCAGGCCCAAAAAATGAGGACATAAAATATTGTAGTGGCTATCAAAATAATATTGAACTAGTAGCTATTAGATGTTATTAATGAAATCAAAGTGAGCCACTAGTGGGACACAGATCAGCATAATCTAACGACCACAATGATATCAAAATTTAAATTCAAATCGATTAGAGCTAATTGGAGATTTTAATATTGGATATATTTAAATTTGATTTGATTTAATGAATATTTGGAGCTGATTTGGGAGATTTGAAAACCGATCTCTCTATAAAATTTAATGAATATTTGGAGCTGTTTTTATTTTATTATAATAAAATTAGTTCAATATTTTATTTTATTATTTTCAGTATTTAGTATTATATTTTTAAATTTCTTCATGAGATCTCTCTATATAAAGAAGTCACCCAATATCATATTAGTTGGTAGTTATTAATTAATGAAATGATTTCACAGTTTTTTTAATGCTCTGATCTAGGTTATGAGGTCGATATTCTGGTGAAGTAAAGGATAAAGTTAACCTCAGGTGAGAATCCTCAAATAGCCTAATTATTCAGTTAAAAAAAAATTATCTCGCTTTCTCTTTCTCCCCATCTCCATCTTCATCTCTGCGAATCTGACCATACAATCTGCCCGCACGTGCCACACGCATAGCCACTCTAGTTGTTCACGCGCCTCCGTGCAAACACTCCAATGACCCGACATGTGCGCAACAGGTCAGTCATCGGCATGCCTCAGTGCAACAGCCTCTGACGGACCATCATTGGTGGTACTCCAGCTCACACCACTCCGCGCCTCCGCCACATGCGAGGAGTTGCATCATTCACTGGATTTGCTGTAGGCGTCATCCTCCTCTCTTGCTCCAACTGAAATCGCGAGTCAAGTTGTCCGCCTCACCTGTGCAAACACAAGCACATACTCACTCGGCGAATCCCCCGCACCTGCGTGCTCAGCAAAGCGCCAGCATGCCCAATAGTGTACCCCACCCACGCCCGCACCATGCCTCACGTCACGCGGGTCCCACACGCAATCTTTTGACCCAGGATCAAACTACAGCTTTAAATTAAAGGTAAAGCTTCTTATCAAATTAAATTAATCATTGGTTATTTGATTTGAAGAAATTATTTGCTCTAGTCGATTATTTGTTTGACTCTAAATATGAGGCCAAATATTTATTCGAGTAAAAATTACTGTTACATTTATTTGCTAGGCAATTAACCTTAATTTCTAAAATCTCGGATCAAATTTGTTGAGTTTAACTTGACCATCCTAATCTAGTTGATAATTTCTTATTTATCATCTGTCTAATTTAATTTTAATTTTAAAATTCAATTACATTTATTTGCTAGGCAATTAACCTTAATTTCTAAAATCTAGGATCTGATCTGTTGAGTTTAACTTGACCATCCTAATCTAGTTGATAAATTCTTATTTATCGCCTGTCTAATTTAATTTTAATTTTAAAATTTAATTAATAGAATTTAAAATCTCATTTATCATAAAATTATATTTTAGAAGATATTTTAAGCTTAATTGAAATATTTTTTTTATTTAATTTTTCTAATTAAAAATGAAAGATATCATTTGCATTTCTGTCCTACATTAGCTAATCCATCGATTCCTAGAGGCTAGAACAGAACTGATCTAGCCTCTCTTGATTCTAATGTCGAATTGATTCTGGCCAAATCTCAACTGCCATCCCTACCCACATGACATACTATTAGCTCAGTGGTAGAACGCGCCCTTGGTAATGGTGTTGTATTGCCTTAACTATCGGAAATATTCAACATGCTGATTGGAGCAACAATTAATAAATCATTATGATTGAGCTTCCGTGTACTCAGAACTCTTGCTAGTCTATAAATATTATCTTCAGCTCTTCCGACAATTCTAAAATAACTTTACCATCAACCTAACCCCTCCTTTCTAATAAAGGGAATGACATGGTATGCTGAATAGTCGATTTACTTCATAAGTGAGCTCTTTGATTCAAATCCATAATGACCCAATTTATCGTGCATCTTCAGCTCTTTGTTATGCACAGCAAAACTACCTAAAATCAATTCCATAAAATTTTATATGACAGTACTTCCGAAAGCTTCCACAAAGCTAATTTTTATTCTTGGGCAATTTCCACTTGACCATGAGGTTATAGGTTTTCATATTGGTTCACTTTTCCGAAATTGTATCACTTGGGTTTTCCCCTACTATTTTTGATTTCAAGTAGGCCTTTGTGTTTAACTTATTTCAATGTGGTAATCTACCTCTCTCTTTCAACATATTATATAAACACACAAAAATATATACATATCTCTCTCTCTCTCTCTCTGAAACCAACAGGGACCCTCCCCTCCATCTTATCCCTAGTTTTAGAGAGTGATGAAAGGTAATAATAATAATAATAATAATAATAATAATATTCATATTTAAATTGATAAATAAGTAAAGATATCTGCATGAAATTAGAAGTCGAACTCAGTGACCTGGATGAAAAAAATTCATAAAATTTTAGAATAAGAAGATAACTATGCAAACCTCAAGGTCCCGGGGGTAATCACCATTATTATTTTTTATTGTTTCAAACCTAGGGCATTCATCACCGCATATGTGTTCATGAACCTTCCACCCGAGCTACTAATGCTAAAAGATATTCTCAAGTTAACATCTCACAATACTAACATCTATTACTTGCTGGATCCAATCAAACTGATCTAAGAAAATCTCTGGAATGGTTAGAAGAAAGAGAATTAGGAGGAGAAAAACTCTGGAATGGATTAAAAAAAGAGAATTAAGAGGCTTCTAAAAGAAAAATAAAATTAAAATACCTCATCGAGGTTCACAGGTGGAGCAGGCTCTGGAGCACTAGGTGTCCAAATCTTGATGTCCTTATCAATCCCACTACTAGCAAACATTGTAGAATAAGGGTGAGGCTCAATACAATTCACCACATCTTTGTCACCTTCCATTACACGCAAGAGTTCTCCTCCTTTCTTTCTCCAAATAAAGATACGACCACAATCCGATCCACTAACAACATACTCACAATGAGGGCCAAAGAAACTAACACCCTTTACCGTATCACAGTTGTAGTGACCCTTATAAACCTGAGGCCCAGAAGACGCATGAGAGTCTGAGGTAGATGAAGAAGAAGCTGAATCCATATCATCAGTGGCTTCCTTTGATCGAATGATTGGAGTGGATCCAAGTCCTTGATCTCTTGAGAAGAGATAGATCAGTTCATCATTGTACGAAGCTAGAAGCTCACTCTGGTCAGAGAAAGCCAATCCTGTAATGCCAACATACTCGTCAAGCAGATGAGGAGGACAGAAGCAATCTGAAGGCTGATCACAGTCTGTAGAGCCATCCCAGTTGTTCTTGCGAATGTCATATACTCTCGCAAATTGATCAGATCCTGCAATTGCAAAAAGGTTTGGGTTCCTTGGATCTATTACAATGGCGTTGAGATGAATAAAATCTGACTTATTGTGAAAGGATTTGCATGTGAACAGCTTCGTGCCAGATTTTGTTCTCAGGTCAAACTGTAGAAAAAATGGAGCTTTGAGTCAGGTTTGGTAGCAGGGATAATGGAGGAGAGATTAATGAACTTTAAACAGGTATGTGTTGACACACACATGCTGAACCAGACCATCTTCACCGCAGCTATACAATATATACGGGCTTCCAGGCTCAACAGCCAGCTTATGAGCTCGACCATCATGTTGACCAAGCAATGTGGAGGTTACTAGCCCATCATCAGATATCTCAGCATGTCTCACCTACAAGCACTAAAACAATTACAGTTTCCATATACACAAACACGCATACACACAACAGCAATAGTGCTTAGAGATTAGATGGGATAATAGTATCCTCATATGATAGATTCAAATATTTCATCCATTATTCACAATAACAGAAGTGTATAGGATGACATTAATTACAAAACCAAGGCAAGATGAGAAAATTGGAGAAGAGCAACAACGGTGCTATGTAATAGAAAGACATTTTACCAAGTTGAGGGTAACTTTTACAAGCTATCCAAGTACCTATACTATATATGATTGAGAGTTGTGATTTAAGTGATAAAATATCTACAATATTCACTACATTTTTTTGGGGGGGATACTGATACAATATTCACTATAGTTGAGAAGCCAATACTCGGATGAAAGTGGTGGAGTATAATGCAATAGAAATGGTTGAATCTGGGAGAGGAAAGGAATGGCACCCATAGAAGAAACAATGATGGAACATTTAGGCCATGTCCAAAAAAGATTCTTTTATTTAAAAATCATATAAAAATTACTTTATACCACATCCAATACAAATTTCAATATTAAAACATCATTTTATTTCATATTCTACACAATTTTTAAAAATATCAATCAACTTTGTTGCACATCCTACACAATTTTTAAAACATCAACCAACTTTATTTCACATATTACATAACTTTTAACATAATATATTTTATTTCCTATAATAAACACATCTCAAAAAAGCCAAAAAAACCACCTCCAAAACTTTTTAAGTTTTGTTCCAAGCAAACACTTAAAACCTTAATGAAGTTTGACTATATCTATCGTAGATCTCTAGAAGCACTTGAAGATAAATGTGTAGAGGCTAAAGTCACGATGGTGAAGATAAAATAATGAAAGACAAAAATGGCTTGCAATATGATCATTAGATATGACCTTGCACAATTAGAAAGCATCACTTTTAAATAGGATTGAATGAAGAAGAGTAATCTATGTATCTAACTCCAACTAAATTGAGATTTGTATTTTATAAATATGAAGAGAGAAAAAGTAAATACCTCACCATCTGCAGCACAGGTTACAAGAATACGATCATTTGTGTAGGGCATGAATTTTGCCTGAAAAACATTGTTGCTATGGCCCGAGTGAAATGGGAATTTAACTGTTCCAACATCCCAGTCCCATAGTAACACCAGTCTATCATCAGAGCCAGACACAAGAATGTTACCAGCGGCATTGAAGCTCACAGTGTTTACACAGCCTCTATGCTTGTCTAGCTTTTTACAAATAGCAAGTCTGCGGACAAGACCCTGCAGGAAAGAATCGGATTACAGGATTGAAGACTATCAATGGATATGCAACCAATTCCAATAAGTCAACAGATATCATTAACAGGTTGACTGATAATGCGCCATCAATGGTGGCAAATCACCCCAAATTGATTACATGTAGTCACACGAATATTTGAATGGTTCGTGGAATTCGAAAAACTTGAACAGTAAGCCTAATAAGATGACAAGAAAACCAAAAATAATACAGCATGCCTCTTTCCAGTAAAACAAAAAACAAACACTACCATTTTTGCTAGAATGTATAGAACTTCAACTAACCAGACAAAATCTACCAGCTTTTGCCAATTATCATTTTCTATCAAGAAGGTTATCACATACAATCTAAGTATCTATAGGGTTTTAAAAAAGGAAAAACAAAAAAGTAAAAAATAAATAAAATACTCTGTTGTTATAGTGAAGGTTGATTTCTAGTCATTTGAAGAAACTGCCAGATTCCACTAACACTAAAGCCTTTTGTAGCTAGTAAATCAGATGATGGTAGCAGAAGTAGAAACAAGATATATTTTCAAACCACTTTTTAAGATAAATGAAGAAATAACACAAAATTTAGCAACTTATTTAACTTATATGGAGTGGTCAGCTGGAAGCGCTTATAAACAGTAAGTTGATAACAAACCATGAACTATATCATGCCATCCAATTGATGATTATCAAGTGTAGAAACGTTTAGCAAATCTTCTAGTAGAGTTCAACGAGATTTGTAGACATCAAGTTAAGACGCATAATGGGAGCATGTATTTGATTTGTCACTCGCTTTACAACTATCAAAAGAATACAAGGGATCAAAGACCAAGAGATTTCAGAGTAGAGATGAGATATGGAGTAGCTTATAAGTACTAACAAATTAATACCATTACATATTTATTTTAGAAAGAATTACATATGTTATCCCTAAAGAATAATTTTCATCTTGTTTAACTCCTAAAATTAAATATTTACATATGCCACCGCACACACTTTGAATGTATAATTATGAACTTCTCCCCTGCAGATGAATGCTAGATCTTCCTCTCCTTAAACAAGGTGAAGGGTTATATATTCTCCAACTTAATGAAAAAAGCACAGTTCATAAATATGCATTCAAAATTTAGAGTAGCATATAAAAGTATTTAACTGTTGGAGTTAAATGAGTAAAAAATTCTTCCTTAGGAGTGTTATATGTAATTCTCCCTTTATTTTATTTTATTAGATCTAAAATACCATCCATCAGTTTATCAAAAAAAAAGTGCAAGACGAATAGACATATTTCTTTGAGCCAAACTTAATGCCAGAATAACTATCACAAAAGTAACTTTTATTAGAAACTGATATTTCTAATTAATACATACGTTTGGTAAAACACATATGTGCTCACTAAGTATTTTGTTTAAAAACTCGGAGCAAAAAACTCACATAGCAAATAGAGAGAGAGAGAGAGATAATAAACAAAACATATTGGAGAGAAAATGATACGGAAAAAATGAATGGAAATGTATGCAAAGAGACGAGCAGAGTTAAGTAGCAGTTTTATCACAACCGAATGTAAGAAAAGTTCAAAATATAATTTTGTGATGACTAAAAAATTAACCAAAGCCGTAAAATTAATCCTTTCAAAATTTAAAATAAATAGGATCGAAGATAATTGAAGAATTATCAATGAATATTAAAGTCAAGTCAATGAAATCCACAATTACTTGATTGAGGAATATGGTTCTCAATAATATTAACTAATAACGATTAATTTAAGCTATATAATTAAAGGTTGCACAGTAGAGCAATTTCGAGTAAAGTCCAAACCAATGATGAAATCCACAGTAGTTGACTAACCATATTAATTAATTCATAAAAATTCATACCTAAGTCAAAAAAAACTAAGTACCAAATTGCAATTATCCCAATTAGGCCTTGTTTGTCTACGAGTTTAAATTTAACCTGGTTTAATTTTAACCAGGCATATCACATCACACATAAAATTTAATATTAAAAATTAAATTTATTTCACATCCTACACATATTACTAAAATAATAACTAACTTATATCACATCCCTCATATATTCCAACATAATAACTAATTTTATATCACATCCGTCACATATTCCAACATAATAACTAACTTTATTTCACATCATTCACAACTTTCAATAAAAAATATCTCCATCCAAATTTAATTTTAACCTTCTTAAATTTAACCTTACAAACAAACACACCCTTAGAGTTTGAGAGTAATCGAATAGTGCCAGCTCAAGAGGGCACTAATCGTGGGTGGGGGCTCAGTCTGCTTAATTTGTGCGAGCCTGTGCATGGTCTGGCACGGCTTAGGGAAGCCGGGCGATGAGCTTGGCAATAGCGCAGTTGGTCACGCTGCAAAAGGCGAGACACTATCATGGCTTGCATGCGAGCAGTGGTCTCAGTCTGTTGAGACGACCACGCTCCGGCTCAATTTGATGGAGTCGCTCTGTCGACGAGTGATATGCGCAGAGCTGCGAGAGGACAAGGCGAGCGCGGGCTTGACATGGCTGAACAACAACACCAATGGACATAGGAGAGATGTGTTGCGTAGGGACGAGCGTGCAGTGAGATGATGCACAAACAATGAAGTGAATGCTAAGGAGTGACAAAGGAAGGAATCGATCTAGAGGAGGTAAGCTTGAGCGAATAGATCGAGTTTAGGAATTCTTACTCACGGTCCAAACCCTTTTATATCCGAGATATTGACTCATTCCAGAATCAACCAATCCCTAGGGAGAAGGCAAATTTTTATTCATTCAACATCAAGAAGAAAAAATTAGGGAAGCGTTTAAATATACATTCATACAACTGACTTAATAAAGAAGAAAAATACATCATAGCGCAATTTCCTCACACAAATGAACAAAATACTAAACATAATACTTAATAGATTTTGCATACTAAGAAATAACTAAAATAAAATAATTGAAAATAAAAATCATCCCAAAATAAAATATCTCTTCCATAATATCAGTAAAATAGCGATAATTTTACATCATTTAGAGATGAGAAAGTAAGGTCAACACAAACATTCATTTTCATCATAGAGTATATATAAATATTCATTTCCAATACTATAGTTGTTCCAAGATTCTTAGAACAAGTGAAATAAATACAATAAGAATAATATGATAAGTACATTTTATATTGATGCAAATTTAATAGAGTAAATCACAATTCTCATAAATGATGAGGATTTCATCAAGCACAAATACTTCTAAAGAAATGTGGTACGCATATCGAAAATGATACTCTTAAGTCACATATTGGATACTCCTAATGAAAAAAACTAAATTAACTACTGGGATGCGCTAATGATATGCCAAGAATATAATGGATGCCAAGAAATAAAAAAGGGAAAATAAATTTAAAGGAAAATACGGGATCCTCTTTGCAAAGAAATTAAGAAATTCAAACTTGAGAATCCATATAACACCTTATATAAATGCTTCTCTATTAAAATAACTTTAAAAATGATGTAAAAGAACAACCCACAATATAAAAGTTGGTGATTCCTCTTAATGTACCTAAGGTGTAAATTACAATATTTACAACAATTAAGGCCTTATTTAATTGGAGTATATTTTTAAGATGTTTTAAGTTTTTTAAGATAGAGATATAAAGAAAATTAATTTAATATTATTATTATGTGAAATAAAAATATTTTATTATTGAGGATTGTGTTAAATGTAAGATAAAATTAATTTTTTTTATTAAAGTAAATATAGAATGTGAAATAAAGTTAATTTTTTAAAGTTGAAATCTGTATAGGATATGAAATAAAGCTTTTTTGAAATTAACACGAGGAAGCCATGCCAAAGAAGCCATTCGAACAAATAAATACATAAAACCAAGTTCTTGCTGCTGCAGCGAAGTAACAACATACACGGCCTCATCCACAAATCATATGATGCTAACCAGAAAAGCGAATCAAATAACCAACCAATTCTCCAGCATCTAAATAACAACAGTAGCATGTGAAAGCGTGGTAATCTAACCTCCGCAGCCCCAAAAAGATGTGCAAAGCGTCTCGGGGAGAAACTCCCTACTTCGCGGTCCAAAATACCAGCGACGCCTCCATTGAATCTCCTTTCCCTCTTCAAACCCCTCATCGCGCCAGCAAACACAGAGCTGATCCTATTGCTAAGCCCACCGGCCGCACACTGCTATGATTGCCTTCGCTGACAGATGATCACAGGCCATCAGATCGATCGGCGGCGATTGCGCGGAGATCGAACAAGAGAAAGGAATTCCTCTAGATCAAAGAAACCCATGAGTAGCCCCCACGAGAAGAGCTTCTAGGCTTTCACTCTCCGCGGTGGTCGGCGAGAAAGCCGTCAAATCTGAGTGGAGACGGTTCTTCTTCGGTGGTTTCGCTTGATATTTTAATCGATATTTATCGTAAATAGAACTCAAGTTGAGTTTATAAATATGAGCCATGAGCAATAATGGAATCGAGTTAACTCAGCCCAAATTTATTTTTTTTAAAAAAAATTAAATAATATATTTATATATTTATTATAATTATTTATTACATATCTATAAATATATATATATTTGTAATTAGGATATCTCTTAAATTATTTTTTAAATATAATTAACTTAATTTCAAATTCTACTGAAAAAAATTTCTTTTAAAAAATTCAATTCTAATCAAACTAAGACAAGTCAAGTCGTGCTTGAGCCATATTTAGTTCAGTTTGAACTTAAATTACTCTCACCGCTACTCACCAGAAATATGAGATTCGCTTTGATTTTGATTTAAATAAGAACAATTACTCACATGTCATAAAAAATTTTAAATAAAATTAATTACTAAAAAAAAATTTTAGTTAATTTATAATTACTATTTAATTCATGATTTTCAAAAATTTGTTAAAAGGTTCATATTTTGAAATTATTATAATACTAAAAATCCTATAAATTATAATAATTACATAACAAGTTATATTGACGATTTTCATCTTCTCCTAAAATTAGAGCTAAATTCACCGAAATGTCTTGTGCTTAAATGCAACCACTATTTATGCTTCCAAGTTCCTTAAATGCAATGTGAGAATAGGATTTAATAAGTGTGGTATTTTTTTAAGTATATAATATGTGATAGATTCTGTATAAATCATAATGAATTGTAACAATAAAGATATTTGAACCAAAGAAATGCGTCAAATAAAAAATACGTATATTTTTTGACGTAATATTCAATTATAGTTTTGTTGTTTTTGCGAAGCATTATTATCAATTATGATTTTTTTTGTTACTGTGAGGACTAAGATTTCATTATTTCTGCGTGAAATCATAAATGATTATAATTTATTATTTTTGTGGGATTACAATTTCATGATTTAATATTACAATCAGTTATGTTTTTTTTAATGTGCCATCAAAATTTGTGTATTTAATATGATTTCTAATAATTTTAAAATATTTTTAAGATTTTTTCATCAGTTATTTTTAGCATTTTAATAGCATGTAAATGAATATAAAATTTTTAATATAAAATATATAAATTAATAAATTAATGAAAAAATGTAATTTTATGATAAATAAAGGATAAATGATAGATAGGTTGCTATAATATACATATAATTATATTTTCATCTATATTTTTTAAAATCATTAATTTATGTCCTTAGTTAAAACTATTAAAACTTATTAGGTTATCATTTTATTTTGGTTATTTTAAATTCTAGAAGCTTGAGTTTAAAATTTCAAAAAATATTGATCTAATTTTGTACGATTTTAAAAAATTCAAGTCAAAATAAACATAAGTAAACTATAGGGACTCATCAGTAACTTTCCCTAGATAAGGCTGAGCTTACACGCAACGGCAGCACTACCTCGCCGGCGTCTCCGACTCAGAATCCGGCGGAAGATGAACCGAGTAGATGAAGCCGAAGCGGGTTCGCCACCGGAACGCTGCAGCAGTGGATCGGGCCAAGAAGCGAATCCATTCGATTCTTCATCCGGGATGGAGCAGCACCTTCCGTCTACTGTCATGGCGACGATTCTATCGAAGCTCGATCTTCGCTCTCTATGCTCTGTCGCTGCCACCTGCAGATCCCTCCGCGCTTGTGCCTCCCACACACTTTCGTTTCTCCCAGCGTTTCACCTTCTCGTAAGCCTTTAATTGAGTAAAACTGTAAAAGCGCTTCGAGTCCTTCGAAAGTTTGCTCTTCCTTGTTCTGATTTGTTTGTTAATGTTAGGAGATCGCTCCCACGCTAGATCTGCTGAGGCCATTGCTGCCTCCGAACCCTTATCTGCGCAGCCTGAAGCTGGACTGCAGCCGTCTTGACGACACTTCGATAGGTCACTTGGCTCGATCATCGCTTCAAGAGCTCTTCTTATATAACTGCGAGAACTTGAGCGGGGAGCTCCTCTCCGAGGTGGGGCGCAATTGTCCGGATCTCAGGTAGAATGAATTACTCGCTTGGTACTATGTTTATTTTATGATTTCAAAGCTTCTAAAACTGTTGATGGAGATATCTTCTTGGCCAAATGGATGATTTCGATTTCACACGAGGGAGATTGTAATTCGCAGTGTAATTGTGAGATATGACTTGAATTCTATTTCGACTCTGCAACTGTTTATTCAACACCATGCTTTCTATATAGCAAGGGTAGTGATTCTAGTTGTGCACAACTGTTTGTTAGCAGAAGTTTTTTATGAGAGACGAATAAGACTTTCTTCGACCCCAACATTGTTCGATTGACCAGACTTTAGGTAGTGTGACAGTTGAGATTGTGAGAGATTCTCTAACCATCTACCAGTTGTTAGTAAACATTCAGGGGGTATAACCGCTTTTGTCAGAGCTAGGGCATTTTGGGAGAGCATGGAGTCCAATAAATTTTTGCATTGTTTTGAGCTTCATCTACTTTAGATTAGTGCTCTTTTTCTGTTCGATTCACTATAACAGAACTTTGTACTTTTATTCTCTTGTTAGATTAGTAAAGCTTTTCTTCTTTGCCTCGATAGTGGTTTTGCCGAAAGAGTTTCCACTTAAATCTTGTTCAGTATCTTCTTTTGTCTCTTTATTATTGTTTTACTTCTGTTATTGTGTGGTTGTTGTTTGTTGGTTTGTTATTTTTGTTTTATCATAAATCTCTAAGCCTAGTCTTTTAATGCGTCTACTTGAACTCAACAAACTGGTGTCAGAGCACATGAGATCTTAAGGAGCTTTTATAGAGACCATGGAGTTTAACATCGAGAAGTTAGACAAGAACATTCGATTTGTGCTATAGCAAGTGAAGATAAAGGTGATTTTTGTCTAACTCGATCTGGACGATGCTTTGCTTAGTCCAGGGATATGTCAGATGAAGAATAGGAGTAGAAGGATCAAATGACATTATCCTAAATCTATCTATAGTTGTTAAATGAAATTTTTAGGATTTCCTAAGGGAGAAGACAACAAAAGCATTATGGCTTAGACTGGAGTCTTTAGGCATGACAAAAAATCTAGTAAACAAGATTTTCCTCAAGCAAGGATTATTCTCTTATTGATTGTTAGAAGGAAGTAGTATCAAGACTCATTTAGATGAGCTCAGAAGTATTGTTATAGATATGGAGACAATCGAAGAGAAGTTTAAGGATGAAGATTTGGCTCTGGCGCTTCTTTGTTCACTTCCACATTCATACGAGAATTTTTTGGATCATGTAACACGACAATGTTCATAATGAAGGGAAAGATGAATATGAGTTTAGGATTTGGGTCAAAGTCTATGTAAAACTAGGGCATTTTGAGAATTTAAAGTATAATTTCGATATACCCTTCTTCTCTCTATAAATAGAGGAGGGCATGGGTTCAAGCTTTATCTTCTCTAGAGTACTGTTCAAGAGCTTCGTTTTCTTCGAGTGTATTAGTTATTTTTTCAAGTGAAGAAATAGCTCATTTCTATTTTGTGAAGCTTTCTACTCTACGCTGACAATAGTTTTTCTGTGAGGATTTTCACTTATATCTTAATGTTGTTATTCTTCTTTTCCTCTTTTATTTTTTACTTTTGTGATTGTGTGGTCATTGTTTTTGGTTTGTTATTTTCGATTTGTCGAACATCTCTAAGCTAAGTCATTCATTGCAGCTACTCTACCTCACTAGTAACCATGGTAACCAGCAGGGAGCTTCAGGAAGAAGAGGAAGAAGAACTCCCTTTTCCCTAGTAACAAACTAATGCTAAATTCATGGTTTTTAATTTTGTATGTTAGCTCAGAAATAGGAAAGAGGTAACAGAGTACTTCTGATGAGAGCCCGGGAATTTAACTATATTTTATGTGCTTTGGGAAACTTTTTTGTTGTACAAGTAAAAGATTTAAAATGGTTGAAAGATTTGTTGAGAGCCTCAGAACAAAAAGTTAAGATTATTTTAGAAGTGATGCGGAAAACTTAAAATTAATTAAATTGTTTCGTAGGTCTTTTTTTGATAGAAAATGATTCGTAGGTCTTGTTTGATTATGTGTTGGGTTAATGTAGTCAGGTTGTTAATTAATTAGTTCTGGCTTGGTTAGGCTAAATTTCTTTTGGCTTCTAATGTCACGTGGCTAAAAAGGAAAATGATATGGGAAAGCTTACTGTTAACAAAGGCTAGGTGGCATTGGAGATGCTGTATACTTGTCTAGGAAGTATAATAGTGCTTTAACTTTTAAACTTAGTATGAAAGGAGCAAAGTTTGTAAGCATAATTAACGTCAGACAGCCATTGACATGAGCATGTGTGAAGAGTGATTTAGAAGCCAGTTCAAATACATGGTATATTACTAGTGCTGGCTATCCATGGATCCAGTCTATCACTTGGTAACCATGAAAACAATCCCAAAATGTGGCCATGAGGTTGCTGCTTGTGCTATTAATGATTAATTATCATGGCATTGTTTCATGTGTTTAGATTTTGCAGGTAATGAGTATATATTGTTAAGTAGTGACTTTTCCTCCCCTTGTCCATAGACGTTTATCTTTCATTCTTTTTCTGACTGTATCTCTCATTTGTTTTCACCTCATATTATTAGCCTCATGCTACACAATGTTGTTAAGTCTTTCACAAGTTAAACTTAGTCTTTGATTTGAATTTGGTAGTCAAAGTGATCTTTCACTACTCACCACTCAAGTTCTTTTGGAATGAATCCCTTTTTCGACTAGAATTCAACCAATAAGGTTGGAGGATTGGAATTTTCTCTCTTCTGTCACTCATTTTGGGATTCATGTAGCTTCAAGCTGATTTCCCCTTATTTCTTCTCAACTTAAAACCCCACTTTCTACTTTCTAAAAAAAAAAAAAACCCCACTCTCTTGTCTTCTTTACAAAACCTCTAGGTTTTGAGGAAAAGGCCAAGAAAGAGAATAATGTGGGAGAAGATAGGGAAAATGGACAAGGCGTGCAACACTCTTCTTTTGAAGTGAGAGTGCACCAAGTGAAGGGGGTTAAGGCTAGAAAGAAGAGGGAGAGGAAGTGGAAACTCAACTCTAGTAAATTGAGAGAATAAAAAAAACTCTATTAAAAAGAACACTGTTGAAAGAAAATCAAAACAGTTCTTGAAGGTTCAAGTTGAATTGCGTCTAATTTCCACTTGCTTATTTCAGTAAAAATTCTTTCTATTTAAAGGCAAGAAGATGGAATACAAAAAGACAAATACCCTAAAAGAAAATCAAGGATGACGAGAAGTCATTCAATTAAAATTGGGGATGAGAAAAGCCAAAGGTTGTATTAGTTTTGAGAGGGGAGGCAAAGAACCCCCAGTCCCCCACTATTTGATCTACTCATGACCATTGGGTTTTTTTATCTTGTTTGGGTTAATCGAGTGCAAAAGTGATCGAACTTGAGTTTTATGCAGACCAAGCTAACTTGGTTTTAGCCTGAGTTAACCATTGTACAAAATTGAATGAACTTTTTGCCTAATTGAGCCAAAGGTTACATTAGTTTTATCTCAGTATTTTTGGTTTGTTGTAAAAAGTATGAAGTGATTAACTGTTGGATTAATGCTTTCATTCTTGTAGCTCACTTGTTAACATCCAACTACTTATATTGACAGATCTCTCTACTTGAGTTCTCTTGCTGAACATCGAAGGCTTTCTGTGCTTTATGCCGAGTTGAAGGAACTAATCACTGGCTGTTCACAGTTAGAGGTGAGCAGTATCTTGCCTTATTTAAAAAGAAAAAATTGTAATCTATGAATTATAAGACTTGCAAAGCCTGAATTGGGCTTCAGCCGGCTTGCCTGATCCTTGCTGGAAAATCCAGGAGTTCTCTCCTCTTTGTTGGACTTAATAATTGGGCTCCCATAACCTGTGTTTCTTGAAATGCAGCCTATGAATCTGACCTGTTAATTTAGGCTTGGGTTAGGTGAAGCTAAATTGTTCACTAATTGCTGACATTTATGCATGAAATATTATCATGAATTATTCTTTGGCATTTCATTGCTTAACATTATGAAATGATAAAAGCCTCTATTGTTTAATAAATTGCGTATGTCTACATATGAAAATGTTACCGGTAAGCCTTTATACGATGTTATCTCTTTGCCTTTTGTTCATGATGATTTTGTGCTCAATTGGACTTTTTTTAACTTTTGTTTTAATTTGTTATTTTTACATGTAGTCATTTAGCTTGTTGTTTGATGTTGCGGAACTTGATCATCCGGAGTTTGCTCAAATCTGGGCAACCGCTTCAGATAAGCTCACTTCATTGGAGATTGGATATATTCCTATATCCATGCTGATTACTCTGCTTGTTTTAGTTGTTGAATCCCGCCAGCCATCTCACAGCATGAAACCACCAATATTCCCAATCCTGCAGAAGCTATCCCTTTCTGTTGATTACATCACAGACAACTTATTGAGCTCCATTTCCAGTGGGCTTCCATCTTTGACACATCTAGATCTTCAAGATGCACCGATAGTCGAACCAGTAGTTTCTTCTGATCTCACCAATTCTGGCCTTCAATATATCAATCGTCATGGCATAATGAAGCATATTTCCCTTGTTCGAAGCCAGGAGTTTTTGTTCACCTACTTCCGTCGGGTGAATGATCTCGGTATCCTCTTAATGTCAGATGCTTGCTCGACACTCGAGAGTATCAGTCTTGGCGGATTTTGTCGTGTTACTGACACTGGATTCAGGGCTATTATACACTCATGTAACAACCTTCGGAAACTAAGGATTTCTCATGGAAGCCAATTGACTGATCTTGTGTTCCATGATATTTCTGCCACATCCCTGTCATTGACACATGTTAGTTTGAGGTGGTGCAATCTCTTAACTAGCATTGGGGTTATGAGGCTGTCCTACAACAAGGATCTGACTGCTGTAGACTTGCGTGATTGTCGAAATATTGGGAATGAAGCCCTTGAAGCCTTGTCTCATCTTCGGAAATTACACACTTTGCTTCTCGATGACACTGACATCAGCGACACAAGTTTGTGGATTCTGGGTCGTGCAAAATTTCCCTTGGCTTCACTGTCACTGAGAGGATGTAGAAGGCTTACTGATGCTTGCATCTCAGCACTCTTTGGTGGTTCTATCCGACATTGTATTCAAGTTTTGGATCTTTCACGAATCCCCAATCTCTCTGATAACGGAATACTGTCACTGGCAAAAACCCGGATTCCAATCGTCGAGCTCCGAATTCGCGAATGCCCACAAATCGGAGACACGTCAGTGATGGCTTTGGCATCCATGCAGGTTGAAGGTGGGAGCTTTGGGAGCAGTTTGAATTTGCTAGATGTGTATGAATGTGGTGGCATTACACCTCTTGCGATCAGATGGTTTAAGAAGCCATATTTCCCACGGCTGAGATGGCTGGGTGTAACTGGTTGTTTGAACAGAGACATGGTTGATTCGCTGGCGAGAAGTCGACCATTCTTGCATGTCGCTTGTCGTGGAGAAGAACTTGGAGCAGGGTACTGGGATTCATCCTTTGGGTGGTATCACAATGAGGACGAGATGGATGAGCTTGAGCAATGGCTTCTGGATGGTGGACCAGCAAGTGATGAGGAAGATGACATGATGGAGTTGCTTGGTAACTAATTATCTTGTTATGGCCGTTTTTATATACTTCAGATGTGTATATACGTACAATGTGCATGTTACCTATGCAAATTCAATGGCTTTGCTCTTGTAATGTCTTTTTTTCTTCCTTTTCTTTTTCTTATATTTACTTGTGAGCACTACAATTTTTTTTTGTCATAACTGAAAATTATGGTAGTATAATTCAAATTTAAGACTTTAGGCATTTAGTTAAGTTATTTCTCCAGTGCACTAGGAGAATGCTGCCTCTGCTCTTGTAATGTTAATATTGTCAATTTAGTATAAGTTATTTTTATTGTAACTCCATCTTGTATTAAAATCATTGTTTACAAAACAGTACTAAGTTGTGCTCAAATACTTTTCAAAATCTTTGTGCATTTTAGTCCTTTTGTTCTCTTGTTCTCGAGTAAATTGCAATTTGTACTTTCAAAATATTCACATCTGGCACTTCCACCCTTGATAGCAATAATTCACACTTCACACCATTTCAAAATATTTAATTTTGGCAAGTCACCTCTCGGGGATATGATTTTTGAGTGACAATCTAAATTAAAGATTATGAGTGCATAAAATGTTAGTTTAATTATCAGGGACATAATTTTATGTTCTTTATGATTTGCATCTTTGCTTGCTGGTGGTAAAAGTAATGTTTAAGATCTACTCTCTTTATTCTCACTTTTTTTATTATGTTCTTAGGATTTGAATGCATAGTTTAGCTCTTTTAATCCAAGAAAACACCACAAACATAATGAAAATGTATTCTCTTCCCCCAAAACTTAACAGTGGTGAATTGAGGAAACTACAGAACCAAATTATATGCAGCCTCAAAAATCAAGAGAACTATGTGCCTTTGGCTATTTTAATGTCGAAGGTTCTCTAATTAGACATTGTGTTAAGCAATACGGAATATTTACGTCAAATTCTTTTGTGGCAATGCAGTTACTCTCTGTCATGTTTTTTCTTAATTCCCACTCCTCTCTCTCTCTCTCACATAAGCCATTAGTTCTCATTATAAAGTAAATTACACAAAACATCACAAGCTGGGTATTTACAGTCACTAATTGCCTAGATTTTCGTAGCCACATAACCAATTTGCTCCCACTGCCAGTAAACATCTGAACTAGAAACCAAAAATACATAGTGCATGATAATTCTTGAGTTTCAAACTCATAAGGCTAAATCTTTTATGGAACATAAATCTCATCTTCCTATTCCAACTCACAAATAGTTAGACTAAAAAGCTGCTGACTGATGATTAATTCATCTCCATCTTTCCTCTTCCTACGATTTCTACGACATCTACTCACTGCATAGAGAGAGATTCAAGACCACTTTAAACTTTCAACTATTTTCATCAACCTCCCACACTTGCTTTCTCCATCTCCCTTGCCATTTCCTCAGCTCTCATCACCTCTCTTGGCTCTGCAAATTTGAGCCTCTCCTTGTACACCTGCAGCTCTCTTCTGTACCTTTCCTTGTCCCTCCTCCCATAGTCCTCATACACCTACCAAGTACCAACTATCATAAGCCAAACATATCAAAATGAAATAATCTCAAATCAAAATATATTCGTAGTAGTTTCAGCATGTTTTGTTTCAATTCATGTTCTGAACTTGAAACTGGTATGATGGTCACTTAATTGTTTGTGACTCAATAGATTCAGTCAAAGTAGACTTGATTTAACTAAGCTATAGTATCTTAAAGGGTAGATTGCAAATAGGTCCCTTTTCGAAGGTTTTTTTGTGGGTTATATGTAGGTCCTTTTAATCAAATAGATCCTCTAGCTTAAGAATAGATGCATACAAATATTTTGGCCATCACGGACATTAAACCCTTGGTGAGAAACTAAAAGAAGATTGTAGCTTAGAATTGTGCACTAATGGAAGATTTATATTTGGGATTTAACGTTCGATATAGCAGAAGTGTTAGGAAAAGCAATGATTGGATGGCCCAGGCATAACTATCACCAACTTAGTAACATTATCCTGCCTAACATAATTCTTGATGGATGTGCCACTATCAAAATGAAGATTGGGTTTGTGCCACTATCAAAATGAAGATTGGGTTTGACCCATAGGTGCACGTCTAATAAGTAAATTGACTTTCCTATCGGTTTAAGTTTTTAAGAGAGTTGCTAGTGCCAAGGATCTTAATAAAAAGAACCTATTTGCATATATTCCCTACATCTAAAAACTCAATCTGAAGTTGACTTGATAATTGAAATAGACTGTCTGAAAGCCTCGTGTGTGCATAATACATATATTCTGTGCACCAACCTGCCTCTCCTCATCAGTGAGCTTACTCCATGAGAACCCTATCATCTTGCTGTATTCCCTCTCCATGTGGGGGAACTGGGCTTTGAGCTTGGAGTGCTTCTCAGAAAAAAAGAAGTTGTAGGCACTCCGGTTGGGCTTCGGGCGGGCCGGGTCGCGGGCCATTAACCTTCTTCTTCTTCCCACTGATCTTGTTGCAGGGATATAGGGAACAATAGCCGAAGAAAAAGAAGAAGAAAGAGGAGTACTTGGCCTCTGAAGCTGATGGATATGATAGAGAACGCCATGGAGGAGCTGAGAGCCAATTTTTACGGTAACAAAGTAGCCATTTTCAAACTTGCCGTCAATAGTTCCACTCACTGTGAAGTTATATGTTCCTGATATATGATATAAAGAGTTCTAACCATGGTTAAGGGAATCATGAATATGGTATCAGAAGAATTGTAAACACAACAAATTTAAACTAAAGAATAATTAACTGATTTAGGTTTTTTGAACTTACTTGAACCTGCTGCTGCAGGGATGCTTCCATCAGGAGGAGGCAATGAACAAGGTCCATCATGACCATTACTATCTCCTCCTCTGGGTGGAAGTTCCCAATCAACTAACAAAACAAAAGGAAAAATAAGAGTTAAAGAAATAGTTGCAAACAGAAATTAATCAAAGTGAACATATAGCCTAAAATTCTTTATGATCAATAATAATAGACAAGAAAGACGACTAACAACGAACCTCAAATTTTAGAAGATCCTATACCTTAGTCTTAACCCAATCTCATTTTATGCAAAATTCTTTTTTCTTTCAGGCCAACATTGTCGAGTTATTGTCTATTTTAGCCAATCCAAACTGAACCATGCGACCTTGCCTATATTAGTAACATAGTATGTGGCTTTGCCTGGATTGCCCATTGACTTTTTCTCTTTGGACTAGGTTGTTACATGCCCATCAGCGGCCTGGTTTGCCTCAAACCATATCGTACTACTTAAAGTCAGCTCTAATACTAAATTACTAATTGTCACAACTCGTCCTAACAATGTAAAACTGTTTTTTTGAAACATTTATGTAGTGCACATCTAGAACTTGGGTTGGGTATTGCTTGGGAACAAGTAAAGAAAAACTAACAAAGAGATGAAATTAAGGGGACGTTTGGTTCAATATTATCTTGATGTTATGTTATATTATCTAGAGAAAGTAATTGTTTCATTTAATAACATCTATAAATAATTTTCTATAAAATGATAGAATTATTAGTCAAAAGAGGGTATTATTAGTCATAGAATTATTATGACATAACATTAAAATAATAACAAACCAAATGCCACCTAAGGTAAAACAGAAAAAAAAAAAAGTGATGAAATTGAGAGGAAATCACCATCTTCTTGTCTTCCAGTTGCAGGTAATGAACTTGATTCTGGAAGGCGGAAGATCTCACATGCAGCTGACCTCTTTCTGCCATTAATGAATCTCTGAGATCCTTCAGATCTCAGGAACTGTTTCTTGTAGCATTCAGAGACAGAATATTCACCTGGAAGAGGAAAGAGTGAAAAGGGAAGAAGAAGAAGAAGAAGAAGAAGAAGATGAAGAACATCCACCACAAGAAATCACATGAAGCAGCCATCTGGTTTTTATTTACTGTTTTATTCATGACTATTACTGGCCTATCATTCACTATTTGTGAAAAAAATTTATATTACTCGAAACTTTGTTTTATTTAATTTATATACTAACTAATGATCTAATCTTAATTACGAACAAAGTCACTGAGTCGATTATATTTTGTCAAATAATTATTATCTAAAATGACTTTAGAATTTGTAAATATGTTTGTTATTTTTATGTGAATTCTAACGATTAATACAAATCGTAACATTGTTCAGATTCTAAAACTGCAGGCCATTGTGGAAGGCAATGAAACCCCACCTGGGAGAATCGCCGGCGGCGGAGGTTGCGACGGCATCTTCTCCGGCAGGGCCGTGTCCGTGAGCTTCCCCAGGGGAGCCCTCGTCTGCAACGCCGCTGCAATCAACAGGCTCACAGAATCACCAAAATGGAAGGTTTCGTTCATTAATTTTATTAAGCTTTTAGATCATAACGAGTTCATCAATCTCACCGGCCGGAGGGACGAGCGGCCCCCGGGCGCCGAAGAAGTAGACCTGCTCAAAGTGATGAAGAAGGCTGAGGTAATACTTCCTCAGAACGAAGGAGGCGCTCGTCGTCGTCGGAGGGAAGTTGAAGACGGCGATCACCTCCCTCCACCTCCTTTCCATTATCACCTTCTCCAGCCCTCCTCGCTCTGTCACCTCCACGTACAGCCGGTGCAGGTTCAGCTCCTTCCCTCCGATCACCGGAATCCTTCGCCGCCGTAAGAAGAGAAACCAGAAAAAAAAAAAAAAAAACAATTTTCTTGAAGAAAGTTTGAAGCTTTTTCATGGAAGATACGGAATGGAAGTTACTTACATGAACTTGGTGCCCATTGCGGAGTGGAGGCGCCGGAGGGCTTCGATGAAGACGCCCGGGTTGCGGCAGACGTCGCCGTGGGTTAAAAGGGCTGCGGGATATTCCCTCTCCGGCTCCTCCTGCGCCGCCGGCGGCTCCGCCGCCATGGCTGCGGGCTTTTCTTGGAGCAGTGCTAGCCCGCCTCCTTGTTTCTCCCTCCCCTTGTTCTTCTCCTCCGTCATGGCATTATCAAATGGAGAAGATGGGAGCCTGCGGTACTAAAGGGAGAAGCTTTTATGCCACTCTGTTTATTAACTAAAAGACCAACAAATACTATGAGAATCATTTTAATTGCCCTTAATTTAAATATATAAAATTATTTTTAATAATTTTTATCATATTTTTAATGACTTTTTCGCTTCTTTTTTATAAATAAATAATATCTAATAATATCATTTTCTTTAATAAAATTTTTATCAATTTTTTATTTTTAAACCATCTAAATAAATTTTTTGAGCTTATCTTTAATATAAATTATTCTAATTTTTTTAAAGATATATTTATGTTTTATCATATTTTTTATTATATTTAATCACTTATTTTTTATATTTTTATTTTATCTTATTTATTTTATTTATATATTTTTATTTTATAAATTAATCTTCAGTAGTATATAATATTATCAACTTTTCTATAAATTTTAAGTTATAGCAAAGATTAAAAAAAATTGTCTGATGGATTACATTTTAACAAATTAAAATGAATTATTTTATAAATTAAACAGTTAATTTTTTATAGTTGACTGTAAAATTACGATGTGATTAATTAGGTGCTATTTTCGGTAGGTAAAATATTGCATTCTTCAACGGTGCTAATAACTACGATGGTAATGAAAATATAAATTTGTGATATTTATTTATATACCTCTGAAATTTTTAAATATGAATTTTGTATCTTTTTTCATAATTTTTGAACTAATATGTACATTTACGAAGAAAAATTAAACGCATATGAATAAAATTTAAATATTTCACATATTCAATATTTTAATTTTTTAATATTAACATTAATTATAAAAATTATAATATTTATTACATAGATACTATAATTTTAAGGTATTGGTTATGTATAAATTAAAAATAATTTTATGTATTATATGTAATATTAAAAATTGTGTATGAAATATATAAATTATTAGATTTCTATAATATATATATATATAATTATTATATATTTAAAAAATGATATAATATTTATCAATATATAAACATGTTCCAAATACACTACAAGCAAAAAAAATATATATATATATATATTATGTATTTATATTTGTGGATCGAGAGCAAAAAAAAAAATTTTTTTTTTAATTTTGGTTAAAATTTATATTAATTTTATTCTATAAATTTAAATATTAAAAAAAAATATTTTATATTTTGATATAAATTTTAATTTTAAAAATTAATTTTATTTCACAATTCACATATATCTTAATAAATATAATCAATTTTAGTTTACATTCAATATAATTTTTAATAATAAAATAATTTTATTTTATATTATAATATTAAAATATTTTCTTATTTAATTTTTTTAAATTTTTTAAAATATATTTTAACTAAGCAAAATTAATTGAAAATTATAGATATAAACTTTTGGGTGAATTGATAGCTAAAAATTTTAGAATAATATTAAAGCCAGGGATTTCAATTTTATGTCTTAATGATTCTTAATTATTCCTAACATAAAATTGAAAAATCAGTGAAAAAAAAAAATATAATAATTTTTTTAATTGGAAAAAAAATGTAATGAACTGAGATTTATGTTAAACTACAAAAAAATATAAAATTATTTTCAACCTACGAGCTACATACAAAACTTAAGTTTTTAAGTTAATTGAAATTTTAACATAATAATTAAGTTGCCCATTAATTACGTTGTATGAAAACCTCGACTAATAATATGTTCTAGTACCATTAGACTAGCTTATTTTGGTGGGAGAGAAAAAAAAAAGATTGAAAAAATAGAGTGAATAGATTATATTAAAAAAATTTATTTTACATTTAATATAATTTTTTTTTAAAAATATATTAGATATAAAATAAAATTTAATAATTTATTAAAAATTATATTAAATATAAAATAAATTAATTATTTAATATTAAAATTTATATAAGATAAGATATAAAAATAATTTTTAAAATTGTTTAAATTATATAAAATTTGTATTGATAGCTAAAAAAAATTGTATTTTATCAAAGAGAGAAGGCATCATTGCAAGAGCCAGAGCGGATAAGTTCTTTAATAAATGATGTGGTGGAACTGTTGCGCCACCCTTTCCCTTCTCCTCACCATTATTTCTCCTTGAAATATGCATGTAATATAATATTGGACTAATTTCATTTATGCTCTTCATTTTCTCAATTTATTTCATATAAATTCATAAAAATAAAATTTATTTTAAGTCCTTTACGTTTAAGATTTTTTCAAATGAGTTTTTTTTTTATAATTTTTTTTGTAAATTTGATCATTAAATATTGAAATTTAAAGTTAATATAATGCAATCAAAAATAATTAAATATATATTTTAATATGAAAATTTATATTTAGGAAAAGCTCAAGTGATATATTTTTTATTTAATAAATCTTGGTAAAATTATAGAATTCAACCCATAAAATTATCCTAATATATAAGCATAAAGCCAATTAAACTCTTACAAGCTATACATCCTTCTCAACTAGATATATAAGATACTTATTTATTAGGCTAAATTGCATTAGAGTTTTTATAGTTTAGAATTTTTTTATCTTAAGTACTATAATTTTCTTACTATTTTAAATCCACAGTGTTATGTTTCCTAACAAAAGATACTTTGATTCTCAAGCACGCTCCCTTTCAAGTAGATTAAAGAAACATCACATTCTGTGAAGTTTATACCTAACGACTCATTGTTTCAAATCTATTAACAAAAATTCTTTAGGAATGATAATTGTAATGCATTCAAGTTCTAGCGTTTAAAAGTTTTTCATAAGACCAGAACATAACTCTAGGATTGTCAATTAATTGAGTTATGTAGCTTGACTCAAAATTAATTTTAATCTAATTAACATATAAAATAGAATAATTTTTTGACACAAAATAATGATCCTCCTTATTTACATTACTAGGTCAAATATAGATCAACAATGACCTTATTAGATAAAAACTGATCTAATTAATATTTATTTGCTTACAGTATAATAGCAAACATTAATTAAAAGAAACTGATCTTTGATTATAAATTATATCTTTAAGATTTTTACTCATATTATTATTTTTGAGATTGCGTTTTTTTTTTTCTAATATTGACTGATCTAGAAGTTTCTTCACAAATTTAGAAATCAAAAACAACAAATTTAAAACTTCAAAGCCTACATGTTATTAGTTTCAAAGTTAAGGAACCCCAATCAAATTCACCCATATAATACTTTACTATGCACTAGAATATATATAATATCCTACATCGTAATGAATTTCAAAATTAAGGGACCCCAATGAAATTCACCTATATAATACTTTATTCTATGGACTAATAAGTGTATTGGCTCCATCGATTACTCTCTATTATATTCCCCCAGTGTCAGGCGAGAGAAGGAAGATTAAATAGCCTTCTTCTTTTGGGCAACGTACGTACGGCTGTGATTTAATACGTATCTCTACCGTATCTCTTATCAACGTCCACACATTTCATTTACTTCTCCTGAGATTCATAAATGGCCTCGAGCTCATAAATTCAACGCAACAATTAGGGTCACTTGATTTTTTTTGTTCTTTCGATCGGTTAGAATCGAGTTAATTTTGAGTTAGAATAAAAATTATTCGAGTTTGAGTTGAGTCAAATACGGCTCGATCTTGATTTGTCTCAATTGAATTCGACTTCATTCAGACTCGAGTTTAATCGAGGTGACTCAAAAAAATTAAAATTTTTAATAAATAAAAAATAATCTATGTATACTTGGATTTGAAATTTAATCGGTTTAATAGGAAAAAAAAAAGAGAATTAAAGTTAGAGTTTATTCAAATTGATTTATTTTTTTAAGATGAAAGTACATTAACTTATTAAAATTATTATATAAAATGTTGTTATTACAATTTAAATGTAAATAAATAAGTAAATAACTTGTATTTAAAAATAAAGAGGAGTTTGAATTTTATAATCTCATATAATTTTTTAGTTCGCTATGCGCATTTGTACAATCTACACGAGATCAATCCAAAGCCGTCACGTGACGGTGTGGGCCCTAACACAAATATATCGTTTAAAGCCAGCACAAAAAATTATATTTGAATACAAAAAATTAACTTCCCTTGACAAATGATAAGATAACAGCTGTTACGTGCAATATATATTTACTCGATTTATTTGAATTGAACACTAAACAGTTGAGTTACTGTAACGTAATACTCGAACCCAATAATGCCAGCTATCAGGCAGTAAGCTATAGATCCCAAAAGCCCAAGTTTTAGGGCAGGATGACCTTTTTGTTTCTATGATATTACGCTTTTAACATGTAAGAGTAACGAGTAAGCAAAATAATTTAAACTCGAAACTTAATTTAAAACTGGCCTGTATTTTATTTGGTTCGAATTTGACTCAATTTTTATATAAATTGAAGTTAGTTATCTCGAAAAAAATAATTTAAATTATAATTAACTTAATATTTATACAATTATATGTATATAAGTATTTCAATTGTATTTTAAAGTTCTATCAAAATAAAAACTGTATTTTAAAGTATTATATGTACAGAATATATTGTATAAAATATATATTAAAAATATTAATGTATAAATAAATATATAATACATATAAATTTATTATCTAAACACTAAAATCTTATATAAAATAAAATTTTAAATCAGATTAAATTTAAATTTTATTTAACTCAAAAATTAACTCAAAATCGATAAAATTTTAATTATCCTGATTCAAATTCAATTCGAACTCAAAATTTTCAAATTTAAATTGAGATATGCTCGCTTAAACTTGACTCATTATTAGTTTTAAGTAGCAAATTAATAAAAAAATAATAACTTATATTATAATAGAAATTAAGGCAAATTGCATCCGATTTAAATAGGAGAGCGAATATAAACTGGTTCAAATTTTTTATTTTTTTAAAATAAATTCTCTCAAATAATAATTTATATTAATATATTTAATTTTAAACATTATATTTTTATTAAAATGATTATATATAATTAAGTTATTTTTAACAATTAAATTGAGGATCAATGTTTTATATGCCTGTATAAATTATATCTGAGATCAATTATATTTAAAATTGAGATCAATTAGAGATGCAGTTATTATAAAAAATAAAATATTTTTAAAAAAAAAAAATAAATATATTTCAAGATAATTCAAAACTTTAGGCAATCAAAAAATGATGTGACGTAAATATCCCATCAACTTAATGCCTTCTCATGTACAATAAATACTGGAACCAGTGATGTGACATTTCATAACTTATACTACGTACTTTAAGTTAAAGAAATTTTACTATTTATCGTAAATACTTTTGTTTTTAAAAGTTTTATAATTAAAAAAAAGTAATTATCTAAAAAAAAAATCTTCAATTTATAAATTTAAAAAATTTACAGATAAATTTACATAGTTAATTTTTTATTATATTTTAATTAATAGTTTATAGAAAATTACTAATAAAATTTTAAATAGTAACTAATATAATTTTAAATTTTTTTTGTTGACATTATTTTTAATTTTAAATATAAATTTATAAACAATATCTTTATCTAACTTTTATTTTTTAACTTAACTAAAATTAACACTTATAATTAAGATTATATACAGTAAATTCTAAAAAGATTAGCAATAATAAAATTATAAAAAATAACAGAGAATATAAAAATAATTAAAAATTTAAATATAAGAGATTTAAAAAAAAAAATAGAAATGAAAAATATAAATAGTGTAATTTAGCTCTTGAATAAATAAATAGATTAATTTTAATTATGTCTATTAATCCTAGTTGAGTTAAAGTAATAAATGTCAAATAAAAGTTAGCATAGAATTGCTATTTTTGTCATTTTATATTCAAAATAGTAGATGTTATTTATAAATATTCAATTTAGAGGGTGTCATGTGTAAAATTTTTTTTTTTTGTGATACAAATTTTACGAGAAAAATAATATAAAAATATAATATTATCATTTTCACCCAAAAAGAATCATTATTCCTAATGTGGGGCACTCGATATTATTGGGCCTGATGGGCTGTCGGCCCATATACCCGTATGTGGGCCGTCCAAGTTGGGATAGTCTTCGTCAAATTTAACTTCTGGGTTAATTGCACATAGGCCCCTGAGAATTTAAAACTTTTACATCCTGATTCACATATTTCAAATTCATAGCATTTAGGCCCCAAGATCCTATGATTTCCATGCTAGCTCACATTTGTTGAATTGTAGCACTTCAAAGTCTTTGAGGCATTGTGGGCCCTTTGTGACTTTCAATGTTATATTTAATTCGGACTAAACATGTAAAATATTAATATTTGGATGAATTAAACAAAATTTATGAAATCGATAACAGCCCTACTTTCTCACGACATCAACAATAAAAATTGGTCTAAAAAAAATTAAAGATTGGTGTGCAAATTAGATTTTTTTTTTGAAGCTTTCATGACTATTTATTACTTTCTATTGTAGTATGGGTCGAATGTTAAAAGGAATCAGTATGTGATGAGTCATTATATATATATATCTATTCTCTTTATAATGACAGGAGTTCTTCTCCTACAGAAATGCGTTTCCTTTCGTGTTCCTGTTCGTGTTTCCAATTCCAAGGGCTGTGATTTAGAGATGGCGGGTGATGTAATGGTCATTCACAAATTTCTGTCGGGGGAGCTCGATCAGCGGAAATGGAGATGAGGATCTCGACCGACGGAAACAGAGATGGGAAGCTCAACATGCAGAAGCGAAGATGGAACGATCTTCAAAACATAAAATAATATGAAAATAAAAAAAAGTTATTTTCTCATTTATGTATTCTTTTTGTTAAAGTACAACTTACAAAACTTATATGAATAACTTGAAGTATTATAACACAAATTTTGGGGGGTTCACTGGCTCATCTTGAGTCAAACTTGTGTTCAGATCAACATTAAATTAAAATTGAGTAAAATTAATTTTATATCAAATAAAATTTGAAGTATTATAACAAATTTCAAAACATAATTTTATGTTAAATTGCTGCGAATCTTTAAAGTATTGCAAATTAATTTTAATTTTTTAAAAAAAATTAATTTTTATTCCTAAAATTGTAAAAGCACAACTATAATTAGTTCCTTTGTCAGCATTCCATCATTTTTGACAATTATTTTTGACAAAACAATATAGAATTTGATCATTTCATTTGAGTTGAAATAGTTTATATATTTTGAAAGACCGTTCCTCACTTATTTCTAAAAATTTAAAATTTTATTATATTCTGAAGGCATAATAATAAAAAGCCATAAAGTTAACGTCTCCGTTTTTATTGGGACCAAATGGCAATGTTTTTACATCTACATGGACCAAAATTAAAGTTTTTTAAAAATTTAAATCAATTTGTAATGATATTCGAGTAAAATCTAGATAGAAAATTATGAAAGAATTAGTTAAGCTGCAGGGCTAGGAAAGGAGCAAAAAGATGAGTTTTTCTTGAGACAATCCCCTTGGAGGAAAGCAATAGATGAAGGCAAGCTGCGGGTTGCTAAGAGAATTACATTGGAAAGAAATTAATCAAATAGAGCGGAACTGTCATCAAATAATTGGTGAACAATGTTCAGCTGCCTTTTTATTCCAAGTTCTGGTGTCTGGGGTTAGCACGCCGGAATCCCCTTCTCGCCATAAATAAATTCATTTATAGTGAGAATGAGGTGGACGAGATTAGATAGGTTAGGTTGACTTCATTAATAAGTAGCACGACAACGTGTCAGTGACTGAACCTGCTCACATCACTCGGCAGCCCAGACATTAATGATAAACACCTTTTTCTTATCCCTATGTGAACTGTCACATCATACAGTGGCGATGACATGACAGCTGCTTAATGGCCAACCAATTGCTTAACCTTACCGTTCAACTATCTCTGCGCTGTTTGACGAGAACACTTTAGTATGAGGAGATCACCTGGGTTGTTCTAGGACTCTTGTTCGGCTGATTGTCTTTAGAAACTTGATTAAATGAGTGTGATTTACTTAATTTTTAATTTAAATTTTAAATGACTCTTCTCCTAGGATGCTTCCGGCATTCTCCAACGCTGACCAGGAGGGCTACTAGAAAAATGCCACGTGGCAAAACGTAAGGACAAAGGCAATAGTGCTTACGTGGAAGCGAATGAGCGACATAGCGCAGAACAAAGGCGTCCGTCGTCTTGTGCCGGTACACAAGAGAAGATGCCGCGCAAAGTCTTTCCCGCCGTGGCCTCGCCTGATCCGGGAGCTCCACCGGAACTGGTAAATTACGCTTAGGTCCCAAAGTCAAATACACATTCTACAAAGGTCCAATGGTGTTTGAAAAAATGATGAAAATTTTTGTTACAACAAAATTTTCAAAAATATCAAGTATTATTTGACAATAATTTCTGCGAGTAATTTTAGTACAACTGAAAATCAAACTAATTTGATCCAATTTAAACCGATTTTATTAAAAAGTAAAATTGATCCATTAAGTCGCTCTAGCGGGTTTTATTTAAAATGAAAAAAACTATACTAATTATAAAAAATAATAAATAATACACATCTGCATAAATAATTCTAAATATTAAAATTAATTAAAATTTTCTATACGATACTATTACCGCATGAGTAAATTAATTAAGTTTTTTGTTTAATTAGATTCAAAATTTATGATCATGTTTGAGGGCTATAAAGAATTTTTCATGCTAAACTTTGGGATCTTTCTGAAAGGCTTACCGTATTTCAAAGACCCGAGTGTAATAAACCTCTTAACATTTAATTTAATTCCAAAAAAAGGCAATTAAAAAAGAAAAAGTGAGAAAAACCGGCCACCGGGTCGCCGGATAAGATTCCCGAGTCTATCGGGTGCCAAAGCGCACTCGTCGCCGGCCCTCCTCCGCTATATATAAACCTATCCCTGCGCTCTCCCTCCTCCTCACCCAAATCCCAACCGAGTTCATCTTCAATGAGCAGCACCAGCAGCCCCACGACGTCGCTTTCGGCGGATACGGAGCAAATCGTGGAGAATCTGGAGGCGTTGAAGGTCCAGGGCCGCGACAAGCGCGGCCGCAAGATCCTCCGGATCGTCGGAAAGTTCTTCCCAGGTTTCGCCTCCTTCCTAATCTGTTCTTTCTCTGCGATTCGATTTTCGGAACTTGCGTTCACTCGATTTAGTTTCGGATCAATCTCGCGAGGGCAGCTAGGGTTTTGAACGGGCCGGGAGGGGAGGAGGCACTGAAGAGGTACCTGGAGAGGCGGATCTTCCCGGATCTCGGCGAGGGGCCGTTCTGCGTGGTGTACATCCACACCTACGTGCAGCGTCCGGAAAACTTCCCCGGCGTTTCGTTCCTCCGATCGATCTACGAATCCCTTCCCGCCTCTGTTCGCGACTGCCTCCAGGCCGTCTATTTTGTCCACCCCGGCCTCCAGGCCCGCCTCTTCTTCGCCACCTTCGGCCGGTTCCTCTTCAGCGCAGGGTATTCCTGAATCCTCATCGCCATCGACCTATCTTCTTCGATCTGATTCTATTTCCTCATTCTTGAATCTTGTTTCCAGATTGTACGGAAAATTGAGGTACGTGAGCCGGGTGGAGTTTCTGTGCGAGCACATCAGGAAGGGGGAGATCGACGTGCCGGAATTCGTGCTAGATCACGATGAGGAGTTGGAGAGCCGGCCGTTGATGGACTACGGCCTGGAGAGCGGCCACCGTCACCGGGACTACGACGCGCCGGCGATGGACTCCGCCGCCGCGTCTATGTACTCGCTCCGCTGCGGGTCCTGAGTCTGGACCGGGCCGGCACCGGTTCACTGCCGGCTGGTTCAAATTGAAATAGAGCTTTTTTTGTTAGATATTGTTTTAAATATTTTATCAAAAAAAAAAAAAAATTATTAAAAGTAGGAGATATTATTGTATAAAGAAAATATTAAACGTTATCTTGGGTTGGGTTATCTGAAGAAAGAGATTTGATTTTAGGGAAATATAAAATTCTGTATAATGGAAAATGGGTCCCATGAATAATTTGGACTCTCATCATTTAATAATTTCCACTCTTGCACGCATTGTAATATTTTATTTATAACATTCTTTTCAGAGCTAAAGAAGTTAAAACAAAATCTCTATAATAAATTTTTTTTTTTTGAAGTAACTAAATAAAAAAATATCATTTAACAATTATCACGCGAACATATAATCATGCATCGTTGTTTGAAAGTTATTTTTAATCAAAATAAAAAGATAAATTTCAATGTGATAATTTTTATAAATTTAATTTAATTTTTTTGAGATATGTTTGTTTTTGATAGATTTATATATGTGTTGCTGAATTTTATTTATATATTATATTTTTTATAAAATTTAAATTTTAGAATGATATGTAATATTTAAATGCTTTTATGATATATATAATTTTTTTAAAAAAATAAATAAAATTGATTTTAATATTATGATTTATATATAATAAGATTTATAAAATTAAATTAAATTTATATGTTAATTTTTTTATTACATTCATGTTATAGTTAACATAAGCAAACAAGGGCTCTGCAAATGTCTTGTATAAATTGTTTGCATAAGAGTACAAATATGCAATTATTTTAATAAGAAATATTGTTTTCACAAAAATTGCGGGACCTCTCTCTATATAGATATATATATATATATACTATTTGTGTAATTATGTATATAAATAAAAGCATGTATACATTTATTTTATGCATTTATGTATAGTAAATAATTTCATACTACTATAAGATTAAATAGTAATTATTTCCATAACATGCACCAAAAATAATTATATGATTGAATCATAAAGTTTTATAAATTTAAAATTTTGTATAACATTCAATTACATTAAGCAAAATAAAAGCATCATTATCTTGTATACAAATTTTTTTTTGCATTGCATACCAACTCATCACTTCGATGCCTAATGGACATGCACAATGTTAGATGGGTAGAATCTACCTTACAAACTGCACTTAAAATGTGCAAAAAGTTTTATTATTATTATTATTATTATTATTTATTAATATTTATAATTTCATATAGCAATTAGCACATTTTATAGGAAATATTTTTTCATGATGTAGGTATTTTTTATGTAACTATTTTTTTAAAACTTTTATTTCATATGTATTTTTACTTCATACATACTTTTTATTAAATAAATACACACAAAATAAAAAATACATGTACTAAACAATAATTTCTTGAAAGTTACTAAACAATGATTTCTCCTACATATACTGAGGGTTGATGCTAGGCCTGTCAACGGATCAGATTCGGATCGAATTGATTCCGACCCAAATCCAAATCCATATATATCGGATCGAGTTATACATCGAATCGGATCATGGTCGATCCATATTCTTTCGGATCGGAATCGGATCGTTTCGGAACTCGGGTTTTCGGATTTAATCCATTTACAATAAAAGTAGTTATTTTTAAGTAATTTTCATAATCAAATTTAAAATAATATTAAATTTATTGAAAATAAAATAAGAAAAAAATATTATATTTTTATGAATTAATTAAATATTTTAATATAAAAATCAGTATTTGTAATATATATATTGTGAAATATAAACTGAGCATTATAAACTATAATCTACTAATATAATACGTAAAAATTTTTTATTAATTAATTATAGTGACACTCTTTACTTGAGCCTTCTAACAAAAAAATTATTAGCAACAATATAATTTTGTATGAACTACAAATTAAATTACATAAACGAATCGAATTTTAAACGGATCGGGCTAATGGCGATTCATATCCGATCCATTTATTTATAAATGGATCGGGTCAGTAAACGGGGCGGATTGATGGGTCAAAAAAAAATTCATTTGAGGGTTTAATCGGATCAAAACTCGGATCGAATTATGATCCGATCCATTGACAAACCTAATTGATGCTAATCAATCAACTAAGAATATAAAAAACTTAAGTGATATTTAATTTAGTATTACCCTGATGTTATCTCATATTATTTAAATATCGTGACATCTAGATGTCAAATATTTAAATAACTTCACACATTTTTAAAAAATTATTTATACATATTATCAAATTAAATAATTATTTTTTTAAATTATATAATATAATATTAAATTAAACATTGCCTTAATTTTAGTTAAGTTGGTGTACAATTTTTTTACTCTATAATCTTAAGAAATTTGATTTCTAAAACAAGCTCTATTTTGTCATGATAAAAAGTTGTATAAAAAGACTCTGCATTAAGAATTTTTTAAACAAAAACACATTTTTTGCTTCGTGGAATATAAATTCCAATTGAAAATAAAACAAATTGGAAAGTAAGCTTAACAAATCAGCTGCAACACTTTTTTGAATAACAAGAAAAATATAATAAAAACAGGTGTTACCACACTACGTGTGATGCCCGTGACTAAAGAAGGTAAAGAATAATTACCAGGATGATGCCTATGTGATTGAATCGTAATCACTCGGACAGAAAACAACTCTTAATAGGTTTCTAAGTGGAGTATAGGAATGAATTATCCCACACAAGAAAGATAGAGTTCTTAAATTGTATAAATAAATAATATGATCTTAAATAGTAAAGACATATTTTGGGATAAACTATGATGTTAATGATAAAAAATTTCGCAGTTAGGCATACTTGAATTAGAGTAACAATGGAATGGATGGACTCAAATTATGCAGTTCTCTAAAGCCAAAACGAATAATACCTCAACATTTGATCACGAGATGTTATAAAATAGTATCAAAACTGACCTCCCATAGTACAAATTGGTTCAAAGATGAACTGGGCAAAAGCTGGTGAGCCTGTGATGCCTGCGATCAATGGGGAGTGATCCACCGACTGATGTCCATATAATTGAATCAAAATCACTCGAATAAGGGCAGTTCTTGATAAGTTTCTAGGTAGTATGGCACAAAAATGAATTGTACTATATCTGAAAGAAATAAAAATTTCTGAATTGTATAAATAAATAATACAATCCTAAATAATAAAAACTCATTTTAAAGCAAAACTATGGATTAATTAATGATAAAAAACTTCATAGTTAAGCATGCTTTACGTGAAATAGTACTGAGATGAATGACCTTACAAGAAGTACTCAAGTTATATAATTTATTAAAATCAAAGCAAATAATATCTCCACATGTAAATCACAAGATATAAATTTACTTTTATTAACATAAAAGTCAAATAACAAAAAAATATCAAACGCAAATTGACTGAAAATCAACACCAAGTCTGACAAGCAATTGAATATTATCAACAAATATGCGATTTAAACCTATACACCAGCCTTGCCATATGTAATCCACCAAACTCGCCCCATATGATTGAATTTAAATACCCATCTTATTTGGGAGGTCTATCAATTTGGCCACAATTTTTCACCATTTAAGTGAAAATGCAAAATAAAGGCGCCGAAATAAATGCTTATAAAAAAATGGAACATTTTATAGTGTGATACCTTTTACACTGCAGCAATGAATTCAAAAAAGCTGGAGCCCTGCTGTCATAATTCTTAAAAATTTACCTATATCGAAACAGGAAAAATAATTCCTTTAAAACAAAAGTTAATAGTAATTAGGTACCTCTACTTCACACTTATGTGTAATTGGGTCCCTACTATTTATAAATTAAGTGGTCTTCAAAATTGTATAAATGTGCGTGAGTCATTAACCCTAGCAGAAAAAAGTATATATATGAGTAAACTAGAGAGATCCAATTGTTATATTTAAACAGTAGAGATCCAATTGCATACAGGAGCAAACTAGAGAGACTTAATTGTTAAAAAAAAACCTTTTGACATATATAAATTCATGTTTTCATGAATTATTTCACTTAATTTCTATGGATAAATTTGCCAAAAAATGATGGTTTCCATAATTAGACCAGTCAAACATAATCCAAAAAATTCTATAGTGACAAGAATGAACAAAATGAAATATTTTAATAGCATGAAACTTTTGAAATAACTCCACCTATATGGAAGCTATCCAATTAAATATATGGCAGAATATTCTGGAAAACAAGTTAACCAAGATTATTGCCAAATAAGTCAAATAAAAAAGTGCATGAAATCAATCAGACAACAGATCATGTACATCAATTGAGACCATAATGCAGTCTATACGGAACAAATTATTGAAATATGCTGTGAAAAGTTTAAATTGTTGTCATATATATATATATATATATATATCTGTGTGTGTATGTGTATTCACATTGTCCAACTGATCCTAGAGCTTATTTATTAGGGAACAAATGATTACAGACTGAATACAGAACCATAATATTACAAACCTCCATCTTGCAGTAAATACTTCTGTGCAAAAATAGTGTTACCCTATTCTAATCTGAAATCTGATGAAGATTATGCCTGAAAAACTAAGATATGAATTCATCTAATATTGCATGTAAATTCATCAAAATGATGATTTTGGAGTTCAAGCCAAGCAACCCAAGGTTCTAAAAGGTTAAAAAGCTCTGTAGAAATAGTTGAAAATAAGAGCCTCTTTTGGTAATGTATAACAAGGTTAGTCTTTACTGTTAATCAAACCAAGGCAAGTTATGCAAAATTATGGAGCCTATATGGTGAACATTAAGCTCGTGATTTCGTTTTAAGTGCTGAAACAACAAGAAACATCATGTGGAAGTGCTATGTTGAGCTTTCTAGGATATATAGCATTCATTAGCACCAAAACAAATGGCTACAACAACTATTCAAATTAAGGTAGCAAACCTTCCACCTTGGTACTGGCATAAGTGCTGCTGTTGATATCAGCTGCTGAGAGCTGTCGTCAAGCCATGATGCTGATAGCATCCTCCAAAATCATTCAAGTCGCCGAATTCTCCAATTGAGATGGCTCTGGTTCTACAATAGTGTGTTCACCATTGGGATCTTTCATTTGAAAATCCGGGTAGTTACGGTGGTTCAACGAGTGAAGCCAAAGGGCAACAGCTCCTTCCTTGTGTTCCATGGATGCAATATGGGAGAGAATGTACTTCATCTTAAAATCTTCAGCTTCCTCAGCATAAGCTTCCATGGTAAGTGCTTCGTGTGAATCCTTCCATTTCTGATTATATGAAGAAAAGAGGCATTCATCCAAGAACAACCCAACTTCAGGTGCAGTTGGCACATTAATGCTAACATCCCTGAGAAGAAAAAAGAAAATAATTAGATTAAACATAATTTTTGTATGTATTCATGCTACGCTCTCCCAAACCTGCCTATTTATGATATAGCACCAAGCCTGTAAATGAACAAAGCTTTCAGCAAGCTTCTCATTATTTGGCTCAACAATGACTTGTTCAGGTTCATTTGTGAAGCTTGACGAACAAGGTTAAAACTAGAAACTATTTATAAAAGCACGACTTTAATATGACTGAGCTTTTAACATGTTTTGCTCTTTTATGTTCATGAATAATGCCGTTGATCATGAACATGTAAATTTAAAGCTCAATTATGGGCGCTATTATCAGCTCATTAATGGGCTTGATTATCATTATTATTGTTATTATAATACAATTTTTAATCGTAATACTAACAGGGTGTCATTATCCAAACAACATGCTATTTATTCTTTGTTACTGTTTTTCCGTTCATTGATAATTTAGTTTAATTTTTGATAAATTTTATAATCAAGCTTGATTATTGAAGTTGATATGAACTAGCTTAGCTGCTCAACAAGTGCAACTGCCAAGATTGATAAGAGCTTGGTTGCTAGTTCATGATCAGGTACGAATTGAGCTTCAGCGCATTCTTTTGTAAATGAACTGAGCTTGGAACATAATAGCCAAAAGCTTGGCTTATCTATGAACGAGCTGAACATGAACATAGGTAGACTCAGCTTAGCTAAGGTTGTTAATTTTGCTCGAAGAATGAAAATTGCTCAAAAGTTGAATTGAATTTTAGATCGAATTGATCTGGACTCAATCCAAACGAGCCCACTAACAAGCTGTTTTTATGGCTTGAAATTTTTATCAATCCAATATTGAGCTGACATTGGATTAAATCAAGACAGCTTGAAATCGAATTGATTAAAAAAATAAAGGATATTATTTATATTAATATATATAATTGGATTTAGTATATTAAGTTTTTGTAATAGTCTAATGTAAAGCTTCATTAGAATTTCCTTCATAAACTTTATTCAAACCAAATTTACTGTAGATTGATTTTTTTTGTTTTTATTTTTAAATATTAGATTAAGGGGGCGTTTGGTTCAGTGTTATCTCAATGTCAATATTATTTAGATGTCATGTTATCTAAATGTCATTGTTATTCATCAATGGACATTTGTTTGGTTCAATGTTATGATATTAGAAAATATCAATGCTATCCAAATTATTTTGTTTAGTTAAAAGTTATTGACATTATAATGACAAATTGACGGTGTTATCTTGAGATGTCGCCCGATTTGGGGTGCTAGATGTCAACGTGTAATGACATTTTTGTAATTAATTATAATATTATTTAAAGATATCATTAAACCAAACAATTACTTTCTAAAGATAACATAACGGGGGCGTTTGATTCAGTTTTATCTTAATGTCAATGTTATTTAGATTATCTTAATGTCAATGTTATTTAGATTATCTTAATGTCAATATTATTTAGATGTCATGTTATCTAAATGTCATTGTTATTCATCAATAGACATTTGTTTGATTCAATGTTATGATATTAGAAAATATCAATGCTGTCCAAATTATTTTTGTTTAGTTGAAAGTTATTGACATTATAATGACAAATTGACGGTGTTAACTTGAAATGTCGCCCGATTTGGGGTGACATCTAGATGTCAGCGTGTAATGACATTTTTGTAATTAATTATAATGTTATTTAAAGGTATCATTAAACCAAACAATTACTTTCTAAAGATAACATAACATAACATTGAGATAACACTGAACCAAACGCCCCCTAAGACCAATGGTTATAATTTAAGCTGATTAAATTAACAAATACATTTATACATAAGTTTTGGCTAAAGATCAAAAATTAATCAAAAGTCGAATTGACTTTGGCTCGAATAGACTTTGGCTCGAATAACAAATGAGCCAGATCTATCTCAGATTGAGACGGATTAAACTCTTCTCATTTATTCTTTAAATAGAATCGAGATCAAATAATTTTTTTTAATTCAATTTGAGTCGAGAGTGAATGGGCTTGAGATCGGCTCGTTAACAACCCTAAGCTTAGCTCAGTTCATTTATAACCTTAGATGCAAGAAACCTTAGAATTTTAATAATCAAGCTATGAATCATACGCTCTGCTCTATCAATAATGACTATTGTATTAACCAATCAATAAACTACATAAAACAGTTAGGTTATTTCTCATAAGAAAGACCATAGTTCACTTCTTTTACAATGTCAAAGAGGTGAATGAAGTGCTTGATTATTAAAATTTTAATGATCGGACAGCCTAATCCGACCAGTCAATTCACAAACCGACGCATTATTCGGTCTGGTTAGATGTCAAAACCATATTATATATGCACTCAGAGGATGAAATGTTGAGAAGTGTGCCAGATTAATCCGACTTAATCGTGAAAACTTACCTTTGAGACAGATTTGAAAGAGATTTTTGCTTAAAAAAATAGCTCTAAGACTTTAGAGTTTTGAGGATCGAAGGCTTGCTACAGATGCACGCATCTGAAGTTAATTATCCATTTTCTCATCGAAAAATGACACCTGATTAAGAAGAGAATCAACTTAGGCAAACCAGGTAAAATGACGCATTTAGATAAATAGATGGAGGAAGAGCCTTGTAAAGATCCCATGGTTCTGTTGTCCAGGGCTCAACCACAGACTTGATTAATTTAAGTCAACTGAAAAGGCAACTACAGAGTGATCCGTTAGGAGCCATGAGTTCCCTCCTCTCAGGACACTCTAATGAATCAGGAAGAACATATAACATGGATCCTATATGTGTTATCTTCAATCAATTCGATCAGCTCAGACTTCCTATACTTTATCCAGTTTTAGAATCGAGGCTTACCACATATGATCGTTTTTTAGCATCTTCATACTCAACTTATTAGGCTTGCAAGATAGCATATCAGGGGCATGAAAGTCGACTATAAAGTGGCAGGCATCACAAGTTTGACAAAGACCTTAGGTGAAGTCAACTGCTTGAGAGTTAGACTCCGTAGGGAAGTTCATAACAGCATAACAAGGGTATGAAAGCCTATTGTTATAAATATTTATAATGGCGAAGCATGGAAGTCTATCACTGTTAAAGTAATGATAACATGGTAAGAGCATAAAAGCTTATTGCCAAAAATTTGGTTCATGATAACGTAACAAGTGTATGTGAGCCTATTATAATGTTATTAGATGTTACATTTGAGATAAAGTGTTAAGAGCGTGCAAGCCTACTATCAGATATTTGATTTGTGATATTGTATTAAGGGGATGAAATCTTACTATTAGAAATTTAATTTGTAATAAAAGATCAAAGTATGAGAATCTACTATCAGAGATTTGACTTGTTATAGCATATCAAGGGTATGAGAGCCTGCTATTATGGATTTGATTTGTGAATTTTAAATTTGGCTTTCGTTTTGGATTTGATTTTGGCTTTGGATTTGAATTTAAGATATTTGAGGTATTTAGATTTGAGGTATTCAGATTTGAATTTGGAGAGTTTGACTTCGAATTTGGCCTTTGAGTTTGGGTTTTGATTTGATTTAGAGATTTGGAAATGAGGAGTTGGATATTAGAATAAGCGACCTGTTGGGGATGCTCCCTGTTTTGGAATGTGTTCGAAAGTGCTTCGTCGGGGAGATTCTTTGCTTTGAAATGCAAACTATAAGATTGCTCCGGTGGTGAAACATGATTCTTGATTCATATGACTCATATAAGGGATGTATGGCTTGTATAAGGTGCAACTTGTGCAGTCTTTGTAATTTAGATGACCGTGTCACAATGATGGGAAGGAAAATTAAGTGACTCCCTAGGAATTTATGTTTGGAATTTAAGAGTGTCAACTTATAAGTGTTCACTTTAAAACTATGATGAGGAGATCTTCTTGAAATTCGGCCGTAGCCTATAATACTATAACAGTAAAAAGATACATCAGGTACAAAAGGTTCGATCCTCGTTGAGGATCGCACAAAAATCGAGTGGGAGGGACATGCCCCTACGCCACTCTATGTCATCGAAACAAGAAAAGGAAGCTACAAAGTCTGCCGCTCTATTAGCGGCTCTATAAACATGAGATATCCTATATGCCTTGAAGGCACAAAAAAGCTCAGCAATCTGGGCCATGGTCTTGTCGGAAGGGTGTTCTCTGGCTGTCCGGTGAAGGTCCGCAATAGTGATGGCAGAGTCGCCCTCTATCCAAATCCCGTCTATCGTATCCGCCCACTCTTGGGCGGCTGTCATCGCGATGAGTGCTCCCGTCGCTTCTGCTGTAGTAGTGGCATGAGTGTAGAGCTTATAGCCAGTCGCTAGTAGAAGGTTGCCACAGTAATCCCGCAAAACCCCCCCTGCGCCTGCCGCACCGTTCTGTTTAACGGAGCCGTCAAAGTTCACCTTAATCCATCGTGGGGGTGGGGGATCCCAATGGGATGCAGAGGGGTAACAACAGCCTTCAAGGCTGTTGGGATCCCAGTTCCCCATGTTGGATGAAGGTTGTTCTTGGGCCTCGCTAAAAGAAACAAGTGCAACGATAACTCTAGGCAACGGGAAAGGTTTGTTGTGGACGCGACCGTTGCGAGCTCTCCATGAGTGGTACAAGGCCGCCACCCATTTAATTGCCTGAGGGTCAGCTGGATTTTTCTGGACTCTTGATTGCAGGTTGCCGAGGAAAAGCTTCAACAAGTGAGTATTACGAGAGGGTAATGGAAGATTTTCCTCAGCCGGACCAGCCATCGTTGCTGGGTGCGCTGCAGGANTTGCTACAGCAGCAGCTGCTGCTGTGGCCGCAGCCAAACCTGTTGCTGCAGGTTCCCGGGGTTGCGGTCCCCTGAAGTCAGCTACTGGGTGTTGATACTGCAGCCCCGATCTTGCACTGAATTCACCGTCGACAGCAAAACCTGCAGGAAAAAGGTTAGTATAAAAAGGGTCCCTGCTGTAACCAGCAGGTCTGG
>JAEMOT010000674.1:23041-52959 GCA_019297695.1 Apostasia ramifera
TATATATATATATATATATATATATATATGTATTATAATATAAAATGTATTTTAATTTGAGCCGATTTCGAGCTGGATCGAGCCGAGCCTACCCGGTTCTAAATCAGCTCGAAATTATTACCGAGCCGAACTTTTGACTCGTTAGTCGGCGCATTTAGATCGACTTGATTTTGATTCGATCTAAAATCGATTCAATTTTCGATCTTCGATTCATATTAACACCCTTAAATATGACATTTAGGTGTAATGTCACCTTAAATCTAACGAAATTTGCATTTCAGCCTTATGGGAACAAATCAATAATGAAGAAGCAGCAGTGGAAGTCAAAATGAGGGAGATAAGAATGTGATGAATTCATTCCATTGCAAAATGCAGGCAAAAAATTATTATTAAAAAAATAGCAGGCAAAGATAATTGGTTTAAGAATAAATTGCTTTTAAGTCTCTAAAATCCGATAACCATTGTACTTTAATCTCAAAAAAGAAATAAGAACCAACAAAGTTATATACCAGGCAAAATCGACCCTATTCTTCTCTTTTTCGATGATAATACCAATAATATTTCATATCAGATACAAAAAGTATTATATAATAGAAAGTTTCATCAACTAATTGATGATGACGTACAAAATGAAACGAAACGTCATTATCGATTCTACAAGAAATGTAGAAACAGTCATTCAAAGAGAACGTACAATAAAAAAGTTTTGTACTGAGATCTAAAACATAGAGAATGAAAAATCATTCTCCATTAATCCATAAGAAACAATTTCACTAGAGGGGAGTTGTGGTCACAAGACATCTTTCACTATACAGAAATTTTAATTAAAAAGAGATCGTCGTGCCAGTGCATTTGTACAACCTTAGCCCTCCCAACGTATGTGAAAGTATCTATTACTGAAGAAATTAACCATTTTTGCATGCAACTACAAAGAACAAAAATGTGCTACACAACCCCAAAATTTGAAGACTCGCTGGAATTACAGAATGATGTGGCAATTAATATATTGCCAAGATGAAGAAAAAAGAGGAAAAAAGAGGAGTTGAAGACATACCCATCTTTAAATAAAGAGACGACGACTGCTTGAACTTCAGCCATCAAGCGAACAATGAGGAAAGTTGAATCCAAGGGAACAATGTATTCCTGCAGTTTCACCAACTTAAAAAGTAAATAAATCGATGCAGGAGAGAGAGAAAGACAGAGAGAGATCATGTTAAAAAAACAGTATTTTAAGTTGTCTCAAAATCTTCAATATGCACTTAAATGAGCCCTTAGCAATGCACTGGGAGTTGCAAGCTTAAAAGGCAGCAAGTTATTCAGACCTCCATGCATGAACATATTTAAATGCAAACGTGAAATAGGCAAGTGAAAAATAAACAATCAATGTGTGTGCAACATGAAAGAACAACAAACACCTAATAATATCGTAGATTCTTCAATATAGCGTCAAAACCTTTTAACAGTGACAAAAATAGCATCAAAGATATTAAATAAATCAAAAAATGTCATTGATTGCATCCAAACTACATAAAACACAAGTGAGAGTTACAAACTTGAAGAGCATCAAGTAGTCAACTCTCAAATACATGAACACCTACAAAATAATTAGCAAATCAAGAAAATATCCATGAGAACACATATTTAATAAACAACAAATGTAGTGCTATGGAGTTTGACACGGATTTCTCCTCTGTTTAATGTACTATCAAAAAAATTCATATCATAAATAAAGTTTTACACTAACTAAAACCCTAAAGGTCTGAGATAGCGACCGAAATAATGACTCAGAATAAGCTTTCAACAAAAACAAGGCACAAGATCATGCAGTCAACTACTAGCTGAAGTGCATTATAAAATGCAGAGGGAAATGGGTAACCTCACTTAAGCAATTGTAGTTAATAAAATTATCCACACGATGACTGAGTATCAAAATACAAAATTATCCACTTTGGTGCAACTCATATAAGCCTCACGGTTTTGACCTCAAAAAACACATTTTTAGGACAAAACTGTAAGACCTAGAATGGATGGGTCAAAGCAGGTAAAGCATCGATAATAGTAAACCGGTATGTCAACTATCCGCACAAGGTATTACTCTTCAGAAGACAACAATCTGAAATCAACTTCTCATGACAAATAAGATAGTCTTGCATTGAAGTTACCATACCTGTACACTAATTTTACAAGAGCGGATGAACCGGATTCAAGAAAACTGCGAACTCCTGCATCATCCTTAATCACCCTAATCCTGCGTTTGAAGACTTTGCATATAAGCTTCCTTGAAGGCCGTGTTTATGCTGCTGTTGAGGCTGCGGAGGTGAGGGTGATTGCTTAGAATGAAGCAATTGCTTCTGTTGCTGCTGAGAAGGCAGTGGTGATTGCTTTGTATGTTGCCATTGACCACCAGCATCAGGCCCATGGATATTAATATTTCCAGATAACTGCCTCTGAACTAATTGTTCACACCCAGTGAGATTTTCCTGTGGTGAGCTACCAATTCCAACTGTTTGAGATAATGTGCTTGCCTCGAAAGATGATTGAGCTCCTGAAGAAAAAACAGCAGTTGAACTAACAGAATCAGGAACTGATGTAGGTGGAGTCATTTGTGTTGATTGCATCCTTCCGTCAGCTTTTGACTGACGATTATGTTGAATAGCTATTCTTTGCATGTTTGATGGAAGAGATGGCTGTGAAGGTATCAAGCTAATACTAGGAGTAACCTGCAGTGAAGTTTGATTGTTATCTTGATGAGAAGGAACAGCAGGCAATTGTTTCAGGGACTGTGTGTGCAAACGTGATGAATATAGTTTCTGCTGGCTTGTAGGTTGTGGCAGATTTGGCTTTAAACCAGTGCTTCCAGAAAAGAATGAACCCTGATTTAGTTGCATCTGGCTCTTCGAAGCAGCAGGAATGCCACCAACATTGGAGGCATCAACTGAAAGGTTTTGGTGCATCAACATGGATCCCCGACCCAAGCTCTTCATAATTTTAGGCTGCTGTGCCTGTGGCACATTTCTTGGTTGTTGGTGTTGTTGTTCAACCTGTTGCCTTTGTCGTTGCTTCATAATCTGGGGAGAAACTGCTCCACCGGACTGAGGAGGATTACGAGGCGTGTTTTGCTGCTTGAGCTGTGAAGGTGAAGGAGACAGGGAAGCAATCGGAGATGACTGGTTTTGCAGTTGAAGCTGTGAATTGTTTTGCATGGAGGAAGTGGGCGTAGAATTAGAGTATGAATGTTGGGACTGAGGCATCATTTGCTGCTGCAGTTGCCTCTCTTTTGCGAATCTGATATATGCCTGCTGCTGTGTACTTGCGTGATTGGTTCCTTGAATGTGAGGATGGTGAGGGTTCCCATGCATGTGAGATATCTGATGCGACTGGTGTTGGACTGGAAAAGTCTGAACGGGGGGAACTATCGCATTTGAGAAGGGAGCACTCATATTATTGAAAGTGGTCACCGCTGGAGCATTTACTTGTGATACTTGCATTGGAAGTTCTTGTATCATAATTGGCCGGTGTTCCTCTGTGCTCTGACCAGGCTATAAGTTCATTTGCATTCAAAAGTCAGTATACCAAGGTTACTCAATATATTATAATTTATAAAAAAATAAACTTGAACAAATATTAGTAAAGACTTCTAAAAATCTAGTCTAGCTTCTCTCTCATGAGTAAGATATAGAAGGGTTTACGAGGTTCCGTGCCACGTTTAGAAGTTTTCCCTCACAAGTAAGATACATGAGAGTTGATTAGATTCAGAGAATATTTCACATGGACCACATTTTCTAGATCATTTAATTAGGGTCCAAAATTTTACATTGTTGACAATATTACAATAGATGCAACTTTTGCAGCCAAGTCGATTTGTGCGAAATTTTGGGCTTTTTTAGGATGTTTGCAAATGAAACCTCAATGTAAATCTTCGTTAAATATTTCAAACCTTTCAAATTGGCCTTCTCATTGTTTCCCTCAAATTTCCCTTTCCTCCCTCTTTCACTGCTTTCCCTTGAGAAGAAAGCAGAAAATAGAGTGAAGAAAAAAAACATATTTATCATGTGCCTGGTAAATTTGGAATATCGTGAAGAGGAACTTAAAAAGCTATTCCTATGTGAGATACCCGTAAAACTTCCTACCCATAAGTGAACTACACGTTAACTCACCCGTGGAATCTGCAACGAATCACGTGGTCTCAACACTGTGTTTCCTGGGACTGATACAACACCTGACTGCACACTGACAGGATTTGGCAACCCTACACCATTGCTAGAGAGCATATTAGTGGAAGAAGCCATGTTAAGCATGCCCGAAGAGCTAATTCCTTGAAATCCAGGCCGTGTTATTGGCATGCTTCTGTTAGCCCCACACATGATCCCCATGCCACTACCACCATGCAACATGCGGACACCACGGTCAACTCTAGAAGGTGATGGTGCTGGCACAGATACTCCGGACTGTTGCATATTTCTACCTGAGTACATTTGGTTATACTGCTGTAATCTCTGCTGATCATCGACTAGGATAGTAGTTGATCTAGGAACAATATATCTTTGTGGATCCCTACAACAATAGTTGCCAAGAAAAAAAATTAATCGTCAACAAAATAAAAGGAGGATTTCCATTAAAAAAAAGGCCTATTCACATCACCAATCAAAATCACAACTCGCATTCAACACACTCAAAATGAACAATTTTATGATATCAATGCTCTAATTATCTATGTCACAACTAGTCACATCTGTTAGTATAACCATGGTTAGAAAAGAGAATATTTGTCCATTCATGTATCTGAAAATTTGCATGTTATCACACCACTCAAGTGAGACAAGAAACAGAATTTTCTGTTTTTAAGAACGAAGAGTATACTTATGTTAAGTCTCTAGTTACCAAATGACCTAAAAGCTTAAGCTTCTAATTTATGTCCTAGGAATAATTATATATTCTAGCATCCTACAACACTTAACTAGGTGTTTAAATCATAATATTCATGTTTGAGTGTACGCAATTCAAATAATATGATTCTGATGGTTGATATGTAGATAGATAAATTTACTGTTGCGTGAATGAAGATCTCCAAACTAAAAAGAAAGAAATAGAGCATGACAAACAGCTTGCTACGTCAATTAATTACAAGTTACCTTGGTGGTGTGTTTGCTGATGGAGAAGGTAATGACAGACCATTTCCATGGGTCATAGTAGAAGATCCCTGTAAAATGACATTTGCTGTTGAGGTGGGCAAAGCAGAGGCCAATGAACCAGGTTGGCCAGCCACTGCAATGCCGTTTGCATGAGATCCTGGATACCCAATACTTGGACTGTCTGAGCTTGAATTAACAGTATCACAAAAATCAAGTGGCCTACGATGCATGCCAAAAGGAAAAACATTAAAAGTGTGAATAAGGACACTATGCAATGAGCCAGGAAAGAGTTTATGATCATTACGATAAGATGGGTCCAGATAAGTTGTTTGGGCATGCTTGAGAAAGAGCAAAAACATGGGAACTGTGAGCTGGAATTATTTGTTTTAGTTCCTGGCTACCATTCTGCATATAACATCACGTGAAAGCATTAGCACCTCAATAAAGAAACAGTGCACTGTTATAGAAACCGAAACCAAATCATAATGGTCAAGCCAACAAAAAATGCATGACTAGTGGGAAATGAAAAGACAACAGAAAACACAGATAAATGCATTAGAGTGAATTCTATACCCATCCACATCTTCTCTTGTTCTATATCTATCTTGGTGCCCTAGTTTGGGAACATGTCAAATAGGTAGGAGCCAAGCTAATAGTGCTACTATTTTTTATCAAGGCCAAGTTTGATCCTAACTTTTACTTCAGGGACATTTATATACACGACAAATTAGGAGTTTCACATCAATTTTCAAAAAAATTAATGAGAATCTCACTAAAAATCTTTGTAAGGTTCTTACCATATTATGTATAGTTCACAACTCAAGAATAGAGGCTTTCATATTATTTGATTGAATTTAAAGTGGATTACATAAGTTTAATTAATAATAATTAAAATTTTAATTTTTAAGGATTATCTTTTAATATTTAAGGTTTAGGCCTCAGGATTTAGTGTTACAGTAATCTAGAGTTTAGGGCTTTAAGTTTTAGACCTCATTTGGTTGGGAAAAATTTTAACCATAACTAAAATTTTCTCCAATTAAAAACCATATTTATTTTTTTATCGCATCCTATACAAATTCTAACATTAAACAATCACTTTATTTCACATCCAATACAAATTTTAATATAACTAACTCACTTTATTTCATATCATATACATTTTTCAAAAATTTTAACAATTTTTTTCAAAATCATCTTTTTCTTCCTCCAACCAAACAAAATCTTAGTTTTGGGCTTTAAGGCATCAGATTTAGAGTCAATTGAGATTTTCACTAGTTTTTTTTTTTAAATTAGTGTGAAATCCATATATTTCTAAAAATTTGTGCCATGTATATAAATGCCCCTTTACTTTAAGTCCATATGGTATGAATGGTTTGACTATAAATTTGGTTTCTTTGACATTAATGGAAAACTAATTGTGCTATTTAAGCTTGTAAAAAGGGTTGGATATTGAACCAACCTGATTCAATATTTAACTCGAAAATATAACTAAATAGATCATTTTTCCTTACAATCTCCAAAACCCCAAATCCGACCAATCTGTTATATCTTTTTGGGTTGACCATGATCCGACCCGACATTTAAGATTACTAATGAATATTTATTGTATTGAGTATAATGGTTCTGGCAAACTGCATAATATTATATTAATACTTTGGAATGGCTAATATTTAATGTTGTTAACTTAGATGCTACATTTTGCCTGGAACAAATTACTAAGAAGTTGAAATGTTGTGGCTCTAGAAGCCCTCCAAATCAACGCCACTATCGCAATCTTGTCAAGCTCATCGAGTACATTTGGCAGGAGGATGAAGATGCTACATTCATCCTTGAGTACCTTCAACAGCCTTACCATTGTCCTCTGAGATGTGAAGAAGGCCATTGGGCTTCCTATAAGTGAGATCAAGCTGTCATCCTCAAATCCTCAGTGTTGACCTCACCATTGTCATCCGATATGGGAAGGAGGTTGGTGGGCTTCCAGTAAGCAAGATCAAGCAGTGATGCTTCAGATCTCAACCCTAGCCTCGTCATTATCATCCAAAATGAGAAGAAGTTCGATGGGGTTCCTGCAAGCAAGATCAAGCAGTACACTTCAGATCCTCAGCAGGATCAATGCTGCTACCCAAACTCGATGGTCCATAAAGCCTTAAAATTTACTTATTTCCATTGAAGGAGTTCTCAACCAAGGAGTGTATTGGTTCTCCCTTTTTCCCTAACTTGGTCAAGTTACTCGAGTCAGATCTTAGGTCGAACCAAGGGAAGTATGGTCCGGCCAGATTATAACATCCCGTGATCGAAATATAGAGGTATTGTCCGCTTTGGCTTTAGAAAAACTGCCTGACTTGAGTGCTTCCCAGGATGTCACCCATCCCAGTACTACTCCAGCTCAAGCACGCTTAACTACAGAGTTTTCTATCACTAGCCTCACGTTTTTGCCCAAAAAAGCGTCTCTATCATTTGAGATCACGTTATCTATTTATATAGCACAGGATCTCCCTCTCTTTCCGATGTGGGACGATTCATTCCTGTCCCCCTCTCACCACTCATTATTCGGCCTAGAAGCCTGCCAGGAGCCGCACTTTACCTCAGTGATTTCTTTCTCTTAGGACATCACTAGGCGATCACTCTCCGCCTTCTTCGGCCACGGGCATCACACAGATAGTGAATGAGTCCAGATCTGAGTCAAACTTAATCCGACCCAAATTCAATCTGTTGACACTGATAGTGCTATTACTTTTCAGCAAGGTCAAGTTTGAGTCTAATTTTGGCCTAGGATCCATCCTAAAGATGGGGCGCTTGGGCCCTCTCTCAAGTTAGTGTTTCTCGGCCCATCGTCGCTGACAAAGAGGGCTAAGCACCCATTCAGTTGGACTGCTTGCCCAGACTATGAGGCCAAGCAGTTCTAAAATAGAAATGGAAAGTTAGATTTGAACCAACCTAACTCGAGGTTAATTAAATTTAAAAGAGGTTAAATTTCTCAACCTAAGTTACATAAGTAATGCCATAACTAAGAGTGGTTTGGGCATACTATTTAAAATATTTACAAATAGTGTGTGTAAATAGGATGTTATAGTTGTTAAATAGGAAAATGAATATTTTTTTTGGGTCCTATAAGTGAATTACCCAATAAATTCAAAACTTACACTTAAAATTATAGCCCAAAATAGCTTCAACCCTACTTTCATAAAGGTTCACGAAAGAGGCATTACTTTGTTGGTGGGTCAGGGTTGACATCATGCAAGGACTTCTAGTTTTTTGGATCAAATGAAGTCACATAGAACCATCAATTGTTCGGAGTCAAATAATGCCACTTTATCTATTAAGAAAGAACTATATATCTCCCTTTGTATTTCTCTCTCCTCTCTCCCCCTCCTATGCTCCCCCAAACCACAATCGCACCAACAAACCATGGGTTAAATTTTTGTAGCCTAAATCAAGTATTTTGTTAGAGCTAGATTCACCCCATGGATTTTCTTCTATCCTACCACCCATCCTTCTCCTCCAACCCTCATAAAAAAAAAGCTTCAGTTATTTTCATGAACCATGAGCACTCTTTGGAACTTCTTTACCATGCCCTACACACCCATGTCCACGTAAAGCAAGAAATATGGCCATGGAGAGAACCTGAGTCCTTGAGGAATGTAGCCGTTGACCAATCAAAATGATCTTTTCAAAATGTGCCTTCAAAGTATCCTCCTCCATTGGTCCTTGAAGGCGTTGAAACAACTGCCTTGCACTTCCCTGATGTTAAATTCCAATGTTGGAAAAAGACTATTAGTTGCATGTCCATCTCTTTTGCAATAAACAAACATAATTTTCACATAAAGAATTTGGAGAAGCAATCTATACCTTTGGAATGCCTGGTAAGGTTGACGGATAAGGCTGGGATGAACCAGAATCTTCGGCACTATCAGCGCCATCACTAGCACTTCTGTCCATCAGACTTTTGTGACGTTCCTTGCATTCTTTAGGTTTCCTGTAAATACATTGCAACTTGAAAGAGTGGAAATATGTCAATGCCTTGTTTAACAAGTCAAAAAGGAGATAAAATTATGATTTTCCTTACTCCGGCTTTCTACAAAGAATCATCAAACATGAAGCATGAAAGCATTAAGGTTTACAAGTTTCTATTAACATAGAACAGCAAAAATGGTGAAAAGTTAAATGATATAAGATCTTAGTAAATTGCATAAGCAGGACAACATATATATATAACAAAGAGAAATAATCAGAAACTGACTGAAAATGGTATATTGACAGGAAGTGGGGGCTGAGAGTATTAGCTACCAATTATAACGAAAATTTTGAAGTTACTATAGGTCAATCCTCATCAGCATATCCATCAAAATAGGAAGTTGATACATTTTCTATTTTTCCATGTCAAATACTTCCCCTACTTACAATCTACAATTTTCTCTTAAAAAAGTAATGTTTTTTCCAAGGAACACACTCTAGTTTCCATCACAGTACCATCTAAAAGTTGCAATGAACTTTTTATTTAAGAAATCAGTTTTCTTAAGGAACAGGTGATAACCAATAAAAATTAGATATTAGTTTCTCAAAAGATTCATGTCACATCTCATAGTATATTAAATGGTGCCAACATTAAACTAACAAAAGCCTCTTTAGAAATAAGTTTTAAAATGAATAACCAACTAGATCCTTAAGCAGTAACAGAAAGAAAAATGAGAAGAATATGAAACTTTTTTTGATATCGAGAAGAATATGAAACTAATGCAAACAGAAACCAAAAAACCATGTAGTGAATCTTGGAATGGCTTAGGTGTGCAGTAATCCATCGAGTGGTTTCAGTGTGGTAAAATAATAAATCTACTGATATAAAGGATGAATTGCTTCACCTTGAAATGAAGGGTGCTGTTGAGAGCATCACTCACTAACTCCCAGTTTAAGCCCATGTCATGAACGAGGACAACAAGTGCCTAGTCAAAATAAGTGACAATTTAAACACCACATTTCTCAAAATGCACGACTATATATTAAAGGCAAATTACAAACTGAAGAATTCACCTGGTCCTCAAACATCGACCAAGTAGTTCCTGAACCAGCTTGTCCTGCAGCCATCTGCAAAAGTCAAGGACATATGAGATTCCGAGCATTCACATTTTGCATATGGGATGAAGAAAGAGTTCTGACAGTATCTGCAATCATGTTTACATCCCTCATTACATAGTGGAACACTAGGGTGTGCACAAAATATAATATGCATACAAATTGTCAAACAAGCATTCATACATCCATACATATCACATTTGAATTTAAACCAAAAATAAACCAAGGCAAAAACATCAAACATACAAGCTATCATATACCAAACAATAAACGATATCAATATTCACCAAATGCAAAAATGACCCAGTAGAATTACCATAAAGTGTATATATATAAGGGTAAATTGCATCTGGGCCTCTGAGGTCGGAAAGATGATGCAAACTGGTCCCAACTTTTTAAAAATCTCGATTTTGATTCCTGAAGTTGTAAAAGTCCTGTCCTTTAGTCCCAATTAAGGCATAATTATTAATTTTTTACCATTACGCTATAAGATATTTGACTTTTTAAAATATAATTTTAAAATATTAATATTCTCTCCAAATATTCTCTTCCTCTTCTCCCTGATCCTCCTCCTCCTTCTGTCCCTCTCTAGTTGTACATCAATTGGTATCAAAGCTGAAAATTCTATTGCAACCATCATCCATCCATTTATCGTCTCCGCCATGTCTTCGTCTTCACCTCCGCCATGTCTCCACCTATGATGGGGAGATCCAGATGATAGAAAGTTCAAATTGGATCTCATAACTTACTCTTTTATGAATTATACATGTTATTTATATATATATTTAATATTTAAATTGGTTTACTCTTTTATGAATTATACATGTTATTATATATATATTTAATATTTAAATTGATTGGATTTATCCAAATTGATTTAATTATATTAGATAATATCATTTAAATGAATAAATTTAATTAATTTAAATTAGTTGGAATTATTCCATTTGGATAATTATCTAGAGTCGTAGTTATTTAGTTTTTTCTTATATTTTATTTTAGATTATTTGCCTATAAATAAGCTAAAGTTTGTAGATATTTAGAAAACTTTAATAAATGAAATTTGCTTTGTGTGCATCTGACCTTGAAATGGGTTTATCTAGGGACTCCAGAAGGGATCGATAACCTACAAAAGAATGGTAGAGAGCCTTAGATGAGAATCCTAAAACCCCTAGTTATCCACTACTTTTCCTCATATTTTTCTTTATCCTCTAAACCCTATATCATCAATTTTTGGTATTAGAGCGCATTGTCCACATCAAATTTGGTATCAGAGCACGTTATCCCGCATCACCTCCACATTCACCTTCGCCATGTCTCCACCTTCACCTCTGCTGCAGCTCCATTCATCAATGCCGCTCATTGCTCGTCACTCTATTCTCGACCGCTCTCGTGCCGCAATCAGCCACTCGCTGCGTCGCCTCACTTGCAACCACCCGCTCATTGCTCACTACTTCACCCTTGCACTCAACATACCCGACCGCTTGCATGCATGCTGCACTCGTCTAGTTACTATACTTGACCGCTCAGGCACTAAGTTGCTTGCTCTAGCAGTGTTGCTCTCTTGTCGTGCTTCGTTACTCACTCTCACTTTGCTCGGCCGCTCGCCTGCTCACTAGCCCTGATCATCGCACACCACCACACTCAGCTCACCCCACATGACCCGCGCTACCTGCTTGCCTTGCATGACCCACAAAATCAATGCATGACCCACGCAACACCTCTCACTAAGCGCGCTTGGCCACGTCCTCGCTAGCTGCGACTTGCCTTGATGAAACGAATGCCTTTAAGGACAATGTTGATGAAAAGCTTAATCAATTACAGTAATAATTTGAACAAATTTTCAAACACTTGGGTAAGCAGCTTATTGATGATTTTGTAGATAAGAGTCACTCGTAAAACCCTAAGAACTTCTCTATTGAGTTAGTCCAAGGTATTTTTCCTACATTTCATGCTCCACCCATTAGACCGGCAATCACAAATAGATCCATTTATAGGAATACCCAAACTCACTATGAGGAAAAACTTGGGGATGAGTTGATAGATGATTTTCATGAGGGTGCCCACTCACCACTTCGATCACGACACACAACATTTCAAAGTCAAACCCATAAGGTTCCTGATTAACTGTTCAAGTATCATACAGCCCACAAGTTGCATTCAATGATATTTATAAGAGGGACAAATTAAACTTTAACTCTTTTGAAGGAAAATTAGATCCCAAAGCTTTTGTTAATTGGCTAGATAACCTGCAGGGATACTTTCGGCTTGTTTGGTTGGAGGATAAATTTGGGTAAGGAAAGATAATATTTTATTTTACAGAGTTGATGGGAAAGAAATTTATTTTAATATTGGGAGGTGTGTAGTATGTGAAATAAAGTTGATTTTAAGGTTGGATGTGAAATAAAGTTATTAAACTTTATAATAAATTAAAAATATTATTATTATATTATTTTTCCCATTTTTGGAAAGCAGCCAAACATGCCCTTTGAGTGGTATAGAATGAGCGACGAGGAGAGGATTAGATTTGCAAAGATAAAGTTAGTTAGCCCCACTAGGAATATTGGCACACAATAAAGCAGAAGATAAAACGTTGGAAGAACCACCCATCACACGGTGGGCTGTCATGAAAGCGAGATTAAAAGAAAAAAATTTCCCCAACTTACTATAAAAATTGACTTTATGATCAACTCCATACCCTCAAACAAACCTCCATTGTGACTCAATATAATTAGAGGTTTGATAAGCTTATGTTATGAGTAAGTCTCATTAAGGACCCACAACACACACGAGATTTATTTATAGTTTTAGAGATGACATCAGAAGGGAGGTCGAGTTATACATTCCTAACTCTCTTGATGCACTTCAAAGAGCCTTACCCATTGAGAAATACTTTAAAGACTTTACACTATGTAGTCACTCCCTAAGGTGGCACCTATAGCTCCACCCTACTAAGCATATAAATACACCTTCTTAGAATCAAAATAACTCTCAAACCACTTCGATACAAACTCAAAATTTGTCCCAATTTGCTCCCCGTCCTATGGGATCCACATCCATAACTTGTCCCAATACTCGTACTAGTAACCCTTCCATTTAGTGTTATAACTGTCATACTAGAGGTTATATAACCCCTTGCTGTCCCCAAAGAACTGTAATCTTAGAGTAGGAAGACCTTATCGATCCCATTGAGTTAGAGGATAAGGTAGTAGAACCTGCCGCATACTCAAGAGATGAAGCTGAATTAAAATGTGAGATAAAGCCAAAATATCAACACATTACCATTGTTAGGTGCGTCTTGTCCACCATTAAACTAGATGAGTAGAAGAGAACTAACATCTTCCACATGTTTATCTATTGTAATGGTGGGTTGTACAAGCTTGTAATAAATAGCGGCAACACCATGAATGTTGTAGCTAAATGTGCTAATAGTAGGTTGAATATGAAGGTGGAATCTCACCCTTTACCCTTTGAGGTAATTTGGTTGAATAAAACTATCTTGCCTATAACCCAAAGATGTTTAGTGCCACTTAAGATGGAAGATTATGAAACCTTCATTTATTATGATGTTCCATCTATAAATGTAGTACATATATTATTAGAATGACCTTAATTATATGATTTGAATGCTACAAACTATTGGAGAGATAATACTTATATTTTTAAGTTTAATGGTAAGAACATTATTTTAAAGCCAACAGAACCTACCCCTAACCAGCCTTACTCAAAAGTTCAAGTTCTTACAAATCCCACCTAAGAAGAGCATTACCATTTTAAATAGTCAAAAATTTGAGAAATCCACCAGTGCTGGTCAAACATTGCTTGCCGTAGTAGCTAGACCAACTTTACCAAAACAACAGCTTCCTGTACCACAAATTGACTTTTTCCCTGAAATAGAAAGCCTTTAACTAAGTTTATTAATTTCAAGCCAAGTGATCTTCCTAGTGAGCACCACCAATAAATGGCATCCAACATACCATCGATCTCATCTCAGGGTCCCAAATATCAAATCTACTAATGTCATAGATTAAATCCTAAAGAATGAGAGGAACTCAATAGACACATTAGAGAGTTATTAAAGAAGAGATTTGTTAGGCATAGCTTGAGCTTTAGTACTGTTTTTGCCTTTTTCACCCAAAAGAAAGACAACAAGGCAAATGTGTATTGATAGTAGAGCTATCAATAAAATCACTATTAAATATAAGTTTCCTATTTCTCGTTTAGAAGATATGTTAGACATGCTGGCAAGATCTAATTGGTACTCTAAGATTGACCTTAGGACTAGTTACCATCAAATTAGAATTAGACACACAAATTAATGGAATTGCTTTTATAACTCAGGATAGTTTTTCTAAATGGTTGGTAATGTCGTTTGGTTTATTGAATGATTCTAATACTTCTATGAGAATGATAACAAACATTTTATAGATTTACTTTGATGGTATTTTAATTTATAGTAAATCCAAAAAGAATCATCTAAATCACCTCCATAGTCTTTGTTATACTTAGATAAGCCAAACTTTATGTCAACCTAAAGAAGTGTAGCTTCCTGAAATCTAGTACTCTTTTTCTAGGGTTTATCATGTCATCTCAAGGTATTTCAATGGATCTCAATAAAGTACAAGCAATTAGAAGTTGGCCCAACCCATCATCTATTAGGAAAACACATAGTTTTCACAGGATAACCACCTTCTATAGAAAATTCATTAAAGGCTTTAGCGTCATTATGGCACCTATTACTGAGTGTTTGAAAAGAGAGAAGTTTAAGTGGACCCCTTATGCTACTCGAGCATTTAGAAAATCAAGCAGAAGTTAACTGAAGCACCTGTCCTAAGGCACCCTGACTTTACCAAGGTTTTTGAAGTAACCAGTGATGCCTCTGGACTTGGAATAGGTAGTATATTGTGTCAAAGACGATCACCCTATAGATGTTTTAAGTGAGAAGTTATCAAAAGCCAAACAACATTACTTTACATATGATAAAGGATCTTGCGTAGTTGTTTAGTCGCTTCGATATTGGCCAGATCACTTGTTACCCATGGATTTTGTCCTCTTTTCTTATCACCTTGCTTTAAAGAATCTTCAACTTTAGAAGAAATTAAACCTAAGACATGCTAAGAGGATCAAATTTCTTAATCAGTATACTTTTATTTTAAAGCACCAGTCAGGTGTTGAAAATAAAGTGGTCGATAGTGTTAGTCGTGTTATTAGTGTACCCTAATAGCATATAAGCACTGAGGTTATTGGGTTTGATAGGTTGAAAGATGAATATACCACTTGCCTTGACTTCGGTAAGATTTTCCGAGATGTTCAAGATAAGAATTGTCGTGATCACGATACTTTTTTTATTCGTGATGGATATTTGTTCCGAGAGACACAACTTTGCATCCCACACACATCATTTAGAGAGTATTTTATTTGGGAGTATTCATTTGCTTTATTTTTTACGATTTCGAAGATGTTGATTATAAGAAGGGAGGATCGATGCCCTCAACCTCGAACTCGGGTAGTTTGCGTGAGTGTCATTTTGGGAGGGATAAGACTATTGCCCTTGTTTTTGATAAGAATACTAGCCTAGTTTACATAGAGATGCTCGTATAGTATCCCAATATCGCACTTGTCGTGTTACCCTAAAAAACAAAACATTGGCTTTTACACACCTCTTCCCCTTGCACATTTCCTTTGGGTTGGTCTAAATATGGACTTTGTGTTAGGGCTTCCTAAAGCTGCGAGAGGACACAAGTTTATATTTATAGTAATTAATAGATTCTTTGAAATAGCTCATTTAGTTCCATGTAGCAAGACTACTAAAGCATCACATATTACATGATTATTCTTTCGAAAAGTGGTAAAGCTGCATGGACTACCTACTTCCATGATCTCTAATAAGGATGTTCAATTTGTCTCCTACTTTTGAAAAACTCTATGAAAGTTGTGTGATGCCAAGTTATTATATTCTTTTGTCAACTATCTCAGACTAATGGACAAACTGAAGTTGTTAATAGAAATCCAACTGATTTATTGAGATGACTTATAGGTAAAAACCTGAGAATTGGGATCTTGTTCTATCTGTTGCTAAATTTGCTCACAATAACTCTGTTAATCGATTTGTTGGCATTAGTACTTTTGAATATGTTTATGGCTACAAACCCTATACTCACTTGGATCTAGTTTCTTTACCTGCTGAGATGCGTGTTTCTAATTCTGTTGATTCTTTTACTCGCCACATTCATGACCTTCATGCTGAAATTAGACATAAAATTGCCACAAGTAATGCTGATTATAAATTTATGGGGTAATTCCATCTAGGCCCCTGAGGTTTAGTCGACTTGCCATGTAGGTTCACAAATTTAAAAATATGCCAAACAGGTCCCCAAAACTTACTGTATAAGTCATTGTGGTCCTTAATATTTACAAAAAAACTTCCAATAAGGTCCAATTAAACATCTTCCGTTAAATATTCCGTTAAATCAAATTTTAATTAAGAAATTATAAATTTTTTTAATGTCAAATTACAATTGTACCCCTCCTCACACGCACAGACGCCCTGCGCAGGCGTCCGCGGGCAGGTGGCTGGTAGGGCGCGGACGCCCACGAGGAAGGCATCTGCGCGCGGGTCTCCGAAGCACGCGGCCCCACGCGCTGGCGCCCTGCCCTCCAGTGAAAGCTGATAATTACCGAAAGTTATAAGACTAAAGATTCCGACCCTCCGAATCTGAAGCCAAAAGAGACGCAGCTGCCACTAAAGCAGATGAGACCGCCAAACCCTTGAAGGCAAGGAAGAAAGCATCTATTCTTGAACCAGCGGATGTAGCTTTTACCAACCCAAAAGAAAGGAAGCTACATGCCCTGCAACCCTCCCATATCAATTGCATTCGCAGGGGGAAGATACCCCCTATTTCTATTTAGAGAGAGGTGGTTAAAAATCAATTTAATCTAACTCGGTAACCTCGGCCAAGAGCCCTTTGTTCTGCATCTAGAAAGGGAGCGAAGAAGGGCTTTCTTAGTTAGAGTGAGCCAACGGCCCCACGCGCCGACGATGTTGCGGCGACCGGTGCCCTGTTCGCGGGCGTCCGCGCGAGTCGNCACGAACGCGACGGGCAACCGGATATCGGAATATGGAAAGGTAAAAAAGGTTATTTTCGGAATTTTAACAGCTTTTAATGGATACCGTCACAGAAGGACCACAATGACCTATACAGCAAGTTTTGGAGACCTGTCTGGTATGTTTTCAAAATTGTGGACCTACGTGGCAAGTCGAATAAACCTCAGAAGCCTAAGTGAAATTACCCCTAAATTTATTGCTGATACTTGTCGTGAATTTAAAGAATATAATGTTGGTGATTTCGTTATGATTCGCCATTGCAAAATGCCTACCCAAAACTCTTTTAAAAAACCCTATGCAAGAGCTATTGGCTCATTCCCAATCTCTCGTAAACTTGGGCTAAATGCATATTTACTGGATTTGCTTGATCATCTAATATAAATCTTGTATGTAAAGGATCTAATACCTTACCGAGATACTTTTGAGCCTCCTACTTTGTCTAGTCATTTCTCTTACAAGTATTTCGCTCCCCAAGGCTCCTCCATTCCGACAAAGTGAGGATGAGATCATTGCCATTTTGGATGATGAGTTTGTATGCACTACTAGTAGTGATCTTCGTCATTATCTTGTTCAATGGAAGGTTCATCTAGCTCCTGATACTACATGGCTTACTAAGGACGAATGTCGACGACTGAACCCATCTCTACTGGAGTACTATTTATAGCCCAACTCGATAGAGCCGAGTTTCTTTCAAGCCAAGGAGAATGATGGAGATTTGATCATCGATTCACGTGATTTCAAATTCAAATACTCAATGCACAAGAAAGGAGAAAAATAATATTAATGAAGACAATTATTTAATTTATTTAGTTTCTATTTTAGCATTTGGTTGTTTAAGCATGATGTTATTTGGTTTCAGTTATTTTCCTTTTTAGTATTATAAAGTATTTCTTTTATTGTACGGGCCAAAAACTCTATAAATAGGCCTAGCATTTTTGTATTAGGCAACTCTGATGAATAAATAAAATTATTCTCTCTAAATATTCTCCCCATTTTCCCCCTCTTCTTCCTTCTCCTTCTCTCTAGTTCTACATCAATAGGGTAATACCTCGTAGCTGCACAAGGACTTATGAATAATTAGAAATGATTAAGGAGAGCACCTTCATAGCTTTATGTTTTCTTCCACGATCTCGGCTATTGATTATCCTGATGAGCTTATTTGAATTTGACATGTTACTCATCTGAGAAGCTGCAGGAGATCTTATTGATCCACCAGCTGGTTCATGGAAATCTGTGTGTTTAACCAACTTAGGCTTCTTAGAAACATGTTGCCCATAGAAACCTACATAAGAAACTAGAAATTAATAAGTGTATCTAAAGTACAATAAATAACAGAATAGCACCCTAGCTTAAAACCAAGATTACCAGCATTTCCATTCGATTCAAATTGTTGATTATCCAATCTCCTCTTCATTTGATCTCTCTGTAAAATGAAAAGACTAAAACAAAGTTATAAAAAACGTCCTGTACCATAAAAAGGATGTTTTTTTTTTTTGATAGTATAAATAGTAAGTAAAAAACAACATGAGTAGAATGCCAAAGAGAGCCACTGTATAAGGCAATTACATGAGAGTTGTGCTAATTGTTACAAGTATACGATCAGAGAAAGCAACTAGGAACAAAATGCAAACAGAGGGGTAAATGCTTAAAACAGACATAGAAGATCTTAAAACAACAAACATATATATATATATATATATATATATATATAGATATATATCAATGTCAATATTGCATTGTACTTTTTTTATTATATCAATGTCAGTATTGCATTGTAGTTTTATTGTTTAACTGGCTATACATTGCCGACAACCTTGCAGCACGGCATGATTAACAAAGAAAATTATAGTACGTTTAATACACAAAATACAGCATTCTACACGTTTCGTGTAACATGTTGATCAGAACAAGTAGAATAGATCAGTGTTCTCCTAGCCCAGTGGAGAAGAAGCTTGCCCGAGTACCCGAAGGTGTTAAGTTCGAACCACGCTACCATCACAATTGAAATTATAGTGACTAGGGGTAAAAAAAAAGTAGAATGCAGCAAACAGATTCCAACAAGATTATTAGAACAGCCTGAAATTATGACATGAGCCAGGGGCAGGTCCAGTTACATGAATTGAGAAAAATATAACTTCAACATTCTGGGTTTGAACTTGAGAGAATTATCAGAGTTTGTTTCAGGGATATAAATGCCATATAGAAGTTCCTCACACTGATAGCAACTTACCAAAACATTAGTGTAGAAAACAGTTAAAATTTCAGTTCAAACTTATACGCCTCTTTCCCATGTTTTCTACTAAATGATTCGGTTTAAGATGGGCAGTTTAAAATTGCATATAATGATCATGAGGTGGAATAGGTGGTAATGCTCCTTTAACTCCGGAACAGCCTTTGGTTCAATGCTTCTTTTTTTTTTATATTAGGTTCAATAGTTCAGTTTTGTCTAATTTAGGTACTCAAATAAGTCCAACCATTTTTTTAATCTTTATGTCACATCCAACTTGAGTTCCAACATTACAAAAAAATTATTTCACATCCTACACATTTTCAATAGTAAAAATTAACCTTATTTCACATGAAACACATTTCATTAAAAAAATTAACTATACTTCATATCTCACACAAATCTCAACATTAAAAATTATTACTTCACATCAAACACCTACACTAATATACTTCCTCTCTAGCCAAACATTACACGCCAACCAAACAAGGGTCATTAACAGTTCATCCTTTTTATATAGTATTAAACAAGAAAATCACAGGGCGGCATAATCTCCTATTTTATCTAGAAATCACATATAGCAAACTATAAACTCATTAAACATGTTAAAAAACTCAGCAGTTAATTAAGAGGAGCTTACAAGTTGCGCATAATAAAAAGTAGAGAATAAGAAGCTTTGATGTGTAACTTGCAAAAATAATTTACAAACTAAAATGCCACTTTGTACCAAGAGGTTGTGGCCACACCAATCACAATGGCAAGATAATGTAACCAATCAACAAGTACAACATGATAAACTGGAACTAAAGAAACTATATCCTATAACCAGATAAGCATATAATAGAAAGTAGTGACCTGATCATGATGCACCATGGAATCCACTTGCATACCCTGTTCATATAGAGAGGCCTGCATATCTTTGGAATCAGAAAATCACGCTAAAGATTGGAACCATATCAATGAAGAGAAACAAGCTTACATTTCCTGGTATAATAAGGAGGCTAGAATCAGCAAGGTTCAAAGAATGTTTGTACCCAAAATGCTTCGGCTTCTTTATCTTTTTCGATTTGCTAGATATTTCACTTCCATCAAACGGTAGTTGCCTTTCGAAATCAACAGTGGACTCAACTTCCATATTTTTCCGGGGCTGTGATCCACTGTGAAGTGAGCTTTGATCATCCTGTAATGAACAAGTGTCGCCACTTGAAACATCTGTTTTGCTAGTTATTTGAAGAGCTCCAGGAACTCCAGTACTGTAAGGGCAAGTCATCCGTTGTCTAGGAGCTGTTCGCAGACGTTTAGTTGGTACTGCACCAACATTGACAGTGCTTGGAGAAGGCCTTTTGCCTGAAATAAGTACAGATTGGTTCGCAAATTTCCAGTCAACGGAAGGCTCATATGACAAATCTGTACCAACTTCACGTAATCTTTGATTGTAAGACTTCTGTTGCACTTTCTTCATCTTCTTGTTAGAAACCTTGAATGAAAAATTGCCTCGACTTTCACCAAGTAAAATGTCTGTCCCTGTTTCACCTTCATCCTCTTCAAAAGCACTATCCCTTGATCCATCTGCATAAAATTATCATGAAAATAATAAAAAGACAATTTAAGCTCTCTCTCAAAAAAAAAAAGGTTAACCACAAAGTCTAGGAAAGTAACAACAATGAAAAATACATACCTGCAATTGAATCACACAAAGAAGCCTGGTATTCTAGGCGATGTGCACAACTATCCATTTTCTGGATTAGATTAGTCCATATAAGAAATTTTTTATATATATGGAATATTAAACAGATAGAAATTACGAATCTAGGCTATGAAGATTAATCTGAGCAATCAAAATAAAAAGGGCTAGTAGTTTTGAAAATAAGGGGCGACACTATCAAACAAATAATATACTAACAAACATGCAAAAATTTATAATTGACATTAATTTTTGTTAAATGGCTTCAAACCTTAACATTAGGTATGCAAATTCTTTTTAGCATCACTTTAGGAAAAAATAATAAACTATCCAACACATATCAATGACAAAAAACCTATAAATATTGCAAGTACATATACTTAGCAAATCAAACACCCATAAGAATTCACTCATTTTTCTACTACAATTCTTCTGAGCAAATATGTTATGTATTCAATTTTCAACAGATTTGCTCAGAAGAATTGTAGTAGAAACATAAGTGAATTCTAATGGGTGTCAAATTTGATGAGTAAATTGAATAAATGGCAACAGATTTGCTCAGAGGAATTGTAGTAGAAACATAAGCGAATTTTAATGGGTGTTGGATTTGATGAGTATACATAACTGCGATATTGAAGGGTGCACGTGGAAAGAATGGAACATACCTTGTGATTCGAATGAAAGTCTACCAACTCCCTGTAACAGTGCATTGCACCAGGAGGTACCTCATAGAAAAGGCATTCCTGGAAACAGAAAACATAATAATTAATATCCATAAAAGTCCAATCCGCTGGTCTGATTAGTTGAAATTAGAAATCTGTAGAGTTAACCACGAACTGCCATTAAAAATATACAAGCACAGTGTTATTGACTTATCACAATATTAAACATGTAACCAAAACGTACTTCTGAGAGTTGATCACCACATGATATTTTGAGTATGCAGGCATCATTGATCCTATCAGGAGTGCAAGGTGCTTCAGGCAGTAAAGGATCATTTGATACATTAGCCATATACTGCAATAACCTAATCGCATAGCCGTGGATACCCTGTTGCAGAATCCCTTTCAAGATACCCTGTTGTGAAAAGTCACGATAAATCTCAGTAATATACTTGTCCTTGGGCAAATTTTGGAGACACTGGGAAGGGATAATTGAAGTTATTCAAATTTGAATAGAAATTGTGTCCCATATAGTGCCAACCAAGAACGATTTAAGCAAGCAACCAGTGGTAGACAAAAACAGCATGCACTACCAAAAAAAGAAAAGAATTTTCTAGCAGAAACTAAAATTGATGGACAAAACAGTAGGGCCCAACTTTGGTGTTAGACAAACATAATGCTATCATTTCCATCAGAAAAAGTGTAATAATAAGGAATTTATTGTAAAGCACAACAAATACATACAAGGGAGGCTAAATCCAGCCAGTTAAGGTAGTTTCAAACCTGATCTTCCGTGATATCCACACTACCAATATTTGTTGATTTGCACATCTCCATTACAAAATCTTTTTTATTGTTGGTAGATGCCTCATTTCCGGAAGAAAAAACATTAGCAGAATGCCAAAATTGCATGACTGCTTTTGCTAGAGTTCGAGCTACATTTCTCTGCTTACGACACAGATTTTCTTGCAAAAACTTTGATCTACCATTAGATGCAATAAAGTGAGAAACCTGAGCTGCAGCAGTTCTCTTCCAAAGGTTCTCCTAGTAATGTGCCACAGAAAATAATTAGCTAACCAGAGGAAGGATTTAAATGGAACTTGCATGGAAATAACATGCATCAGGTGTGCCAAGATGGTAGGCATTCTTCCCAACAAAAATCACAAAAGTAGAATGAACTATATCAAGATCATACCTGCATGAAATCATTTGCCATCCAAGCCATTTCTTCCAGAACAAAATCCCAATGGCATTTTTTCTGCCTTTCCAGAGACCTGCTACTAAAAGGCAGGACACCAGCTCTCTTAAGGTTTGCCTACGCAGAAATTTGTGTTAAATCCATGTCAGCCAAATCAAAATGCAGCTGAATGTAGGGTAGTCTTATAAAGTATAATAGCCAACCTCAATTAGCCGAGCCTCTTTCAGTATAGCATCTTCATGTACCTTCTTTACAAACTTCAACTGGCTAGCTTCACCTTTTACAATTTCAGGAGTTGTAGAAGCATTCTTTTGGTAAATGGTTGCAGACGGCTCATGAATGGATCCAGGAGTACTGTTTGTACCCACGCCAGACTTATTGGTAGCAAGAGAATCATCACCCAAGGGATTTTCTGGACTTTTATTTTCCACACTCTCAGAATTCAAAAGGGGTCTCTCTTCACCATGCTCATCGGCTTTGTTATATATCATACTTTCAGCTTTGAACTGGTCTTTGGAGTTGCTAGCATTAGTTTGTGATGATCTTGATGTATGAATACTAGGAACATCAGAAGCTGAAGCTGCCAACTTGCTTTTTTCTCTAGCACTACTATAATCTGAAGGCCCTTGACATGCTCCTTGTTCTCTGGATTGTACAGCTAAGTTTCCACCAGCTCTTGATTGTAAATAATCATCAATAACAATATAAGACTGGTTGCAACCTGTGCTTACATGATGATCATCTCTATTAGTATTTATGATTTGCACGTCACCAGCAGTGCGTGAAACAATATTTTTGCTATCCACATTGTCCTTACTCATATGAATGACGTTATCTGAAGCACTATAGCCATTGAAAATGTCATGGATGATACTTCTACTGTCTTCAGTAACCTGTGGAAGGATAGAAAGATAGCTGACAGTAGTAGAATCATCTCGTTCAATCAATGGTTCTGCTATATTATTAGCGGTAGATCGTTTGACAGGTGCAGCATGATCAAAATCTAGCAATTTCTCATGAATTCTGACTGGAGCTCCCTGCACTTCATCCTTTGATGTACTTAAAGATACATGTGGTGCTTGTTCACCAGCAATTTCCAAGTCCACTTGGTCTTCAGAAGCAAAGGTTTTTGTTGCAGTTTTAGCATTTGAACTAGCTGGTTTTGAGTTTGAAATAAATGAAACTGCGTGCTCCTCTGCATGCAGTCCCCCATGTGACTCCTTCGCATCTTTAACATAAGCAGATGAGAAAGGTAAAATTGGAGATTTATTGACATGACTATCACGGCTTGATCTTGATCTATTCCTTCTAGCATATGCCTGACCTTTTGCTCCAAGTCCGAAAATTACAGAATCATCTAGTAGTCTTGTATTACAGCCATCAGTCCGGGAGGAATGTTCCAGCAATGCAACATTGCCTCTCCTCCCAGTCCTTTTCATGTACTTCTCTCCACCTGGAATGCTGTTGTCTCCATCAAGTAGCAAGAGATTATCGGCAGTGTTCGGCTCTCTATCCACAGAACCCCCAGGTTGGCCGCTGCTTTCAACGGAATCTCCATGTGGTGAGGCTGCCAATGCTAAGCTATCTTTTGCTTCACTATGGAGAATCGAAAGAAAAAAATGAAACAAGAATGAGATCCCTTAACAAAGCTATTAATTCAAGAGGTTGGCTTGCATTGGTTTTAGATAAAGTCGCCCAGAGCAATTATTTGTGAGCTATTGAAAAGGGGACTAATATGGTAACTTAAACTATTGGTTTGCACTATTAAAAAAAGGAAAAAAAACTATTGGTTTGACAAAAAGGCAGCACTCAATGAGAGAACTTTAACCCTGGTATAACCACCATGATATCAGCTAAAGTTGCCACTGTAATAAGCAAAAAGCGGCAAGAAACATAACCACATACTTCTCAACAAGCGGATTTGTAAAAGAAGTTGATTGTACACTGAGTGATGCTGTGCGCCCAAATTTAAAATCCAATGGATTACCTCCCTACAAATAACATTGTAAGCATATGAAACTTTATGTATCACATAACAACAAGAAAATACTTCATACCTTTTCAAGGAACTCAAGCTCTCTTCTCCGCTCCTCACGCACATCAAATTCCATCCTGCATAAGATAGATGCACAGATGTCCATGGGTGGTCGCAAGGTCAATTAAAATGACAGACATATTAACAAACCTTAGCTCTTCCTGTGCCTTTGCAATTGCCACATGACGTGGTGATGATCTGGTATCTGTACCAACTCCAAAATCTATAATACCCCCCATAAAATCAACCTCTGTATTTACAACAATAGCAAATCCTGGGATTTGTCCATGCATCACGATGACAATAACTTCCAACAACTAGAACGGCAAAAAAGTACCATCCTACATATTCAAATGTTCTTGCACAATTACACTAGCAAACTGAGATAAAAAAAAAGAATAGTTGAGATCAGAAAAAAAACACTAGTAAACTGCCTTGAATGGACAAACAAATATTAAAAATACTGACAGTAAAGAAGTAAAGACTAATAAGCCCATTAGAGTAGTAATGATATAAAGTAAAAGATGAAATGACTTAAGAAAAGGTCAACAAAACGCTTTATCCCAAACTAATTACTATCAACTACATGGATTTCTCTTCTCGATTCAGCTTATGTAAAATAGTACTCTTTGTGACCACTAGGTGAGTCAAAATCATGCATAATGATCATATTAATTTTGGTTTCCTCCCTCTTTTGACATCAAGAAAGAGCCAAAAATTTCCGCCAATTCTATCAAATGAAAGTGAAGAAAGTCATAAAGTGGCAAAAATAGATGCATAAATTAATACAAGCCACAATGTGACAAAGACTCTTCTTTGTATTACACGGCAAAGGTTGAATAGCCAAAGACATACAAAATTTTACATATCTTGGTTCAATTGTACATGAGCTATGTCAAAAAGATCTAATCTCCATAGTATTAAATCACAAAAGGAAAACCTTGAAGAGCTACAAATTTACAAAACACCAATGCACATCTTATCAAGCATTGCCATGATAGGCAACCGCTTCATATGATCATCCCTATGAGAAAAAACAAGCATTAGTAGTTAAACCCTTATTCACAGACAGCATTGATATGTTAGACAATCAATGAATTCCTAAATTTCATGTGAACAAAGAGAATCTTATAATGAAAAATTAGAACTCATTTTTCCCTCAAAATATCAGTGTCAGGTCCTCATATATCAAAATAGTTAATGCAAATAATAATCTTTTCAGTTTCAAAACATGGCATCCCCAACAGGTTCATTGGATTGGAGCCCATCTCATATACTCTATTTGTTTGAAATCTAATCACATTGTCATGAATCCGGTAATGATTTGTAATAATTTATCAGTTAAATATAAATTTATTAGGCACTTCGCTTCTAGCCAGTAATGCTCTGTTTATGATCTATTGATTGTATACCACACTCTTTTAAGGTACATTGATTCTACTTCTGAACAGTTTCCATCCTGCTTTCAAAAAAAATTATCTTCTTGAGGAAACATTGATTCATTGTCTATTTCTGGCATCAACCTGTTGTTTACAAAATAAAACAAGGTTTATGAGCCTACAGACATAATAGCATATTCCATTTCTGAGACAAAGCAGAACTTGAAATTGTGTTAAATATATGTAGCGCCATGTTGCATGCATTAACACCACGAAAACAAGAAAATTTTAGTCTTAAATTTCAGCACAAGCCACTCACGAAAACTAAAAAAAAAACATCTGTACTAGAACAGGCAAAAGAGGCAAGCCCCATATGCTCCATGGACCATGGTAGCATTCCAAACATTAGTACTTCACTGTTTAAAAAAAAACAGTAGTAATTCTCGAGCCACACATAAAGAACACACAGCATTAAAAAACTAATTAAAAATGTTACAAGCACTACGGTTACAATGAAGCAGGAACCACGAGAGACAGCGGGAAAAAGCTATAAGCAACCAGCTTCCTTTCAAACTAACTCAACGAAACAAAACCGAAAGTAAAATGCAATGCACAAGTATACAATTTCATATAGCAATACAAAAACAGTGGAGCGACGAGACTTTCAAATAAAATTTTCATTCCAATATAAGAATTGGCACGCAAAGCTATTCCCACGGTCTTACTTCGCGTTAAAGCGCAACATGGTCATAGCAAAACAACTTCAGCTCTTCTTCCACTCGTGAAGGGACCATGAGGCCGAGGCAATGATGAACAGTCGCGGAGCATGGCAGGAAGTAAAGCCTAGGGTTTCTTTCCTATTAGGGCTGGAGCCGAGGTTCAGGTGAAGGAGCCATTACTGGCAGAAGAAGTGCAACTGTCGCTTCCCCTGTAGGCAAAAGGAGGTCATGAAGATGTCGGAGATCGGGGCGAGGGCTTTGGACTAAGTGTCCGGCCAGCCGAAGCAGCGAACTAGGTGAAGCAGAGGAAGGTCGAGAGGAGAGAGAAATGGGGACGGTGTCGAAGAGCAAAATCGCGCTTGGAGTAGGAACCGGTTCAGTCGAACCGGCACGGTCTAAACACCCGGTTCATTCCGGTCTAACGCCCTGTATTCTCCCGAGATCTAGGGCAGAAGAAGAAGGGGAAGAGATGATAGGGTGAAAAAATACCTGCCACAGGTGGGCACGGGCGAGGGTGGCCGCCGGGAAGAGTTCGCCAGAAAAGTGATCGGAGAGGAAGGAGAAGGGGCGATCGAGGACGTGGTGGCAGCGCTTCGACGGAGAACAGGGGAAGAGATTTCCCCCGGGAGTACAAATTGTCGAAAATGGAGCGAAAACGGGTCGGGTTTGGTTCTACTTTCCGACACCGAACCTGAAAATTTAAACTTGGGTTCAGAACTTCAACACCCTTTGTAATACCGTTGTAATCCGTATATTCGCAACAAATAGCATGGCTTCTCTCGATTTACTCCTTCAGATTCCCTTATTTAGATAACACCCCCTCAAAAAAGGTTACTTGAGTAATTAATTGCATCTCTTGGTATCTTAATTAAATTAATTAAAAATATTTAAAAACTACAAGAAGTTTTAGCAAAAATACATATAAAATACTCCATTCAAGCATTTTATTGCCTAAATATATATAGGTCAACTCGAACACACTTTTATTAAGAGGGCATTTGGTTTGATGTTATCATGGTGTTATATTATGTAATCTATATGTCATGACATTTAGATATTATTTTTTAACTAATAATTTTATAATTTAATAAGATATTTTTTGTAGATGTCATTAAACCAAACAACTGCTTTCTCTAGATAATATAATATAACATAAAAATAATATTGAACCAAACACCTCCTAAGTGTCATCTAATGCAACTTATTGACATAAAAATCAGCCAACAATAGACTTAATAAAAAAAAATAGATGTTAACAAAAATATTGGCATAAAAATTTTTCATGAAAATCTGTAATATGAAAAATCACGTTATCTGATGGTAGTTTTGATATCCGCTATCTTTTTTAGAATACAAAAGAAGATATAAATTTTTAAATGAGATGTCAACTCGAAGAATTTACTTCGAAGTAACATTTCTGATTAGTAGGCTACCATAACTTATAGAGATAGGAGAAGGAAATGGTAGTATTCTTGTTCTAATATTGTTGTACACTTCTTTATTAATAGGATTAGATCTCATTATAACTATTGACAGCTACAGGCTTACATATTAGATAATGAATTATACTTAACTTTTTAGATGATATAATGGCATTGTATTTATTTTTCGGGGACTGGTAGCCTTACGAGAACCTGTGAGATTTACGACTGAGTTAATGTTGGTATACCAACTAGTCACTATCTCTTTTTTCGAGAGTTGTCCTTTGATCAAGTTCTTTTGATGAGCCCTTTTTGCATTTAAGCAAAGGCATTCCAATTGACTTCTTTTGATCCGTCCTTATCACTTATACAACTTTAATCATGGTCTAAATCTTGATGTAATACAACTAATTCATATTATATTGGCATTAATGTGATCATGTAATAAAATTATTATATGATTTGATAAATTTTAATTATAATTTTTTCTTTAAACAATATTTATTTATTAAAAAATGTACACTATTCACCTATATTACTACTAATAGTTGTTGGTGTTCTCGCCACAGCCAAATCTACCCTCAACTACTTTGTAGGGGAAGTTGGTAAAATAGAGACATAACTTGAAAAAAGAATTGATATAAGGGCTGAGCATAGAAGTCTCAGTTCCAAACACATTAATTATTATTGAATTACTTGGGATGTTACTACAACGAAGAATGGGTCGCTTTGTGCCAACTAGGAGTTAGATTGAGAACGTCCATCTGTAAGGACTTCCCCAAGCATCGAACAAATGACTACGAATTGATGTCAAAGCAAGTCGCGGGTTTGAATCCTAGCACTGTACTGGGAGATTTTTTTTTTTTAGGTATGTTAGGGCATTATTGAAAAATGTAATAACTTCACCATTGATCATTATGTAGCCTTTTCAAAAAATTAAAGTTTAATTTCGAGAGACTTTAGATTATGATTTTAATTAATCTTTCTAAATTATTGAATTTTATTTATGATGGAATCAATATAATATGCTAAAATTAGCTATCCATAATAATGTAGTAGCACTGAAAATATTACAGATTAGTTTAAGTCCAAATGCTCTCATTTTTATCTGAGTGTTCCGGTGAGCATATCTTAAATAGCTTGAGCGATGATGTTTCAGTTCACTCGAGATAAAGACCTTATTTGGCACGAGGACCAAAACAGGACTAAAACAGTATTAGTTTAAAAATAATAATAATAATAAATAAATTATTTTAATTATTCTACATAAATTTTAATATAAAAAA
>JAEMOT010000674.1:52982-68353 GCA_019297695.1 Apostasia ramifera
TTTAGTCCAGTTTAGGTACAGTGTGAATTACACTTTCATCTTAACGCCAATCTGAACATTTCTGGCTCGCATTTTCCATTCTGTTTTTTCCGTCCGGGTAGCCATCAGCTTCGATGAAAGGAGTTTCTAGGGTTTCGGCACTGACTGGCTGTTCGTGATCGAGGTCTGAGAAGCGATTCAGGTTTGGCTGATGATGCGGATTAGCCTGGTAAAATACGGGAGACGCTGCTCTGGACGCTGCTTCGGCTGTGCCCTGTTTTCGTGATTGAGTTGCGTGCAGACGAAGGTGAACGGGGAAAGTACTCTGATGAAAGAGTTTGTGTTGTTTCTTCGATTACTAACAAAGTTGATTCATGGGTAAGATTACGGGATGATTTGTCCTATGGGAAGAGAGCTGTCTGGCGCCAGACATTGTTCCTCTCTGCTCATCCTTAACAGTATCTCTTGGTAAAGTGGAGCTTTATATTGTTAGGTTTGCTGGTTCCTTCTTAATGTACGAGATTGAAGTGCTCCAGTTATTGTTTAAATATATATAGCTGGTAATGCATATTCATTTACATGCTATGGACATGAATAGTCTACGCTCTGGCAGCCTTCCTAGTACCGACAGTCCTTGTCTCTTGCCTGCTGTCAAGAGAACATAGTTATGTGGTGGCTATTGGTTTCAGACTATTCTTTCGAGCTCTTTAGTTGAGTTCTGATTACATTTAAATTTGGTTAGCTAAGATGATTAAATTGGATCCAATCCTATCTGACACATACTATCCTGGTATTTAATAAGATAAAATTATATAATGTTTTCCAGCTTTGGTTAGTGTTTTCTGTTATAATCTTAATCCAGTGTGGACCTGGGATTAGAATTTGACAGGATGATGTGGATATGTAAATATAAACATTACATCCTTCTAGGATCATTCCTACAGCACATCCTTGTACAGTACTAGAGTCTATAGCTGAGCAGCAAAAGCAACATTTTCATATTTGATGATCCCAAATTATGGATTCAATGAGTTTGCATTAATAATCATGGCTGATGTGAAGCGATCAACATATTTCTGTTGAAAGGTTAAAAAGATTTTTTGAGTCTCTCATTTCTTTGTGCATTGGAATTCATAGGCATACGAAGAAGGCATATCAATGTTTTTTTTTATATATTTTTTAATATTTCTTGATATATTTTGGCCATTTTGCATTTTGAATATCAAGGTATTATCTCGTTGATTTCAGTTTTGAGCTCCTTGAAGATTGACTAAAGCTTATTATAAATCTATGTGGCTCAGCTATGACAACAAACCAACTGAAGTATCACAACTCTTTGAGGAGTTGAAGGCAAAAAGGCTCCCATCTTATTGAATTCTCTAGGGCTCTCTACATAGATTTAGAGAATTGAATCTAGAATACCTTGTAAATATGAATGAAAGTACCTTGTAGAATACTCTAGAAATATTCCTAGAAAACTCTAGAATGCCTCTACCAGTCACTAGATTAAACCAATCCTTGCCATCTTTTCAAGTAGGTGACATTTATTAATAAGGCCTAGCCCTTCATTTGTAACCATCCAAGAATCAATCCAAGAAGTGAGTCAAGTTTCAAAGTTTAGTTGCTTCTGTGCTCATTCACTCTCTAGCCTCGTTGAGTTCTTGCATTCCCTATTCATCTTGATCTTATCCCACCAATTTAGTACAAACCATCACATGAGGTTTTCTTGTGATGCTGACTTACCTGGTTCTCTAAGGGTGGAGTTAGGAAGCTAAGACTGTTGAATACTTAAAAGGGTTAAGTTTGAGATGCTATTAGAGCTAAGTTGATTGATCATCTGGTGTAGAGTTTGGCAAGATGTCGACCAATGTAGATGTCTCGACCATGACCAAAGATTGTCAGTGGGAACCCATTGTCTATGATAAGAAGAAGAAACATGACCAAAACAAGGCCCATAACTGGAGTTCTTGGGAGCAATGCACTAGAGAATTGGGCAACTGCTTGAGGAAATTGAGCATGACTTCAAGAAATTAAGGACCCATTTCTTTGGCATGTTTGACTCAATGACTTCTACAAGGAGGAGGCCCAAGCCCTCAACAATGCCATTCGTAAAAGAGAACATGTTATTGCACAACCAAAGGAAACCATCAAAGCCATGAAGGCAAGTATCAAGGGGATCCTAGTGGATCTAGCTTTTTGCAAAGAGGTAGCAATTGGTGGGGTTTCTAACACTATTGCTATAGTTCCATGGATGGAACACCCAAGCCCAAAGCTTCTGATGGCAAGAGGGATGCTGAAGAAGTTGTGAACTTCCTTTGGCAAATCGAGCTATATTTGGAATGGTTGAATATCATGAAGGAACTTGCTAAGACATATACTACCACCTTTTGCCTTAACTACTTTGATGGTGAAGGCAACACACCATCATATATAAGGGGTTTTGCATAGTCAATTGTTTGGAGGACTTCAAGAAAGAGCCAGAACTACATTTCTTCTTGGAGATTATTGTCTATGAAGTGAGGGAGAAACTCCGGGAATTGATATTGGGCCAAATGAGAGCCACAACAATGAGAAATTGAACTGAGGGATGATGCCATTGTAGCATTGGTGTCCTTAACTTAGTTTCAATAGGCCAACAATACCCAAGGGAAAAAGGGATATTCCCAACTTGGGCAAATAAGGGGAGAACAACGAGACAATCAAAATGCTCCTTCTCTAAAGAGTGGAAACAACACGGAGTATATGGACAAAAGTGCACCTTTGTGCACAAAATAGAGTGTTTCGTGTGCAAGGGGCTGCATGCCATAAGCAATTGTCCAGCTTGACTTCTTATCTGCCATCATAAAGGAACGAAAGGCTGCTTGAAGCATGGAGCAAGGAGTCAATCATATGGGTCGCTTTAGATTATTAATGACCCTAATGCCAAATCTATGTCAACTAAATCTAACAAGGGGCTAATGTATGTTGAGGCATTGATCATTGAGAAGGCCACCAAGGCAATAATGGATATGGAGGCTACTTATTATTTCAACTCCGAAGATGAAGCCAAAAAAATGGGTCTTCGATTCTTGGAGTTACTAAGGGAATTGGATTGATCAAGACCATGATCTTATAGAAATCTATCCTAAAAAGGATATGATCATATATTATTTAACAGATGAATTCTTATTGCAGATGATTTATATTAAGTATGAAACTTAGCATATTATCAGATAACAAGACTATCTTCAATTTTTATACTTTAATGATTTTTTTTTAATTAAATTAGCCTTGAATTTATATTATATTGTTTAAAGTTCGAATAATTAAGTAATTTTGAAGGAGTTATTAAATTTTATCTTTAGAGAAATTTGACCTATCAAATCAATTCTAGAAGCTATGAAACTTGAAAGATTGATGATTTAATTACTTTTCAGGCTCCGTTTGTTTGCCCATTTAAAATTAATCTAGTTTAATTTTAACCAGACATATTACATCACACATAAAATTTAATATTAAAAATTAATTTTATTTCACATATTACACACATTACTAAAATAATAACTAACTTATATTACATTCCTCACATATCCCAACATAATAATTAACTTTATATTATATCCTTCACACACCCCAACATAATAACTAACTTTACTTCACATCATTCACAACTTTCAATAAAAAAATATCTCTATCCAAGTTTAATGTTAACCTTGTTAAATTTAACCTTATAAACAAACAGACCCTGACATGATTTAGAGTTTCATGCTTATGCTAAGTGGATTTATTGATAGATGATTCAAATCAAGTGCTAACGATATTTCTTCGATTGATAGGTTGACCTAAATATGAATTTGCGATTGATCGTGATTCAATTTGCTGAATTTTATTATAAGAGTCAAATGTGAACTTTGGTTAAGATCCGATGAATTATGTTAAGAGAATTGATGATCTTTATTAATCTATATTAAAATATTTTTGAAGATGACATGATTATTTTGATTTGGTAATTACTAGGTTATTATATTAATTTGGATCAAATAGGAGATATAGTTCCATATGAAATCGTGGAGGACATAATGTGTATTGGTAATTGTGAAAAGCTAATATATTGGATGATTATGCTCCAATTTAAGTTTTTATACACGTCATTGAGATTTGGTGATTAATATGAAAGTTTGGAATCGATTCATTGCAGAACACTGAATTTTGTAGCTAAACAGACTATTTGGTATACAAGTTGAATCATCGTATTGCGTATGAACTACTATGAATTATTATTAGTATTATTTCTTTTCTTCATTATTAAATTAAGTCCATTATACAATAATATATATTTCTTTCTCTCAATTGTGACACCTACTAGAAAGGCAAGTATACTGATTTGTGTGAGCAAACAAGTATTCAGGCTCGTAGTCTACACTAGAAGGGCAAGTGTCCAAACTTGTGTGGGCTACTAAGCATATGAACTTATAGTCACCAATTGATGACATTAAATTAAGAGGCAAGTGTACAAGCGTATGGGCTTGTAGATTAAAATTTAGCATGAAAAGTTTTAAATGCGATTACGGATATAAAGGTAATTGCTTTTTTTAGAATTACGCACCTAGTTAACTCAGGCAAGATATATGATATTTGGCGCGATAGCATTTGTTAGCAGTTTTTAATTATCATGGGAGTGATGATCCCCAATTTAGATACATATTTGCTATGTATACGTGTCCATTAATGGTTCTTGTTTAATTTTGGCATGATGACGTCCATTGAATATGTTTATAAAGGGCTATTTATGGAAGTGATGATCCTTAAAGGTGTAAAAGGTAGTTAAGGTGCAGTACGAGAAACTAAAGTCCAAAGAGTAAATAAAAATAATTTTAAGATGTATTTTATTTTCGTAAGATGCTTTTTATTTAAATAAAATAATTAAAAATGTGTTTAATTATTCTTTATTCATAATACTTATTTATAGTCTTATCATAAACTGACATTGCTATGGTTCATTCCATTATATATTACATGTATATATAATTACTATGGTTATTGCTATCATGATGTTTATTCACTTGTGATAATTTATATTTGTTGTTATGTGATGCATATAATGATGACTTTAAATCTCAAGATAATAAAGCTGAGTTTGAGATCATAGCTGATGATGTCTCTTATTGAGTCCTGTTGGTGGATTACAAATTTAGCACAAGTATGAGATCATTGGTGAAAGGCAATTAAAAAATTAATCTAGATTATTTAAGTTCAAGATATTACATTTATTTATGGTATAATAATTGTATATTGATGTAAACTTATATTATAGTATAATCAAAATATTTGTCGATCAATAAAAAATATTTTGCGTAATGATCGAGATAACAACTAAGGTCGTTATAGGTGGTATCAGAGCAGGTTGAGAACCCTAAGGAGAGTGTGGGTAGAAGTCATAAGGGAAATTTCTTGTCACTTGACATTGTGAGTTTGATGTTAAGTAAACTTGATGGTGTACGGAGTGGCGCAGTGGAAGCAATGTGAGAGTTACAATCTTATTCGAAAATTTCGAGGATGAAGTTTCTTAAAAGGGAAAGAATCGTAACATCCCAAAAATTTGAATTTGATGTGTATTGTAAATTGGAGTTATATGTATAAATTTGGGTGACAAATGAAATTTAGAGTATTCTAAATCAAAAATAGAAAAAATTTCTTGTAATGCTTAATATTTGTTTGATCTCTAAAAAGAACTTAGAATTTATGAGATATAAAAGTTGATATTTAATAATAATTTTTATGAAATTATAATTTATGCGGATAAATTAGGGTCTAGTTTAGCAGATAAATTTATTGTGAATTTGGAAGCGATTAAGGATTTCATAGAATGAATGTTACAAGAAATATTGGAGATATAAATAACTTAGAATGAATGTTACAAAAAATATTGGATATAGAAATAATTTTTTAAAAATTTAAAATTTATTTAAAAATATTAAGAGAGATATTAGAAAATTATATTTCTTGATTAAATTTAGATTTAATAAAAATAGCTATGGTTTATGTCTATTTATTGTCTATTTATTTAATAAAAATAGCTATGGTTTCTCTCTTCTTCTTCTCAATTTCCAGTTCTCTCTCTCCCTTCCTGTTCTTCTTCATCTCAAGTCTAACTCTTAATTTAGGTGAACAATTATGTAAACCTCCAGAGAGTGTTCTGGATAAGAATCAAATCCTGTAATTCACTAGTTTTTGAAGTTGGGTTTTGCATGTAAAACATTGTTGTTCTATGTCTGTGTTTATTTCTTATTGTGTGGATCCATTTTCTTGAAGTACTGAGATGAAGGCTTTTCACTGTGACCCATGAAGGCTCTAATTTGAACAAAGTCAGTTCTTTGACTTCGTAGATGTTGAAAACTCAGGATATCCCGATGCAGTAGTGGCTTTTTTGTTGTATTTTCATAATTCCTCAAAGACATCTATATGCATAACAAGATTTTAGTGTTTAATATGTGACGGGAAGCACAATTTATAGAACTCATCTAAAGGGTAAAAATCATTGAAATGTTCTCAAAATATAAATATTGTGAATTGAATATTTAATATATTAGGAAGACTGTTTTATGTTTTTTATATGTAAATAACTTTTTGTCATGTTTGCAAACGTTTCTATTTTTCTATATACCGACTTTGTGGTTATTAATTCATGTCCCTCTGCCCATCTGTAGGCAACTAAGATTCACGGCTGTTTTTGTAGCAGCTGATTATTATTGCAAATAGCGTGGTCTACTTTTGCACTGCTTCAGACTATCCAGCATGTGAGATTGTGGTATTGAATTTGGGCAGCAAGAGCAAATTTAGGTCCCTGTTCATTATAGCCGTCACTTTCCATCCCTAGTGCTTGTCATTTTCAGGTGAACCTTCATGCGCAGACTCAGGTTAGTTATCCATGTTCAATGCATCTTCTATTCCTTCATGACATACTGCAAAATTGATGTTTATGGTAAAGTAGTTTTGGTAGGATGAATTGTTTTGGGGCAAAAATTAGGTTGTCTTATTAACTTAGAGGATGCACATGTGAAATCAGGACAGGTCAAGTTTGATTAGAGTATGTTTTGAAAAGATTTTAAGTTTTTTTGAGATAGAAAGAGAAAGAAAATTATTTTAATGTTATAATATGAAATAAAGTTATTTTATTATTGAGGATTGTGACAGATATGAAATTAAGTTGATTTTTTTTTATTTATTCATAAGATGTGAAATAAAGTTAAGTCTTAAGATTAAGATTTATATAAAATATGAAATAAAATTGATTTTTAATATTTTAATTTCTATGTGATGTAAAATTAATATAAAATATTAATGAAAGTATTTTTGGAAGAGTTTGAGAGACTTTTAGGCCTGAACTAAATGTGGTGTATGCTATGAGGTTGTTTTGGTTGGCTGAATGTAGGGGGTATTTTTGGAAAGCCTTTGCCAAGTATTCGAATTTGGACACTTTTTCATTTTGAAAAATTACAAATATCATCTTTTTGTCCGCATTAGCCGCTAAAATAGTCATGCATCGAATCCATGACTTTTGAGTTTGCACTGCAGAATTTGCTTGATATGTTGCATCAGTTATCAATATCGATGTGCTTGAGGCCTAACCTTGAGTTCTCAACAATGACCACGACTCCCAGACCTTGGCTCTCAACTTGCCCGAAATTCTAACCTTTAACCGTTCAGCCTATTACGAATATGACATTCGCCTAACTTTTGGCGAATATTGACTAGAGATCTTGAGAGCCACAACCTTGTTAGTGAGATTGTACAGTGATAGCTATACAAAGAGAACATATTTTAGTTTGCATATGCACATCTCTAACCATTTTTAGCATGTACCCATCGTTTGAGGCACTATCCATTGTGCCAGAGTTATGTACGATGCCGTCATTCCGAAGGAAAAATGAATAAACTACATCTCAAGTCGAGATCATACGTGGATCACTCAAGTGTATTCTTTAGTTATAATTTTGAAAAATTCATTGCATGTTAAAAGTAAGGTTCTTTTTGTTAAAAATTTATGCTGTGTTGATGTTGAGCTCATTTCTGGTTTTACCTTTTAATAATGTGGCTTTTTTTTTCCGCAGAAGAATCAAAAGGAAATGAATGATGAAAGAAACGTTTTCTTCAATTATGACTGTGATTTGCATGCGTAATTTTTCTACTAGTCAAATGGCTTTTCCAGTTTTCTCTGTTACAAGAGTACCTTGCTAATATATCTCCAAGCTTTGCAGCTGTGGTATCCCTTAAATGGCTCTCAACTTTTCAGTTTTCTCGTTTGTTTCGAGGTTTTTTTTTAGCTCAACACAAATTTCAACTGTAAAAATCAACTTTATTACACATCTAACATAAATATAAATCTTAGAATCAACTTCATTTCATATCTTATGCACTTTCTAATATTAAAATAAAGTTTTTTGATGTTAAATTTTAAAAATAAATTAATTTTTTTTCTTGTCTAAAAAAAAATTTGAACCAAACGAGATCTTAGATAGTGGTGGAATAAGTGAAGTGGTGGTCTAGTCGAGGAGTCTTAGAAGAAGGGCATTTTTCGACAAGGAAATTCTCGAATAAGGTTATCCTTAGCGATGGTGTCTTCGAATGGAGATACACCGGAAGGTGAAGAAGGATTGTAGAAGAAAGTTATTCTTTGATAGTGGCTCCATAAGAAGAGATTTGTCGAATATGTTATTCTGTAAAGATTGCAAGCCGGTGATTAGATCTTCATCAAGCATAGCAAATCGAAGAGAAGTGTTCTTCTGTGAAGGTGATTCTTAAAGAAAGGCGTTCTTTAGGAACCATTTTGGCGTAGCAGAAAGTTAAGAATTTACGATCTATCTTGTAGGAGAAACCAAGACGAGCCTCCCAAACAGACAAGTCTGATGAGAAAAAAATAAACAGTAATTTAAGAATAATCTCAGAATAATTTTATTGATTACTGTTTAAAATAGAGGATACAAGCCTATATATGAGTAACTCAACTACATGCTCCGTTTGTCTGTGAGTTAAAAATTAACTTGGTTTAATTTTAACCTAACATATCACATCACACATAAAATTTAATATTAAAAGTTAATTTTATTTTACATCTTACACACATTACTAAAATAATAACTAACTTATATCACATCCCTCACATATCTCAATATAATAATTAATTTTATTTCACATTATTCACAATTTTCAATAAAAAAATATCTCTATCTAAGTTTAATTTTAACTTTATTAAATTTAATCTTATTAAATATATTCTCTCAAGTCATAATAGTTTACTTTTCAAATTTCATGCAAATTAGATTGTTGAAGATATGGAAACAAATTAAATAGATTATTAAAAATTTAAATATACTAAAAATGTTCTGAAATTGATGAAAATAACCTTTTTTTGAGGTTGAAAATTCACTATGGCATGGGGCTTGTCAACAACTTTCTAGAAAAGTATTGTGCGTCTTGTAATTTTTTCTTGATTTAGAGATATTATCATTTAAATTTTTTCGAGCTTGATCACATAATTTTCTTTTCTTTTACGGATTTTTTTCAGATAATTTTCAGTAATTTCTTCTGCATCACATTTTTAGAAGCTGAAGTTGTTCTTTAATGAAGATTGCTAGAGTTCAATAATGAAATTGTTGAGGATATCTTCTTATGAGGTCACAAACTCACAATGCTTCGTGAAGAAATTCATCTTCAAAAAAAGACTCGTTGAAGATTTCGATGTGCGTCAGGAATTCTCAATAAGGAGAAATTTTGATCGAGCTTTGAACTAGTGGATTAAAATCTGGACGATGAACAAAAGCTTTAGAAACCGCAAAAAAGAAAGGTCTTTGACGAAATAATTGTCAAAGGCTAGTGTCATCTATTTGCTAAGAAGTGATTTCTTCAAGAAAATAAAATGTGTGTTCTAAAATGTTAGATGGTTATAAAAGAGTGTGCACGTGAAGTCATTACCAAAATTGTTATGCGAGAGAGTCTGCACTGAAATAGTGATGTGTGAGGTGCCTTTAGGAACACATGAAATATCATTTCTCTTTCTTTGTGTGTGCTATAAAAGGGGTCGGTTACTTGTGTGTGTGGTTGTTGCTAAGTAAGCGATGTGTTGTTGGAGTGAAGCCAGAGTTCTACTGAGAGTATCAAGAAATTCTTTGTCTATGGGAGAAGCCGAGCAACATAGATGTGTTCGTCCTCGAATATCTTTGCTGATGTAGAAGAAGAATAGAAAAAGTTTTTGTGTCGACTTAAAAACTTACCTGTAATTCTTTTGAGTCACCGAAGAGTGTTACTCAAATCAAATTCTTTTTTATTTAGTTACCTGGCTTGTAGAAATTATGGACTTGGACATCTGACGTAAGCATGTAAGCGTCTATTTTCAAGTTAGTACAAAATTCTAGAAGAGTGCTTTCGCACTTTCTCTTCTAATTGAGTCGAAGTTTTTCATTAAAGATCCCAAAATTTTTCGAGGAGTGTGTTTTTTTCGACAAGGTTTTTTGACTATGATTTCAACCACAGGAACTTGGTGCAAGTTTGCGAAGATGGTATCATCAATAGGGCTGTAAATAAATCGAGCAGAGCTTAACTTGGTCATGTTAATGTTCAAGCTTGTTTTAGATTTCATTGTTTATACTTGTTCATAAATAAGTCAAGCCTTCGGCTATTATGTTCAACCTCGATTCATTTACAAATGAGCTAATTCGAGCTTGATTTAAGCTTGCTCATGAATAACAATCGAGCTTGTAATTGATCTATCTAAATGAACTCATTTCAAGATAATAAATGAAGCTTGTTTATGAGCATCATCAACCATTAAATGAGGAATTATTTATATGATAAGATATATTTAGTACATATTTTATATTTTGCACTAAATTCTAAAAAATTGCAGAACTTGTGAAGAGGTTTAGTTACAAACTATGTTTTACACATATTGATCACATTTATAAATATTTTTAATTGGAATAGAATATTTTTTTATGCCCTAATTATTGCAGTGTTTGATAGGATCATCCGCTTAAACTTTTATTAGCTTTTGGATTACCATTGATAATTCAAATTAACGACTACATCTCAACATTATTTTGAATGATATTTTCATCTCATTTAAATTAGCGTTTAGGATTTGGAGTTTCTATTTTGATTAAAACAAAGATTAAACTTAGGTAAGATATTATGATAAGTAAATTAAATTTATGAAGTATAATTAATAATTGAAATTCTTTGTAAGTTTTATAATTTCTTAGAATTAAATATAAAATATGTAACATTTACTAAATGTAGTATTCTACATGTAATGCACGCTAAATTGAATTATCAACTAAATTAAAAAATTATTTAAAAGATGAATAGTTTGTTGTTGTTAGACAACGACATTGAATAGTAATATTATTAAAAATATTATTAAAAATATTATTAATTAATCCCATTAACAAGATTTTGGTCATGTTTGTTATTCATGAAAATAAATGAGTTGAATATTATTATTTTCAACCTTGGCTTGATGAATAGATATGTATGAGCTATTTTTGAGCTATGTATTGAACTACTTTTTGTGAGCTCGATTCACTTATAACCCTGACCTCTAATCATCATGTCGAGCTGGTGTTGCCATATTGGGTTGAAGTCAAAGGCATTGTTATGATCAGTATTGTTAACGCTATTGTAGTCAAGGGGATCACTGATATAGAACCGAATTGACGATCAGATAATTTGCCGGAGTGCATCTACAAAGTCATGAACATCGAATTATGTCGAGGAGTTGTGCAAAACAATCAAAAGAGGTGGTCAGTCCGATCATCTTGTGAAATGATTTGTCTTGCTGTCAGTGCTTCAGTCCACTAGAAGGTGATCAAATTAAGCCATTATAAATAATAAAATATTATTTTTGGTCTCATTAATAAAATCAATAAAATAGTTAAATAAAAATGTTAATAAATAAATAAATATGTTTTATATATTATTAATGTAATCTGATATTAAATAATTAATTTTTATATTTTTATTCTTTTGTTTCAAATAAGTCAGGCAAGTTTAAAATTATAAATTTAAATTTATAATGTAGCAATAAAAATTTAAAATTTAGCTGTTTGTTGACATCATTTTTAATTGTTTTAGATAGCTAATGAAATCTAAATTTGCAGTAATAAAAAATAAAATATAATTTTTAAATGATATATTATAACATTGTAAATTTAAATATATTAATTATGTAAGATGTATATATATAAATATGAGAGATTGGAGAGAAGAAAAAAAATTTCAATTCTGCTTCCATTTTTAATAGTTCAATAGTATAAGTAAGCGATAGGATTTACACAAAATATTTATAATATATATTAAGAGCAATAATATATGTGTTATTAAACGTTTATTATTTCATATGTTTGATATTTAAATTTTAAAAATTATATATTAATTATTAAAATTTTATAAAAATTAAATTTTATTATATATGTGTTATAATTTTGTATTATAAATTATACCTAATTTTTATGTGATTTTAATGAATAAATAGTTAATATTTTGTTGCTGAATTTAATTATTCAAATATATTATAATTTATTTGTTTATTAATTAGATAAAAATCACGTGATTAAAAAGTACGCGCCACCTTCGAATCCCGACGCCATCGAAAAGTCCAAAAAGGCCTCGGGATAATGGTAGTTGAACAGCGCTGCACAATACGCATAAAACTACACATCTAATTAGATTATTGCAAAGCTACCCAAAATAGTACAAGATTTGAAAATTAAATTTGCAAATGTGACCCCCTATTTCCGCTACAAATGCGGGTTCACAGAACTATGCAAAAAAAACCGATTTATTTCCGTCGGTTAAGGGCACGCAGGTAAATTCCAAATCCAAGCCTTGACGGTTGACCAAAGCCTATCGTTGAGATCGACGACCAGATTTCTGCCACGTCACCCCACTATAAACTGCTAGAGTCATCATCTTACGGTGGGACCCACAGTAAAATGCGACACCTAGGCATCATCGTTGAACCTTCCTAGCCCGCCTAACCGGTAGGAAGTTTAAATATTTAAAAAAAAAAAAAAAAAAAACACTAGAGGGAAGTTTCCCACCTCAGGATCTTGTAAATGTTAGGCTAAATATAAAATCAATAATAATAATAACAATAACAATGTTAGGTTAATTTAAAATAAAAAGAGAATAATCATTAGTAAAATAAGTATGTTTTATTTATTTAATTTTTAAAATTAAATATTTATATTTTATTTTATATTTTGACTATATACTTTACAAACAACACTTTTTCGTCAAATTAAGAAAAATTTAGTCATGTATTTTATTAAATAAAATAAAAAACTGATCATTTATTAATATAAATAGGTATAATTTATAATTATGTATTTAAAGTATGAATAATATATGTGATAATTTAAATTTGAGGATTAAAATTATTAATGCTTTTAGTTATGGACAATAAGTGTAATGCTTTCTTTAAATTAAAAAAATAATAAGATTTTGTTACTCAAATAAATCAACTAATAGAGGGTTATGGTCTTTATTCACTAAATTATTTAGTAAATTATGAGTTTAATTCTTTAAATAATTTAATATTTAGGTCTCTAACTTACTATTGTTCATTTTATTGTATTATATAACTTTGTTGCATAAAATATTTATAATAATAAATTTATTTATCCTATTAATTCATTAACACCATAAAACATTTACTGACATCATTAAAATGAATTAATTTTTCATTGTTGGAGCGATTTGATCTTATCAGATACACAATTTGTTTTGACATCTGACCAAATTTAATGACGAGCCAGTCCACGATCAGACTAATTTGATCAATCGATTTGATCAGATATCTGCAACAGTGGTCAAAATTTAAACTTTGCTTAAAGAAATGCTCCATTTTTTAAAAAAATCAATATCATTTTGCACGAATTCAAGTTGAGTTTTGAGTTATACTTTTAATTGAAAAAAATTCCTATCAGTTCTTCGTTAGGGGTTGCAGCTTCCCTGGTTGAAATTGAACAAAGTACATATGTTTTATTTTATTTTATTGATAGCACATATATTTTAATTTTGCTATTATAAAAATAAGCACATCAGCTGTGTTGAATATTATGAAAGGTGAGGTGATGTTTGGATTTCTGTGATCCTAACCTTTCTAATTTTAAAAAAAATATTAATTTAATTTTAAAACATGTAATTCTAAACTAGTTTGAAAATCATTCAAATTTATGTTTTCTGCTTTTCTTACGTTCTAAAAATTGAGTTTATTTAAAATGATATTTTATGCATTTTAACTCTTATAATTTACATATAATTAAGATATTTAATATATATATATATAGATAGATATTATGAAGAATATATGTCATAAAAATTAGCATAAAAACTTATATAGTTATATAAGTTTAACTATAATGATTTCTTTTATTATTAATGTGAATAATATATGTATGACAGAAGAAAACTTCTAACAATTTGATTAGAATAATTAGGCTCAGCTGATTTTTTTATTAATTTGAACATGGATCGAAATAATTATTTTATTAAAAAATGATAATAAATTAATTTTTTATTATATTTTATAAGATTTAATATAAAAATTAAGTTGAATTTATAAATTAATTATTAATTTAATTTTACATTTATATAATTTTATTTTTCATTAAATTAATCAGAAATTAAAAAAAAAATCTAACTCAGACTCAATTTCACCAGAAAAGAATCAATTTTTTTTTCTTAAAAAAAAAAGGGGAAAAGAATCAATTTTCAGTTCATGCCAGCCTTATCTTGCACATCACATGGATGCCACGTCATCATCTTCCTCCATTTATATATATCTGCCGTAGCGCCATTTCCACTAGCAGTACATGGCGGCGCTCAGGGAGTTCACCGAGCTAGGCAGCTTCTTATCTTCCTTGAAGGCAGCAGAGTTTTGCGCCGCCGGCTTTGATGGATCTCCGGCCGGCTCTGGCACCGCCGCCGGCGAACCGCCGGAGTTTGATCTCCAGGATTACATTGGATTCGATGACGGCCGGCTCATGGGCGACGTGGTGGCCGGCGAGATTGAGACGCGCGTTCTTCCGGTGGGTGGCGGTGGCCCGAGCGCGGACGAGGGTGAGAAGTAAGTAAGGCTGCTAAACGGGTTGAGTTTGAGCGGAGTTCGCCTCAAACTCAAGCACGAATTTTTTAAGTTATTAAATTCGAGTCTAATTTGATTTAATTAGATTAAAATTCATTCTGTTACAAATTTAATCAAAATTAATCTTTAATTTTATAAAAATTATTTATTTTATATATAATATATATTAAATATAATTTTTGATTAAATTTATATTTATTATGAATATATTTATATATTAATTTTTTAAAAATATATCAATTTTGTATACATAAAATATCTTAAATAT
>JAEMOT010000674.1:80390-94190 GCA_019297695.1 Apostasia ramifera
GGTCGCCGGCGGGATGCGCGTGCGCCGGATCGAGAGGAGAAAGGTAAAACGGTAATTTTAAAAAATTTTAATAATTAAAAAATAAAAAAAAATTTATTTGATAATTTATTAAAATTCAGGAATTAGATGTTATAAATTAAAAAATATGGCGCGGTATTAAGCGTTAAATACAGAGACCTCGTAGCCCAAAAAAAATTGTATACATTTGTTGTATAAATAAAAGAATAAGAGGCTAGACATTCATAAAAGTCCTCTTCATAAATTTTCCTCGCTCGGCGTCGGCCTTTCCGGTGTCTCGGCTAGGTCTCTGGAGAATCCTCCGTCTTGGATGGCGCTCCCGGGGGTTCCAGGAATTCACCACTGTCGCTTGCCATCGAATTTCTGCTCGCCGGCTATCACCCGATCCCTTCCTCCCTTCGCCTTGAAGGCCTTCCATCGCAGGATGCTTCTTTCAGTTCGATCGCGAGCTGTTTCAGGTGAAAGAATTTTTTTTCTCACCTCTTCAATCTGATTAGCAGCTCCTTATATGTGGAAAGCTTCATAGATGTGTTTTATGTTAATTCAACTTGATTTTCAGACTCTGTCTGGTTAGCCTAAATCTGTGCCGTCTGCTGGTCTGCAGTTTTGGGGGTTTGGGGTTGGGGAGGAGTGCTTTAGTTGATAACTTTAGAATTGTAGAAGGTCTATCTGGGATTGAAAAGTTTTTCAACGACATATATAGAGACGGATGGATGATTTTTGTTTGTTTGGTTTGCCATGTTTCTTTAATTTTCCCTTTCTGTTCATTTCCTCTCTTTTTTTTAAAAAAAACTTTTTCCCTTGTCAAATACCCTTTTTTTAAAATTTTTCTGACGATGTTAACACCCTTGTGTTTGTGATCTTTTCTTTTAGTTTCTAGAAGAGAACATTATTGTGCATTAGAGTAAACAATTGATCGGTTTATATAAACTGTCAAGCAATTCAATTTTAGTAGTTATATTTTTTCAGAAGCCCTTATACTAGTTTTTCAGCTAAACTACCACTTTTAGCACTTTCCCCATTTTCTCAGTGAAGACCTAGTTGGTGTGTGACAATATTTTGCATTGCAATACCTCTAAAAAAGCAGCAGTACTTCCATTGCATGCAAATATGCAATGCTGTTCATTTTGGAAAATGACCCTAGTGCGAGTTTTTGAGAAAAGTAAAGTGAAAATTATTTGAAATACCTCTAGAAAGCATTGCAACCTTTACTGTTATTTTCCAAAACAAAAAACCCTTTAACAATAATCAATTGTGCTATAGCGTTTTGTTTGGGTGAGTTAACTTTACGGTAGGGAAATAAAAGTATACTTGAGGCTTTTGGATTTGCTTCTAATTTGATGTGAAGTGAAATTTGGATGGAAAGTAACCTTTTTTGTTTGATTCAGACCAAAGCTCTGGTATCTAATATTGCCTTCTTTGTACATATCTACTGAAAAGTATTGTGAAGGATATTACAGCCCCAAAATACCTAACATGTTAGGAGCTATATTACAGTGAATGGATAACGAATTCAACCTTGGAATAAATCTTCTTATTTTCTACGGTTCAGTTCTCTGTACTGCAAAGCATTGCAAAGAGTATTACGGCGCTAAAATACCTAACATGATGAAAGCTACATTAGAGTGATTAACTAAAGAATTTGACATTGGAATAAATCTTCTTACTCTCTAGCTATTCCATTTTTTGTTTCATCACTTCATTTTTTCCTGTCTTATTCTCCCTCTAGCTATTCCATTTCTTTTTGTCTGTTTTTTGGGAAGTAAAAGAATTTTCTGTTCTCAAACACTTGTGATGATTTATTTCTATTTGTTTCAGAATTCATCAACTTTGAAATCTATTACACGGATTGTCTTGTATATATGTGCTTATTGATTGTGTGAGTGTTCATGGATACTACGTATCAGGAGAATGGCTATGCTATATGGGAGTGAGTATTGGGCAATCAAGTGACAAAATATAGATTAATTTGACATTGATGTAGATGCTAAGATGAATGAATGGTCACATTCGAGTGTGAAACACATGATAATGATTGTATTGGTTCAGTAGGCATGACATGTGTAGAGGACAAGATGAGGGACGAACATTTAAGATGGTTTAGCTATGTCTATTGCTCGCCTATAAACGACCGACATGTAAATGTGAGGGGGATCCAAGTCAAGATTTCAAAGGGGGGAATACTGAAAATGATTTTGAATATGCTCATTAAAGATGACCTTGACCAAGAACAATGCTAGGAAAATAGTTGAACGGAGAAAAGAAATCATTGTGGTCGAACTCGACCTGTTTGGGGATTGAGGATTTATTACTGTGGTTGATATTCTCATTTTTTGTTGCACTCCATATTGGCAACTCATTCTTTGATATCTATATACCCTTTGTGAGTATTAGATAATTTATTTAGCTGATTTTAAGTTTGCAGTTGACTGAGTTTTAGAAGTTCAAAATTAATAATCCTCTGAATGGTGAAGAACTTGGAAGAATGTTATATTTTTTTAGCTGCAAATATTTCTGCCATTGGTTTTTTTAATTGAACGTTTATAAATAAATATTGGGCTCATATCTTTCTTGTGGTGTTTTATACTCACTTGATTGGACTTGATATTTGCGTTGTTTCTTCAGCTCCCACATCTGGAAGCATTGCCCCAGCTATTTTAGTAACTGACAAGGCATTGAATCATCTGAGCAAGATGAGGTCTGAAAAGAGTGAGGATCTCTGCCTAAGAATTGGAGTCAAGCAAGGTGGGTGTTCTGGCATGTCTTACACCATGGAGTTTGAGAATCGTGCCAATACAAGATCAGATGACTCAATTATAGAGTATAATGGCTTTATGATTGGTAATTTCCTCTTCCTTTCAAGGACACTACTGATATAATATTGTACGAATATAAAATTATTCTTGGGTCAATGGGTCATAACCTAGAGACTTAAGCTTTAAGGTTAGTTGGTAACTAGAGATTTAGTATGAATCAGAGTATATGTCATGAGTTTGAGCATGGTGAACTCCAATTTTCCTTGGCATAAGGTTAAAGAAAAAAGAAGGAACTATATGTAGACTAATATAAAAGAATGAAAATACATAAGAAAAATAAGATAAGAATTCTCATAGTTGGTTAACCATCGTAGGAAGTGGATTCATCAAAAGAAACACTTTATCAAAAAAATGTTATGCAATGAAAGAAATAATGTTTGTTGAAGAAAATGTACATCGCCAAAAGAGATCTATTCATCAAAAGAAGCATCAAATGGACAGCTTGACACCGTGTGGTTCAGTAACCTATAGATCACTAAGTTCAAACATATGGGAACTTGTTAGCCAATGACCAGGCAACTGCAGTTGTCGTTACACAATACATTAGACTGTCAACTACTATTGTAACATCCTGTAATCCAAATGTAGAGATATTATTAGCTTTAACTTTAGGAAATTGCATGACTTGAGTACTTCCCAAGAGGTTATCTATCTCAGTATTATTTCACTTCAATTACAAAGTTTTTGATCATTAGCCTCACGATTTTGCTCCAAGAGGCGCATCTACTATTTGCGATCATGTTATATACCTATACAGCTCAAAATATCTCCTCCCATTTCGACATAGGATAATTTATTCTTGTGCCCCTCTCACCACTATTTATTAGCTTAGAAGTCTGTCATGACCTACACTTTGTTCCAGTGATTTCTTTCTCTTGAGAAATCACCTAGCGATCACTCACTGCCAACTTCGGCCATAAGCGTCACAAGCCTACCAACTTTCGCCTGGTTCATTCTCAAACTATATCGTATTGTGGGAGGTCGGCTCTAATACCATATTATAACATCACTTGGTCTAAATGTAGAGGTATTTTTCGCTTTGGTTTTAGGAAACTGCGTGGCTTGAATACTTCTCAGGAGGTCACCCATCGCTGTACTATTTCACCTCAAGAACACTCAACTACGGAGTTTTTCATCATTCGCCTCAACATGATTTTGCTCTAAAATGCGCATCTACTATTTAAGATCATATTATGTACTTATATAGCTCAGGATCTCCTTTCCCATTCCGATGTGGGATGATTCATTCTTGTGCCTCTTTTACCACTATTTATCAGTCTAGAAGCTTGCTAGAGTCGCATTTTGCTCCAGTGATTCTCTTTTCTTGGGACATCACCTGATGATCACTCCCCGCCCTCTTTGGCCATAAACATCACAAACACCTTACATTACCTTAATAACCTGTAGTTGGTTTAGTGACCGTATCATGCGGCATTTTTATTCTCCTTCTCTCTTCAACATTATGATCCCATTTGGTTGGGAGAAATTTTAGTTATGGCTAAAATTTCCTCCAACCAAAAATTTTATTTTATTTTTAAAAAAAATAATATTTACATCTCATCCTACACAAATTTCAATATTAAATAATCATTTTATTTCACATTTAACACAATTTTTAATATAACTAACTCACTTTATTTCATATAATACACATTTTTAAAAAAAATTTACAAAATTTTTTCAAATCATCTTTTTTTTCCTTCAACCAAATAGAGCCTATGTGTTAGTGATTTAAATCTTCTCACATTACATGTAAGATTCTCTATAGGTAACAAATACGACCAAATCATTTTAAATGCCACCTTTTTGTCCATCATCCATAGGTGCCACACCTATCCTCTTAGCATTTTATCTTAGCAAGAGAATATTGAAAAAATAATGTTAAAATCTATCAGGCTTAACGGATGATGTACTTCAAGCCGTCTTACTTTCTGCTGGCGTGTTCCAATATGTTTACTGTACCTATTTGTCCGGTTCTTGTACGGGGTGAAATCTTATGATAATTTTTTAAAAGCACCTTTTATTTTTTAGGATGTTTGTTTTTATGCTACATAATACATTGTGTGAGATCAAACCCTCTCTATTAACAACAACAACAACAACAACAACAATAATAATAATAATAATAATCATGTCATCATCACCATTGACGGCTCTAGATATTCCAACATTGCATGCAATATTACAGCCTTCTTTCTGGATTGAGTAGTTAGTACAAAGCATGCCTTAGAAATACTCCTAGCGAGGAGTTATTATTATTATTAACAGGCAAATCAAATTCGCAATGCAATTGAAAATCTTACCCGAATATTACCTTTCTTGTATTTCAAATACTTGCACAATAGGTACTAAGCCGCTGGGGTGTTTAGCTAGTAGTTATTGATGGTATCCTTTTCTGAGAATGTCATGAAATTCTGAAACTTATTCTGCCATTGACTTGTTACTATAGTCCTTTTGATTTGTAACATAGAATCTCATGTTTAGGTATTAAAGCATCATTACAACAACAAAGACAATAATCAGCCTTAATCTCAAACTAGTTGGGCCCAACTACATAGATATCTATTCTCCAAATTGTTAAGATTAAATGGTGAAATAACAATCATGAAGCTCATCCCAAATTTTTTTTATATGCTATCTATTATGAGGATGACGATTCAATCCTATTAACCTTATATAAACCTGCATTGTACCATAGAGCAACATTACCTATTGAGAAATCCCACCACCTTTTGAATTTCTTGTATTTAGTCGATATTTGTCTTTACTCTATCTTCTAATCTACTTTCAAATCCTCTTAGTATCTTCATCTTTTCTACAACTATTTTAAATCTATTATTACCATTATTTATGGATTTGAAACTCATATGTGCAGCTCTAATATCACATGCAATCTTTGTATATTGTAATCATTTTGGTGTGCAATGTATGGGTCTTCTCACCATGTAATTATCTTAGTAATTTTAGGGGTGGCCAACAGATCAAATCGGTTTTGGATGGATCCACTGAATGTTGGCCCAAGGCCTTCTTTAGATGGGGTGAATTGGGAATGAAAAAATTTAAACAAGATGTATTTTAAAATTTGTTTTTATGATTAAAATTTTAGTAAATATGTGTATGATATAAAACTTTAGGTGCTTAAGAGTGAAAAACAATTAAATTAATAAGAATGAGTTGAAATGGGCACAGACAGAACAAACCGGTCTAGTAATAAATCGATCAGATGCTTATGTGAAGCTGCAAAACCTACAGAATAAATTGGTTTATTTGGCAAATTGACCACATGTCACGGTAAGAACACAAAGTTATAAATGTGAGTTATGATTTGATGACCTTATAGCACAATTATATGAAAATTGAAATCTGATTTATATTAAGGTATAGTAATCAAATTTTAGAGAGACAAGTGATTTATAGTGGTTCAACCTTCCCAGTCTGCACCTCCTATACTCCTCAAGTAGGAATTCGTCTCCTAAATGTAGCTTTTTTTTAAACCATAGCTAGAAATTCCTAGGAATGCTTCTTTGAAACTAAGAAGCAAACCACGGTCTTTTTCTGGGCATAAGATCAACCCCGATTTTTAATGATCTCAATCTCAATCATCCTAGCTTCTCATGAGAGTAGATCCAATGGTCACAATGAAAGGTAGACTGAGCTTTTCAACCACATTCCCACAATCAGTCGGTTGATTTGTGACAATTGTTTGGATGGTGCTATCATGGCTATAAAATTGGATTGCTTGAGGGAATTTTGGCCAAGTAATGTTAAATTGAGATTTTAGGCTAACAAATGCAGGTGCATTTGAAGCAATGCTAACTAGAGAAATACAAATAAACTCTCTTTACAAAACTAACATTTATATATATGTCCTAAAGAAGAAAAAGAGTAATGAAAGAGTGGACCAACTTCTCTTGAACTTGTCATACTTCACTTCCAATTTAAGATTAATTTGAAAAACAACTTAAAGTAATTGTAATAATTAATATCAATAGGGTTCAACACTGATTATGGTTCTGCCTATTGGTGGGTTTGGTTCCATTCTAAACTAGTTTCAATTTGGGGCCAACAGTGAAGTTGGAGGAACTAGTCTGAAACTAGGAATCAGTTACCTGTTCTGTGTTGGTTCCAATAACCATAATAATAATCAGGCCTTTATCCTACTAGATGAGGTTGGGTACATGAATCATTGTTTCTATTATACTTATCAACTCGTTTTTTTCTTTTTCTCTTACCTAAAAAGAGAATTGTTGAAAAGAAAGTGTATTCATAAATAGTTGTTTGAAAAAGCATAATAAATAATAATAAAACATTTGTTTTAAAAAAGTAAAATTTATTTCCAACAAAAAATTCTCAACAAATGAAAATATATACTAGATTACAATTGTGTTTTTCCAATAAAAAGAACTTACTTTTCTTCATTATTTACAATATCTATCTGGCAACTTTTCGTTTCATGGAGTAGTTGTGTTGATACTGATCTACCTATCTAAGGATTGCATCGAACCAATCCTTTAGACTTGCATCCTGCAACCATGCATAATGCTGAAGGAGAGAGTTTGCTTTGAAAATCTCAAAATTTTCTCCTTGTTATGGAGAATATTGGTTCAAACGTGATCGTTAAAGCTTGTGTTACTAAAATGTCACGCGCCATAAAGGCTAAAATGAGAAACAATTTTGAGTTAGCCTCTACGGCACTACCAATGTAGAATATTATAATTGTCTTCGAGTTGGATTTGCAAGCCTAAATAAACTTGAAATTCGTTTAGGTTTTTTCCACACAATGATGTAGTCCGAGTTGATGATGATCCTAACTTAGATGAATTGCTTCTGTAAGCGGCTTGGTCACTGCTTTGATAGAGTTCTTGAACCCGTCTTGCAACCTAAATGACGTTTTTTGGAATTGTTCTTTGCCACTACTTATGCCTTTGTAATAACAAGAAAATATTTCTTGATGATAAGACAACTCTTTTTGCAAGTTGATAGTTTTTTGTTTTTTCTTCTCCACAAGAGTTGGCATATTCATAAAAAGAAATCTCTATTGTATCTGTAGGAAAGACGCAGACATTGGGGATATATATATTTTTTTTATTCTCATGTGGTACGGTTACATTCATTTGCTGAGAATCAAGAATGTAGTTATCTTGAGATTCATCTCTGATGCCTATTTGAGAGCATGAGGCCATGTCAGGAAGCCATGTATGAGAGTGAGATTAAGAGAGAGAGTTTGGAGAGGGAGAGTGCATTAGATAGTTTGAGATTGAGATTCTGTGGGCTGGTGCCGCTTGAAAGAAATTATTCTCTTCTACCAGTTCCAACCGGTTCCACTTAGAATTGGAAGCGGGAACCAAACCAATCCAGCCCTCTTGTTTCAGTACTAGATTGGATTTACCGGACAAGTTTCGGGTAAATCTTCTCTTATGGCTAGCCGTAATTAATTTAGTCTGAAATGGAATGTTTCAATTATTTGTTTATTTAGTCTGAATATCTGTGTGATTTTATGCTGCTAGGATTACCCAATTCATGCATTCTTAATCAAGTTTATAAATAAGAAGCATGCTTGATATTTCATGGCTTTATAATGATGTGCTGTTTCTCTTTCAAAGACATTGGATCTAATTTTTAATGCTTCGGGTTTCCCTCTCTCTCTCTGTAAATTTGGGTTTGACCCTCGGCTGAACAATGAACCTCCAAGCCAACTCTACATGTCAGCGGGTCGTCTTCAACCCAAACCTGATTAGATTGTATTCAGACCTAAACCTAAAATATATTTTGGTAGCTCTGCATATTCATCACTTTCAAAACAATAGTGCAGAAAAGGGAAATCATGAAAACAAGTGCTACATAGTCTCTACTACTTTGAGAATCATCAAAAAGAAAAAAAAAATAAGGGATTATATAATTGTTTGCCCTCTATCCCAGAATTTTTCATGTCGTGCTAACATGCTTTTTCAAGCCGAAACATGATGCTAAACTAAAACAAGTTGACTCAAATTCTAAAAATTTGCGTGGGCTTTATCCAACCTTGGAGAAATTATTACATTCGAGTGGAGTAACAACTTATTCTTTCTTGAAATGCAACAACTTATTCTTTCAGGGACTAATAGATGCATGACTCATAGATATGTGAGACCCAACAGCAGAGAAGGATGACGCTAGCTATGGTATATGTGGCACTATATGCCTATATGTAGTTAAATACATGGCATATGCGTAACATAATTCGCAGCTAACTCTATTTTGCTTTTCAATTGTACCAACATTTTTACCTACCTATAAGCATTTTTTGCTACTACAGGCATATAGATAGAGCCATGTTGGAAAAAAATGCTTATTAGTATATTATCCATAGCAATTTTTGCATCTAACGCCGTATCTTTTCTTTACTGTTGGGTCTCACATATCTACATGCCATACAATTTTTCGTTCTCGAAATGTGAGCTGATACGCTGACCAAAATGCAATAATATCTCCCAACCTTGACAGGTGACACCCATGTTGCTCTCTTAGCTTTTAGATGCTTTACTGACTCTGCTGCGTTCTTCTGCAGTCTGTGATCCCAAGAGCCTCCTCTACCTCTACGGCATGCAGCTCGACTTCAGTGATGCCCTCATCGGTGGTGGATTCTCCTTCCAGAACCCAAATGCATCGAAGACCTGTGGCTGTGGAAAATCCTTTGCTGCTGCTGGCCAATCTGTAGATCTATCTGAAAGTTCTAATAACCACTGTGGCGCATAAGAATAATTAAGTAAAGATGTCTGTCTTATATATACTGTTAAATGTTAGTACTTTTCGTGCATCATATAAATATAACATTTCTGAAATCTGTTCATTTTCCTTGTTTCCTTGAAGGTAAGTACTGGTCTTGGATTTGAGCCGTTTTGAGCTCAAATTTGAAAAATATAATGTGATAGTAGATAAAAAAATCTATATGAGCACTTAAGTGTAGTGATAAGTGAGTAAGAATTTTTATATCATGAATGAATGTGAGTAAAGAAGTTAGTTCGAAATGTTAAATAAAAGTTTAAAAAATCATACAGTTGAAGTTAAGAAAAATAAAAATGGATTTATAGCTTTAAAGATTAGAATTGATGAGATAATTATTAATATTATAAATATGTATATTTTAGAATTATTTAGAAAAATTTATGCGAGAGATATTTTGGAGGAATGAATGTTTATTGAAAGAGATTTGAATAATAAGTTGAAAGTATTATTGAAAAATTTAACGATATTCATGATTAGTATGGTTTTAGAAAAATCAATAAGGAGAGTAATTTTATTTAGTTTATTATTTTATAATTATTAATATTTTATTTAAAAAAAAATTCAAGAAAAATAATCTCATTTTAGTACTTATAAAAACAAGTTTTTTAAAGCATTGATTGGTTATTTTTTTATTTCTTTTAAAGAAATAAGAGGTTATTTTAAGCGAAAATTTTATAATTTAATATTATTTAATGATTTTAATTTTTAAGATTTAAATCTGTTTAGTTGGAGTCTATTTTAGTTATGATTATGAATAAAAAAGATAAAAAAATCTATTTATTAAAATATATATATAATAAAATTGATTAATTTGTTAAATATTATATAGGATATGATATAAAATAAAGTTTTTATATTAAAATTTATATATTAAGAATTTAAAATAAATTGCATTATTTGTCATTTTATGAATATACTTAGCAACTAATAGTCATATAAGATCAATTTTTTCTCAATATTTCAATGCTTAAGTTTTAAAACTCTCATCTTAAAAATATTTTCTTTCTTATACTTTAAATTACATAATTAAATTCAAAGATATTTTTTCAACCTTTTATTTCTTTGATTAAGACCATAGCCAAAATAGTTGCTAGCTGTATTCATAAAATAACAAATGATGTATTTGAAGAATCTAAAAAAAATTTCAAATAATAATGATATTTAATAGAAAAATAATATATATAAGAAAAACTTAAAGAGAAAAAATTATTATAAAGGTTGATTTAAATACCAAAAATAAAAAAATATATAATAGCTCGATAAGATTCAAAAAAGTAATTTTTAATATAAAAAATGTGATTTTTTATGATCTATGTATGAAGTTTGAAAGGAGGAAAAAAAATATATTTACAAGTATCTAGATAAGAGAAATAAAAATTATGAACTCAACTAAAATACATTAACAATAATGATCAAAAAAATATTTAATATAGATTCATGAGTTATTTTCAATAACAAATTTTGACAATATAATTGTTTTAAGTATACTTATTTTTCAAAAATAAAAAATAAAATTGCTATTATATTTAATGTATTAGTAATACCTTTCTTGGTCTTTTGGCTAAGGTCATGTGTCGTGTAATGTATTAGTAAACTTGAAGTTTGAGAAGTTCTAAAAAAATGAAGTATAAAAAGAGAGTAGAATGGAATAATATTTAAATAAATATTTAAAATTGTATAGATTAGAGTTTTGACTCACTAGTTCGTTTAATATGATTTTAAAGACTAAAATTATCATATTTTTATTTTTGAATATTATAAATATTATAATTACTATAAAATAATTATGTTTGACTCTATGTAAATAATTATATTAAATAAGAATTTTAATTTGTTAGATATCATATCTGTGTAATAGATGTGTTAATAAATTGAATTTGAATCGAAATGAATTAAAAAAAAAAAACTAAAATGGAGAATTTAGAATTTAGATATAATAATTTTAGACCTATATGCAAAACATGAGAAATAGAGGGATTGCTATGTAATTTTTGCAAAATTTTCATAAATAAACATTGTTGTAATGTTGGTGGTGGTCAAATAAATAAAAAAAAATATTTTTACACTTTTTTATGGGAAGGACATATTTGTACCTATTAATAAAAGTGCAAAATTATATCAAATATTAAATAATTAAATTAATGTGATATGCTTTAAAATTTTGAAAATGATAGATATAGCTACAATAATTTTATAACTTCAAAGATAAAAATTGAGAATTTATTTTTAAATTATGATTAATTTACTGGACTTGATTGAACTCAAATGTGACTCTTGTGACTGAAGAAGGCAGGGGTAATTGCCGAATGATATCTTAAAAAAAAAAATCACTGAGGCACAATATAGCTTCTGGCAAGCTTCTAGGCCAAATAATGAATGGTGAGGGGGGCAAAAAAATAAATCATTCTATATCGAAAAAAAAAGAGAAATATTGAGTTGTATAAATAGATAACGTAATCTCAAATAATAGAAGTATATTTTGAGGCAAAACCGTGAGGCTAATGATGAAAAACTTCGTAGTTAAGCATACTTAGGGTGAAGTAATATTGGAATGAGTGTTTTCCTAGAAAATATTCAAGTAACACAGTTTTCTTAAAATTAAAGTGGACACTTTATATTGGGATCATGGGATATTACATCAAAAGCTCGATTTCAATTTATATTAATATATATATAGAGAGAGCGATGCGCAATAATATGCAATTTGAGATTTTAATTCTCCTTTTTAGCATATTGCCACCATCACATTCTTTTTTTTTTTTTTTTGATACATTGTAAAAATTATTTGCATCATCTCATAAATTAAGATCCCAATTGTGCAAAAGATGTGTATATGCAAGTCAATCTGAGAAAGGCAAAAGTACACTATTTCTTCACTATTTTCTAACATAGCGGTCATTTTTGTTATAAAACTTGTTTGACGCGAGGATCAAAATCAGGACAAAAATGATACTAGTTTAAAAAATAATAATAATAAATAATATTTTTTAATCATTTTACATAAATTTTAATATGAAAAAATATTATTTTACTTCACATATTCAATAATTTTTAATAAAAATATCAACTTTATTTCACATCCTAGATCAAAATATATGATTCGAATATTTTAGTCTAGGATGTGAAATAAAGTTAATATTTTTATTAAAAATTATTAAATATGTGAAGCAAAATAATATTTTTTCATATTAGAATTTGTGTAGAAAATTTAAAAAATTATTATTTATTATTATTATTATTATTATTATTTTTTTTAAAAATAGTATTATTTTGTTCTTGATTTTAATTTTTGCCTCAAACAAGCCATAAAATCGTGGAAGAACTACTAAAAGCATGTTTGTGCTATATAAACTTATTTTAAGATACTGCAAAATATTTTTAAATAATCGTAATTTGCTTTTATGTAATATCATGAACAAGACAATGCATGTAATATAAAATTTATATCTTAATAATTTATATTTTTTAAGTCATGTTATTGTGATAGACAAATAATTTTATATATCTTAAAAATCATATTCAGTTTCTCCAAATTTAGTGGGAAGGCTTGCCTAAAAGTTATACTCTAAATTTAAATTTATTTTATTATAATTTTTATTTAAGACGAAGAGAATTATAATATTTGGAATAACAAATTTTAAAAAAGATTTACGTGAAATTGAAAGATAAATTACCTCTTTATATGATTGAGATAGATTAAATATTCAGCTTTCTATATATATATATATATAATATTTTTAAAAAATAATTTGGTGCATTGCCGCAATTATTATACGATAGTTCAAATTTAGGGTCCTCCAATAAAAAAAAATTTAAGTTTATTGTCTTGTTAGGGTTTATTTATTTATAATTTTAATAAATTTAAATTTAAATTCTGTGAAATTAAGATTTAGTTGTGGTTGTTGTTTTATATTTAAATTTTAAATTTAAATAAAAATATTTTATTAAAATAATTTAAATAATATAAAATAAAAGTTAATTATTATAATAAAATATATAAATTATTATTTTTTAATATATTTATGTTTTAAATAAAATTAATTTTTTATTTTAAATTATAAATATAATCAATTTTATATTAAATTCTACTAATGATGTCAGATAACTGATTAAAATTAGGAGTTTTTACATACAAGATATGAAATTTATACGAAATTACGTATTTCACCATCAATTCATAAATATTACCACTATCACACCA
>JAEMOT010000674.1:94198-121866 GCA_019297695.1 Apostasia ramifera
ATGAAATATGTAAAATACATAAAATTTAAATGAATATGATGTGATAGTGGTAATATTTATGAATTAACGATAAAATGCGTAATTTTGTATAAATTAATGTCCTTATGTAAAAACCCCTTAAAATTAAGCAGCCCACCCATTCGCCGGTATAACGCGGGTATCTTCTCTTCTTTTTGCGCGTAAGGCATGAGCTAAAGGGGGGAAGCATGTTGGCGACTCCATCGCTATCTTCTCCTAGGGCATTTCAGTTTCATCGTCTCCACCATCGAATCTGCTCTAATTCTTCCACCTTTGCCCTAATTTCTGGTACGGGGCCTCGACCATCTCGCCCCTCAGCACTCTCGCGCGCCAAGTTCGAGAAATTCGGCGCCGACAATGCGCCACTGCCATTGGAAACGGCGGCGCGGGAGGAGGCCGATCCTGAGCGGCCGCAGGAGCTGGAAGAAGACAGGTAATGAGAACCCGCTTATCTCGTTGTTCTTGACGGGTTTATTGTTTGTTTATGGCTACTACGGGTAGGTGGATATGAGATTGAGTTTACTCTCGAACAGTGATTTGCCGTCAGATTTGGAAGGAGCGATCCGGCAGTCGAGCCAATCGAGCGCTGCATTCGTTGCATCTGGAGGAATGAGAGCAATCGTAAGCTCTTCGTTTCATGTAATTTAGGGCATATTAATTTTGCCGCTGCACAAAGGAGCTAATTAGCTTGGCTGCTAAGGAAGATATAGGTTTGGATATGTTAGAAATGTAAGAAAAGAGAAATCTTAGCTTCGATTGTCTTTTGCTTGCAATGCTCTTTTAAATGCTGAATTAGATTTGGTTAAAATCTTGACTACATTGTAATACTGAAGTGATCTTAATCTTGTAAGAGGAATTGGACAATGATTAGTTCATTTTTCCGTTTGTCTTTCGTTTTTATTGGAGCTGATGGAGAAATTGTGATGGAGATAACGGATGGCTTTGATTTCACTTGGGGGAGATGGTAATTCGCAGCATAACAATCATAATCAGGCTCCAGGAGATCCAAGAAGAAGATGAAAATGGTGATTTAACCATTAGAGGGAGAAACCACAGTGTCTTAAAGGAGAAACCACGGTGCCTGGAGGCATAGAGGAAAGCTTCACCAATTAAGAAGGATGGTGGAAGGCAAGTGGCAGAACTTAGACCACGAGGAAATAATGGAAGACAAGTCGTCTGTCCTTCTAAATGAGGATGAGGAGCTGGAAGAGGAAATGGATGAGATTACCCAGTAAGAATAGCAGCTCTACTTCAGGAAGGTTGATAAAAGGAACAGATTATCTTATTTACTATGGCCATGAAGGAAGAACCCCTGCTGTCCCAAGAGCAAGATAAGAAGGATGGCATGCAACCTTCGCCAACCTCTATTGAGGAGCTAATGAGCAAGCATTTCTTAGCAATGGCTGGAGGTAATCCATCATAGACAAGCTCTCAAGGTATGATTGCTTATCACCTTGCCAATTAGGAGAATGCATTGGCGGAAGAATTTCAAAGCAAAGTATAAAGGGAGAAGCCACACTTAGAGGCAAATGGTGACTCTTAAGATATGGAGATTGACTTGTATAGGGGGAAGGTCATTCAAAATAACCTGATCTCCCAGGTACACAATGGAAGAGCAATTTATCTACTGGAAAATTTATGGCTATCAACAACTCCATTGAATAGGTGACCCACCTTTATCAATGTACAAATAGATGATTTTCCCCCAACCATGCATGGTTTACTAACTGAACGGTGTTGGAAAATGTTGAATGTCAATCAAATCTTTGGAGAAGAGCTCATAAGCAGGCTGCTTGCCACTAGCAAGCTGGAGAATCTAGAAGAGGATAGATTAGTATTGGCTGATAAAGGAACACCCAAATCCTCACAATTGTCTTGTATACCAAACAGCTTGAAGGAGATAGCAACCCTTTGAATGGAGCATGGTGCTGGAAGCTGAAGACCCAACCAATAATTCAGGCCTTTGTGTGGAGGATGGTAAAGAATGCCTCCCAACAAAGTCGTGGATGCATAGGGGAAGACTTGCTGAGTCTAGAATTTGCTTGTGGGGTTGTGAGTTGGAGTAAGACTTAAACTATATAACTGCTGATTGCAAGATGTACAAATAAGTTAGAAGATTCTGGGCATTAATCTCAGCTTGATGCCAACTTGTTCAACTTGGTAGGAGACTATAAGTATGATTGTTAAGGCAGCTAAAACATAGAATGGAACAATAGCTTCAGTTTGGAGGCAGCAAATTAGCACTATTGCTAGAGGGTAAGAAATGCAAAAGTGACAGACCCACCCCTGCACCACAAGAAGTACCTGTTAATGCTCTTAATGCTCTTAGTATAAACAGCATTAGTCTCAACCCAGATTCGATTTTTCAGCATGAAAATTAAGAAATGCATTACATGGTTATCAACCTAATGAGGTTTGCACGGGAGGAAGTTTAGGAATTTTTTTTTTAAGGGGAGATGATATCTTGATGACAACTTTTTTTTTTGACAAAATTCATTGAAGACAACTTGAAGATGCACAATTTCTCCATCATGCTCAACTAAGATTACTTTTCTTTTTATAGGGTTTTAGATGAAACTCTATATTATTTGGCATATTTGTTTTGAATATTTTTATTTTGATTTAGTTAATGTTAATTGTTTGATATTTAAAGATTTTATTTAATGCGCTTTTATAAAATTTTTGATATTTATATGAATAATTTCTGTGATTTGGTTAGTTTTGTCAAACAATAATTTTTAATACTTGCTTGATGGAAATGAAAATAGATTATGGCTTGTATAGTAGTTGTGCTAAATTCATCGAAAACAGTTAATGATCACAAGATAGCTTATAATAAGTGGAAACACTTATCTTTTACTGACATAATTAGTTAGCTTTGTAGTTATAATTTATCTCAACATTAATTAATTAATTAAACTTCAAATATTAGGAGTGGATTCGAAGATCTAGGAAAAGAAAATTTTATCTATTTATTTTAAATCTCTTTAAATTAAATAAATTTTAATTTTACTTTATTTATGAATATTAACATTATTTTTAATTAAATGAATAGTTTCTTCCAAATTAACTATTTTTTAAAATTAAAAACAATTTATTCATCCAATTTCTAAAGCTCAACATCTGTTTTCATTAGTATTTTAATTAAAATATAAATTCAGATCAGTTTTATTATCGTGTAGTAGAAACAAGCCTTTAGCCTGTGTGCGTTCACGGTCATCTATCAGCCTCACTGAACCCCACTCGGCTTGCCTTCAACTCAGTTCGCCCTCATCCACTTAGCCACGGACTTCGACATGGGACTAATCCTCAGCCATGGCCATGCTGAAATTGGCCCGACCTCGCTGAGTCCTTGTGCTCAAGCCATCGTTTGAGCTTAAGTCAACAACGCCTACATCTCTCTGCACTAGATTGATGCGGGTGAGACCCGCGATCTCATTGTGCAATCCATGTTTGAATCCGTTTGTGCCCTCACCACACTTGCGAGCCACTCTAGTGTAGCGCTTGTGGAAGCCTGCTATATAACAGGGCCTAGCTTATCTCCGAGAAATTTCATCCAAGTCCTTGTGTTCTTTTGGGACGAATTTCATTTTTTGATCCAACTAAGCTAGTTATCTGTGCTTGTGGAAAATTGCTGATAACTCGGATTTCACTTTTCAACTAAACTTGTCCCCCTCTAAATGAGTTGGGCAATCCTTTTGCTATTGATCCTTTCTATGTCTTAATGCATTATGGGCTAAGTCCACTTTCAGGAAAGAGTGTGGAGGACTTAGTTAAATTTTGCTATCACATATAATTCACGTGTGTAACCAAGGTTAGTATGATGCTTTTGTCGTAAACATGTAGTTAATGTAAAAAGGTATTTGAGGAATTTCAGATCAACTTTCTGATGAAAGCATTTGCTCAAAAAGGTAAATTGACGTCTAAATGTAGCATTCCTTTTTATTTTTGAAAGTTAGCATTATGTGTTTTGAATTTTGATCATTTGTAATTTACTAAATAAAATGCATAACTTTAACTTGGCATGCTAGTTATTGAAAATTTTTAATTGACTGAAGTCATTATGCCAGTTTTGGTTTACTTATCATTTCATCATCTCTATTTGTTTCCAGGTCGAGCTTTTAATCCCCCAATTGCAATTTCTTGATTCTGAAGGCGCTCAACTTGAACTGTGGGAATTGTCAAGGATATTTCTGGAGTCGCTTATGGAGCATGCAGGAATTCAGGTTGAAAATTTAATGCTTTTGTAGTATCACTATATTTATTTTATTTGCTCCTCTTCTACTGTTCCACATCATCCCATAACATTTTATGCTGTTATAGACTAAGCATGAGCATTTTTTTCAAACTTCTTCAAGGTTATCTGCCCTTAGTAGTGGTACTTTGAATGAATGATAAATGATTTTCTTTTAAATACCTGAATCGTTTTGATGAGATGGTTCTACAGCTCACTTGTACAATTTATGATGGTTTTCCAGCAAGAAAGCTGACTGATGAGGTTGGCTATTATAGTGGAACTTAAGACTTGCCAAATAAGGAATGCAATATGTAGAATTTCTGAAAATCTTGAATAAATGTCAAGGCCTCATTTGGTTGGAGCAAAACAAATCACCACTAAAAAAACTTCCATCAATATTTTATATTTATTTCACATTTATACAAAATTTTAAATATTAAATATCAATTTTATTTTACATCCTTTAGAAATTTCAATCTTAAAAATTAATTTTATTTCACATCCTATATATACTTTAATAAAAAAATTAAATTTATTTCACATTCAATATAATCCTCAATAATTAAATAATTTTATTTCACATCATAACATTAAATAATTTTCTTGCTCTATCTTAAAAAAAATTTAAAACATCTCAAAAACATATTTCGACGAAACCAAGCTAGTTTGCAAAATGAAATTACACCATCAATAGGTTATGAGTATTTTCTAAAACTCATATTCCTTGGACAGTAAAAGCTAGTAACAGTGAACCTAAATAGCTTTAAGTAGTGAAGCCCAATAGCAAGCTGTACTTGAAGGTGGACAAGTATGTAAGTTAGCACTAGCTTCATATCAGTCCTAAATTAAAATTTTCATATTGATCTCACTGCTGCCAACAAAAGTATTGAATGTTGTTGCGATGACACTACTAAAATTGATATGTTATATGGGGAAAGATTCTATATCTATAGACTGTGATGGTTAATGTGACTACCCTTGGCTGAAGGAGGCAGAGAGTGATCATTTAGTGATATCTCAAGATAATGGAATTATTGGAGTGAAGAGTAGCTCATGGCAGGCTTCTAGGCCGAATGATTAGTAGTGAAAATACATGAATAAATCATACTACATTGGAAAGGGAGAAAGCTCTTGAGTCTTATAAATAAATAGTGTGGTTCAATATGTAGGGCACTTGTTGGGGTAAAACAGTGAGGCTAATAATATGAACCTCTACAATTAAGTATGCTTAAGTTGGAGTAGAACAAATGGGTGACCTCTTGAGAAGTACTCAAGTCACATAGCTCTTTAAAGTCAAAGCAGACAATATCTTTACGTTTGGATTACAGGATGTTACAATATAGTATCAGAGTCGTTCTCTTATAGTACGATGGGGTTCAAGAACAAACCAAATGGAACTCGATGGGCTTGTGACAACTTGTGATTGAAAAAGGTGGGGAGTGATCGTCGGGTGATGTTCAAGAGAATAATAAAATTACTGGAGTAAAGAGTAGCTCTTAGCAGAATTCTAGATTAGACAATAAGTAGTAAGAAGGGTATATGAATGAATCATATTATATCGAAAAGGAGAGGAGTTCTTGAGCCGTACAAGTAAATAGTGTAATCTCAATATGTAGAGGCACCTTTTGGGGCAAAACCATGAGATTAATACAGGAAAACTCCACAGTTAAGCATGCTTAAGCTAGAATAAGACTGAGATGGGTGACCTCCTAGAAAATATTCAAGTCATGCAATTTTTTAAACCTAAAGCGAACAATATCTCTACATTTTGATCACAGGATGTTTCAGTTAAGTTAACGTAAGAAGCCTAATTTAGGTGTGGGGCTAGATTAATGTGAAAAAAGTTTAGTAAGAAAAGCTAGACCAATGGCAATGCTGTCATGCTTTTTAGTCTTTTGGTCATCTTCTTAATTCCTTCCAGAGCTCAGTATAGAAGTAACACACCAGTATTTTTTTTCCACGAAGTGGAACTACAAAAAAAAAATTTAATAGATGCTTCACTTGAATTGTCATTATGATTATCTTGACTTGCAATTGCAATAAAAGTTTTATTTTTATTTGTGTGTGGTTTTGTTTTCTTTTCATGCTAGTTATTTTATTGGGGTGCATACAGGGAGCAGAATTTACATTAAATTTTGTATTTCACCATTATTTTGTAAATATTACAACTATCACTCCATATTATATGTTAAATATTATGAGTTTCGCATGCTTGGTTCTAGTCCATCAGAATCTCCATCTGGAATGGAATATTTTATTTCAAAACTTCTTATTTACTTGAAATGCCATCCAATGATTTAAATTGCCCTAAATCTGTAAATCGATGACAAAGTCACAGCAATCATCTTCCCTAGGCTGCCTTAGGCGTAAGATCATCTTTGGACTTCTCTTCAGTTCCTTCTTCCTGTTATTTGGTTTCTTTTTCTTCTTCCTCTTCTTCGGTTTCTTCTTCTGCTGCTACTGCGAAATCTTCTTCTTTTGCTACTGTGAAATCTTCCTCTTCTTCTTCCTTTTCTTCCTCCTCCTCCTCCTCCTCCTCCTCTTCTTGTTGATGTGTGTTAGATTCTTCTTAGAGAAGGGGAAGTTAGTTGTACTACTTTTAAATATCATTAGTTGAGAAACTTCAAATTACGACTAATGAAGGGGAGGTTTCTCATACAACTGCACATACATCCAGCAATCCTAGATAATTAATGTCCATCTTAGTAATCTTCTGCATACCCCCATCAAACCTCCATTGCTCTGAATCTCCTACTTGTCTCTAGAATCCATCAAATCTGATTTTTAATGAGAACCATATTGTTCTCATTTTGTAGATGAACTAAAGTCCAGAAACCATATTCACCAAAAACCTTTAAATATCAAAAGCCTTAAAACAAGAGAAACTCAAAAGCAGCAAAGGCTACAACCATTTTAAATACAAAGTAGTAGAAACCATTAGCTAAAAGAAGGAACTCAAGAAATATACAAAAAACTAAAAATTGTTCACAATCCGTCAATTACACAAAAAAAAGGAAAACATAATCAGCAGGAACCTCAAGTGGCGAGATAGGAACTTCAAGTAGGGCAAGCTAAGTTGGAATAAGATTTTACCTTTGATTAATCAAGATCTTGAAGAGCAGGTCCTAGTTGTCCCAGATGGAGAAATTTGGAGGTGGCGTCGGCCAATCACATCTCTCACCTGACCACCCTTGATGTCCTAGATGGAGAAAGGGTTGATCTCACTCCAAGCTCTTGCACGTGTTATCGATGACGCTCGCCCTGATGACCTAGAAGGAGACTGGTTCAAGATCATACCACCATTCATGTCCATCATGATGTCCTAGGAGTGGTAAATACGAAGTCTTGATCACCCCTTTTGCAATGTCGATCGATGGCTCTAATTGATCTCACTTAACTGTGGTTAAAGAATGGTTAACTACTTGTGATGGAACTTGTCAAATATGTGAAACTCATAATATTTAAAATATATTGTGTGATAGTTGTAATATTTACAAAATAATTGTAAAACGTATAATTTAGCATAAATTTTGTCCTATATGTAAATTTCCTTATTTTGTTTTATAAAATAAAGCAGGCCATCCGATTGCATAAACATTCCCTGATATTCTTACACTTCCTTTTTTTTTAATTCTCAGATATTCTTACACTTTTCAGTAGTGCAGAAAATGAGCTATGTTACATAACTTGCTAACACATACTGATTTATTGATTGTTAGAAAGTCAGAGCCATATTTCCTGATGCTGGTGCAGCCGCTCTTCTGAAATATCAGTGGCAAGATGCAAACTTTGGATTTGCTAGGTTGTGTTTTCTCCTGTTTTTGAATATTGAATTACACAATAGATCTGCATGATGAGTGTATTTGGACTTTGTTGATCATTCGGTTGAGAACTGCATTCATTCCATGTTCTTGGTATGCTGAAAAATGAAGAGAATTTGAATTGTTTATCAACAGAACTTCCCCCATTTTGCAGTTTACTCATTGTATATGTACTCAGTTTCTTTAATTTCTTCAAATTTTATCTTTTCTATTTTCACATTCAGCTCCGAATCCAGTCTTTGTTTTTCACTTTTATTTCATGCTTGAAGTTTACATTATTGCATAAATGCTTTTCTACATGTATGCAGCCTAAGTGACCGGAAGCCTATTGAGGTTGATGATGAAGTTGTAGTTATGGTAGTTCCTGATTATCAAATGTTGGACTACGTGGAGTGTATAGCATCCCATCTATCTGACAATCCAGTATGTGAAACAATGAACACGCAATTCCATAAGTAATTCCTTATTAGTATTGCGTTCTCTGAGGATTCTTCAAAGGTTTTGCACTTTTATACTTCATATATTGTTTTCGAGGATAGTTTTCTTCTGGTTTACTTACGTTTTGAATGAAAACAAAAAATGTATGTGTGTGTGTGGTTTCTGGAAACTAAGTCCGATCATAATAAATTAATTTTAGTATGGCCATTGTAATTGGAGATATAAAATATTTTCTTAAAAATTTGAGATCCATTCACAGGATAGGCATTGTAAGCTCATGAACTTATGGAAAGAAAATAAATTATAACTAAATTGAATATTAGAACTAAAAAAATGTTACCCTTACAATACAGGATTTTCATTTGTTCTTTTTGTTCATAGAAAAAGAAAAGATACAACAATGATAAGGCAGAAATGATACGTAACCACTTTTAAGGACTTCAACAGGGAATATATGTGGGTTGGTCGAAACTTCGTGGTTGATAGTTCCATATGCCATTTCTTCCGTGTATAGTTTTTAAGGACAGTCCGATTGAGAACAAGCTTCATGCCATAGCTTCCACCACCCATGTTCCAAGTTATTACTATGTAATTAATCATTTTCTTAGAATCTCACAGAAGATACTGAAGTCTTCCTCTCCTTCTGGTCTTCTATTATCCCTATTTTGATTAATAAAGCTGTACTTAACTATCATTATAGCGCAATGAAATTTTTTATGGTCCATTCTGCTGTGTTTTGTATCTCTCACCATTTTCACCATTATAGGATGTTTCTTTGTCAACATTTTTATTTCTTCCTCTACTTCTTTCTATATGCACATATGTAAAATAATGGACATAATGCTCTTTGGTTTCTTTTATGCTTATTATTCTGTGAGACCTCTCCTGCTTGTATTCTATTGCTGTGGTTTTAACAGCCAAGGCCCCTCATCATGTGGAATCCACGACTTGTTAGTGAGGATGTTGGAGTTGGCTTCAACGTTCGCAAATTACGCAGAAATTTCCTGAGGCAATACCATTATCTCATCTCTCTTCAGAATACAGCATCTTCAGAATTCTGTGTTGAATCTTTTTTTTTATGGAAGAATCTTTTTTTTTAATGCCTGTTGTTGTTGCACTTGTAATGTAAGATAATTTTCAAGCCATATTGATTTGAGTGCGTACTAAAAGAGGGGAATGCTAATGGAGTGGTGGCAAAAGATGCTGTAAGCAGTAGAAACTGTATTCCTCATTGAAGATTAGAGTCTAATGACGTTGATAGATTATGTAGGATTTGGGACATGGAACTAATATAGGAACGCATTATCTTGGGAGATGCTAGGATACATTTGGCTTCATGCATCAATCTATATGAGTGAACTGACATAAATGGTTTACAAGTATTGCTACCTACAACACACTTAGCTCCAAAGCATGTGGGTTTATGGCTCAAAGTTCTCTTGTGAAGCGAATGCTACTGGCCAATGATTAATTATCTTTAATAATATGAATGAGTGCGTGCATGCTAACACCAGAAGTGCTCAGCTAGTTGATAAAAATGGGACATCTGGAGCATTGAGGACCTTCTGGTTGAAATTGTCACCTGATTGTACGAAAGCGGGTCAATTAACAGAAATATTTACATGCATCAAAAGTTATCTGATTTCAATTTCTGAATTCCTGAGAGCAAGATGAACCATTCAGCATTCGTACTTCTGGATTTTTGTTTCTCTATGTGTTTTTATTGTAAGAAATTACATATTTTTCACCAAATTCTTTCCTATTTATATGTTAAGCCCTCAAACCTGTGTATTTGTGATTTAAGCACAGTTAGCCTTTGTTAAGTTGCTTTTACTCTTCTTTCTTTTAATATTTCCTTTTTTCTACTTGAACCACCACTCTCTTATCACCTAATCCAGACAATCTTTCCTTCCCGTATATCTAATGTTGTCGAAATACCCGGATTCTGCATACCCAAAGGTTAAACCCTAAATCCTAAAGCAAATAAGAGTGGTAAGAGAATTAATGATATGCTTTTTGTTAAATTGTAAATAGATTATAGTCTGACAATTTAATGATTCAGTGCTAACTGTTGTCAAATTGCATGCAGTACTTTCACTATCATTTACTCCATGAAACCCTTGCCATCTGGTGCAATCTTCAGATGCTACCCGGGGTGAGTTAAATTGCGCCACGCCCAGAGTCATATCATCTAAAGAAATTGGCCATGAATAAATGTTTTGAGGATTCTGTGCAGGATGTGGAAAGTGTTTTATGACGATGTGAAAAGGCCAAACAGATACCTACTAGCTAAAGAACAACCTACACGTCCTGATGCAACTGACATTGAGGTTAGCTACGGAGCACTATTTACTTTCCTTGATTGTAGTTATGATTACTTATATAAGCTCATTGAGGATTTCCTTTAAAAAAAATTACTTGCACTTAGATTATTATGTCATGGTGGGAAAAGGATTCATAAAAGTACTATAAAAAAAATATGATTGAAAATACTTCGGTGTTTTACATAAAGTAGATGAGCTTCAAGAGAATGATTCAGTCACAAGATAGGTCTTCCAAAAAATAAGATTTTTTTCGAACATGCCAATTCATTTGGAACCACCTTACAGAGAAATTTTATTCATATTAAATATATGAATACATATAATTTATGTCCTGCACTAACATCATGTAAGTATCACATTTTATATAATTTTGTTATTCAGTATGATTGTTGTGTTCATATAAATAGTTGTTTTTAACCTTGGTTAGGATGGAAGAGTTTTACCTGTTAAATTGATTTCAAAAAATTGAGTGTGTTTATAGTACACCATTTGGAACAAAAAACAAAATGTTCACTTCTTGAGATAATATCATGACCAGACTTAACCACCATGTTGAAATTGAAATGCATATAAATTCTGCTATTTTGATTCTTCATATGTAAATAAATATACAATTTTGCTGTAGCATGTATGGACCAAAATTATTGCTAAAGCTCTTTGTATATGCTTTAAATGCAGCAAATCTTTGGAATACTTTCTGAAAAATCAGTAGAAGAACCTTCTTTGCTAAGTAGAGCAATGGGCATGTTCACTTCAATAAATAAGTTCATGAAAGCCATCTCAAGGTGAAAGACACTACAGGTAAACATGGTGAATCCTATTATAATAATTTTAAAGGTTAATTACTGAAAAGTTTCTGTAGTTAATTTATAATTATTATTTGGTTCATAATTTTTAAAAACTTATTGAAAGATTTCTATAATTTATTTAATATTGTATAGAAGGTCCATCTGCTGTGAAAGTTAATGAATTTTTAATTTTACTTTTGATAATTTTTCAAATTTTTATATTTTTGTCATTATAAATTCTATTGTTGCCGATGCCTCGCCGTCACCGTCGCCGCTTTGTCGAAGAGGTGGGGGGGCAGGGTTGAAGAGGTGGCAGACCACCTCCGCGCAAGTGTGCGCCCTACGCGGGAGAGAGGGAGGGGGGTGGGTGTCGGTGGCCCCTTGCCACCCTCTGCTCGCCTGCGTGCGGAGGGGTAAAAATAAAATTTTAAAAAATTTAAAATAAAATATTCTCTTACAGAATTTATCAATAGGGACTTATTATGTACTAATCATAATTTATAGAGATTTTTAGTATTATAATATTTTCAAAATAGGGACTTTTCAGAAAGTTTTTAAAAATTATGAACCAATCAATAACTATAAGTTAATTATAGTGACCTTTTTGTAATTAATTGTATTTTTTTTACCCTCATTTTCATTATACATTAGCTATTTCTCTTTTTCTTGCAAGACAATTAGAACATAATGTGTTTAATTCCTATATCATTTTGGTCATACAAAAGATCAAAGTGGGGGGCAGGGTTGAAGAGGTGGCAGACCACCTCCGCGCAAGTGTGCGCCCTACGCGGGAGAGAGGGAGGGGGGTGGGTGTCGGTGGCCCCTTGCCACCCTCTGCTCGCCTGCATGGGGAGAGGGCTAAAAATAAAATTTTAAAAAATTTAAAATAAAATATTCTCTTATAGAATTTATCAATAGGGATTTATTATGTACTAATCATAATTTATAGGGACTTTTAGTATTATAACATTTTCAAAATAGGGACTTTTCAGAAAGCTTTTAAAAATTATGAACCAATCAATAACTATGAGTTAATTATAGGAACTTTTTAGTAATTAATTGTATTTTTTTTACCCCCATTTTCGTTATACATTAGCTATTTCTCTTTTTCTTACAAGACAATTAGAACATAATGTGTTTAATTCCTTATCATTTTGGTCATACAAAAAATCTAGATGGTTCTTTCATTATAAAAAATAAACATAATATTAAATTAATTTTCATCACATTTCACATAAATTTTAATATAAAATAAAATATATATTTAATTTTATATCGTACATTATTTTTAATATAACAATTAATTTTATTTCACATCTTACATAATTTTTAACATAATTAATTTTATTTTTTATTATATATATATCTCAGACATGAGAATGCTACGGTAGATGGGCGATTATCAAATATAAAAGATGGATGAGTGGGTAAGCAAAAAGACAATAAAAAATGAGTATATTTGCTAGGAGTTTAGAGTGATTTTTAGATAGTTTGGACATATAAATCGTAGAGTAAAATGTTAGTAAGAAAAGTTAGATTATTAGATTTTTCTCATGTAAAAAAAAGAAAAAAAAGGTCAAAAAAGCGTTGCAAAAAAATTATAATGAATAATTTTATATATTTGAAATTAAAAGAAGATTTGTTATTTGATAGAGTGCAATAAAAATAACAGAATTATGTGACCAATTTCATCCAGTGAGATAAAAAAACTTAATTTTTTATTGTTGTATATAAATATCTCAAAGTAAATTCACAATTTTCTTGACATAATCAAATGCGTCTTCTAGGTAACTATCTAGTATTTATTAGGTACCCAATTTAAGCATATAAGCATTTTCATTTCATTCTCTTAAAAAATGATAAATACAATCACTCATAAGTTTCATTTTTGAAAAATTTTCATATTGATATCATTGTAAGATTTCTGTTAAATAATTGGGAGATTTATCTATATAATACATAAAATTTTCATATTTATTTATTAGATATTATAACATTAATATTACCTATTTTACATGTAATTTTTATTTATCACTAGTAAACTTAATCATAATTTTTTATATATATATTTTAAAAATAAATAATAGACATTAAAATTATATAATAATTAAAAAATATTATTAATATTATAAGTATTAAGTTAATGAAATATTATTATTAATATTTTTATATTATTGAATAATATTAAACTTTTATTATTATTTTTTAAATATTTATGAGCAAATTAGTCGTTAATCTAACTATTGTTGAATTAGGGCAGACAATGGGTGATGAATGGAGGGCATAATGTAAAATTGATAATATTAATGTGTTTTAAGTTATTTTAGAATAATATTTATGTATTAGATGTTAAATAAGCAAATATGTTCACAAATTTTTTTTTTGATGGCATGATGCATAAGAGTTACTTTATTAAGAAGTTAAGCTTTATGGTAAATTTATGGCATTACATGCATAATATTCATTTTTTAATTAGACATAAAAAAAAAATAGGTAGTTGTATGTTGATTATTTTCTCCCTTTTTTTTTTTTGCTCTTATGTAGAAATTATATTTTTTTTCACGCTGAAGATGTACAGGCTGTGCAAAATGTAGGCACTGATGTTGTGGTGTTTGTTTTACAGGTACACGAGATGCTGTTTGAAGCATGCTCTTTAAAAACTGTGAGGCCTGAATGCATCTGCACCACAAAGTAGATTGATAATAACAATAACAACGATTTTAAATTTAAGTGGAGTTTTTGTGGTTTAATAAGTAATATTAGCTTTACTTTGAAATTATTAAATATAAATAATTTTTTTTTTAAGTTTTAAATGAGTAAATATAAGCATTAAGTAAATCCCTTCAATTATAACATAAACACCTCATTAACTCTAAACCATTGAGTTAATCTCATTAACACAGGTGGTTTAGCATGGGTTAAAAAGTTAGCTCAAAATAAAGTGAAAGATTGAATTATAAAGCGCTTACAATTTCAATTTTTCTCGAGGCATTAGATCTAAAATTCGATAGGTAACATGCAAGAGCTTACATTTAGTAAGCAAACTCACTTGATAGTTCTTTCATTTTTTTTCTTATTATGATGAATATATAGAATATTTTTAAGAAAAAATAGTTTCTTAAGGGTATAAAATATAAAATGCATAATATGAACTATGTATAATACGCAAAACGTAAATTTGTCAAAGAACAAGATCCATAATTATCATCATAAACAAATTTGAAATTTTATAAAATTTCAATAATTAGAAAATTATGAAAACACTCGATAATTATTATAAAAGAGACTCCAATATTAAAAATTCTAAATTATAAACTTTCATAATATTATATTAAATATAATTTATTCTATAAAAAATTATTTAAATAACATCATGATAATACTCAAACTGAAGCTAAGACCAACCCAAGACCCAATCCAATGCAAATAGATTTGGGTCAACGTCAGATCATAATATACCAATCCACACAAACTAACCTATTAATATGTCAGCTACGTTTTTTGTCAACCTGCTTCGATGTTCATAAAATCAAGACTTCAAAAATAGTAAATTCACCTCAGCAAAATGATAGATTAACCTCGGAATGCAGCCGAACTTTGTAATGAATAAGGATGACATAACAAATACCTTTGGAGCCCAAGAGGTTGGTTCTGCACTTTCATTCATAGTAATCTTCGTCTGGAATATCGAAATTGAAGAAAATTATTACAATTGGGAAAGGAAAGAAAAAAAGGTTACAAATTAAAATGGTAAAAGTGATGCAACAATTGGTTGGTTGTCAAAAGGGACGGCGATTATAAGTGAAACTTGAAACTCGAAACTCGCTCGACTCGAAGGAAATCAACTCCCAACAGTTTTGAGTAAGAAGTGACCCAAAATTACTTTTTCCTTGTCATGAAAAAATAATACACGTTATGAAGCTAATAATATACTGGCACAGTGGTTGAATTAGGAATATATGAACGAAGATATCATAGATTCTGTTAGAATCCCTCACTTTAAAATTAACACCATAATTTTTTGAATATCTAATATGTGAAAATTTTCAATGTGTACTCCGTAGTTCAATACTTACGTCACAATTTTCAATTCAATTTTTCTTTAAAAAAACTTGAGCTTGAATGAACCGAAAATGAATCTTGAGATAGTCTGAAATCAACTCATCTAGAGTCGAGTCACCTTGAGCTTGAAAGAGGTTCAAGTTAAAGTACTGTGAGTGGAAGTTTTCTCTAACCCACTTGATGAAAAAGGCAATAATTCCTTGTTCCAATCAAAATGTATGATAAATGCAGAGGCTAAAAGGAAAATTAACTATTATGAAGAAAAATACATGACATCCAAAGATTAAAACATTAGAAGGCGAACAACATCAAGGGTTGAGCAACATATTTAAAAATAATAATAATAATTTAACATGCTTACCTGGTTCTTCATCCATGTTAAAATCATCTTCATCATCATCAAAAACTTCATTCTGTAAATAAAGGAGAACAAATTAAACATCATGAACGTGTTTATTTTGCAAAAAGAGACAATCCTCCATAAAGGAAGAAAGGATGAATCAGACAAACGCTTCTACAGAATCTCCACCATCTTTCCGAATAACTTCAACTCTTATGGAAGAGACTGGCCTAGATTATTAACTCATCATGAAGAGTAATTTTTTGAAAATCAAGCAAGTTGAATTTATGCAACTCCACTCACCAGACACAGCAAATCAGTGAAATGCAACAATCTTATCATGAGTGTTTAAAAGTAAAGGCAGCTTTTAATATCTTCATATGCTTTTACTGATTTCTGATGCCTTTACCATATTTCTCAAGAACAACTTTCCTTCTGGCCTTGCTATAGAGCCCCAATATCTGGCTAACGCATAGCCCAAAATCAACTTTTGTGTTCGATCTCTTGGATTATCCATTGGATTATCCAGTGGATTAAGGGTTAATCCTCTGAATAATCCAACAGATTAACCCAAGATATTGGGATGCATAGCATTTTTTTCCTTTTCTACCCGAATACCAACCCATCTGTCACCAATTTTCTATAGATTGCTGTCCATACTTGCTTGCATGTGCTCATCACATTTTTGTGCAACATTTTAGAATTAAAAAGGAAACATAGTACACAAGATGGCCATTCTCAAAAATTTTTCAAGGTAAGGAATAACCTGAACATAATCATCGCTCTCTGAGCTTTCTTCCTCTCCCTCTTCCCCATTTGTATCTTCTTCCACATTTTCATCTTCACCTTTCCCTGTCCCTTCACCCTTTCCATCATCACCCACGAGATCGCCAGACAGGATTTCATCATCATTTAGCATGTCTAGAAGATATGACACAGCAAAATAGGAAAAAGGAGACACTAGCATTCCCTTACCTTCTCTTTCTCTTCAAGTTTTTCTAAAAGGAAGAATTCATCTACAGAAGCCAAATAAATAAAAGATAAAGTAAGATTTCTTCAGAGAATCACAATACAAACTGTTCAAGAATTGTAATGTGTATATAAAAAGCAAGATAGCTTGACTCCACAAATGGGAAAGAAAGCAAATCGGGCAGGAGAGGGAAGGATGGCAGGGAAAAAAACCTAACTCAGATAGTGGTCTCATTATTAATACCCTGAAGCTTTTTCATGAATGACTAATAATTTGGCAAGAAAAATTTCTTCTTACCAACCATTCAGAAGAATAAATAGAAAAACGATGAGAAAGTTTCACTTCCACTACAATGGTGTCATAAATATATAGAAAAGTATTGCAAGAGGAAGACATTAGAAAGGATTTTTAGTGGTATGAAAACCAAAAAAGCCAATTTCATTTGGTCAACTTTGTCCAAACCTTGATCTATATCCACCCGTGGTTTCTTGCTTCGAACCCTCTGACCTTTTTTTGCACCTAAAATGATTAATTGATCAGACTATCACTAAAACATGAAAATATGCTATGTCAAGAGTGTCAACAAATTAGTCGACCAAATGCAAGAACATTCAAGCAAAAATGGCAGAGCTCACCTTCCCAAACATGAAAATTATTTAGAGCTGGTATAAAGGCTACATACCTTGTATTAGTTCAGCAGGGAAATTTGACACATTAATGTTCATAAATGATTCAAAAGCTTCACGTTTTTCACGTGCCCTTCGTTTCTGCATATCATGGTTCCCACTATACATGTCTTCTCTTTCTGCGAACAGATTTACCAAAACCAAACTGAGAACAAAATCAGTGATAAGACTTAACCTTTGAAGAATGAACTGTTACGTGATGAGCGTAACAATAAATTCCTAAATATTACTGGAGGGAAGCTGTGGGAATGCCATTATAAGTAGGTTGCTTAGTTTTGAAATAACTTTTCATAAGACCATAAAACATTAAAAATATTTTAGGCTACTTTATGAATATGAAGTCTAACATCTGTGCAAAACAAACATAATTAAGTACATAAAAATAGTCTGAATCGCACTATATCAATTAATAAATCCTCATTTAGCTCTAGTGTGTAAAATCATTCCTTATGAAGTCTGGTTTATTTAAATCCCTAAAATTAAAGCAGTGAAGAACTAAGCTTCTTAACAAAGAAATCTTCAAGAAAAAATTGCTCTTCTATGAGATGGCAGAAAATCAAAGCAGAGGCTGGAGAGCTAGGAATAGTCATGGAAGTAGAAGTCATTTCAATTAAGTATGTTCCAGAAATGGGAAGCCATTCAGCCAAAATAAGATAATAGCATAGAAAGATAATCATAACTTCTTCTAACATTCGATCATTTTGCTCCAAAGTCGTTGGAAACTCAGTGCATCCACTCTTCTTAGATACTTCAATTAATTTCTCAAACAAATTTGTCCAAAAACAGAGGAAGTGTCACCTTTTTCTTTGATAGTAGAGGAAGTGTCACTTGAAGTAACAAACAGCCTCTTCAGAAATAACTAGCTTCTCAAAAACAAACTTGTCAAAAAACAGAGAAAGTGTCACTTGAATAGTAACAAACAGCGTCTTCAAAATTAACCAGCTTCTACTTCCAAACCCAGACAAAATTCACTTTCATTCACTGTTCAGCAACCAAATCTGCTCTAATAGCAAGTTAAAGTTGAAAAAACTTTGAAAGTATAGCCAACAATCTAAGAAAAATTCTTCAAGTTCTTCCCTTACTTGAATCTTCCAGATAATAGGGAGAGCTTTTCCAATATCTTTCCAGTTTTACTTTCCAACTAATAAGCATCTTCTCCTCGTCTGATATCGCATCAGATGCACTTGGTAAGTTGGCATTTTCCTGAAAAGAAAGCACATGATATGATGGTGTTACAAGCTAAGTTAAATAGTCCTGTAACTATATTTTCATGGCAAATTAGCAAGCAACTATTAACAAAAATCTTTTCTACTGTTTAGAGTTGTTCATTATTCCCTTGGAATACTGTATCCAACTCGTTCGTATTAGTATATTCTATCGATAATCAACCATGATACTACAAAGTCAAAAAAACCACTTGAGTACCAGTGTAATCCCCTGCAGTATTCAAGCATATCCATATCGATGGATACAATATGCCAGCCCAAATAGATGTATATGTACTTTATCACTCCATTTATGATAAGTTCCATGGTCACCACATACTTCCGTTGTATGAATGATGCCAGATTATAAATGGAATCCTGTGCAACTTTGAAGAAACAACATAAAGGATCTATTTCAACAAATGACAGAAGACATGATCTCAAGATCTGCTTTGTAGTTATTCCGATCTTTTTAATATGAACTGTGCCCAAGTGTAGAATTAGCAGGAATAGGAAGCCAAAGAAAACATGTGAAGATGTGTATGCTAGAAGCCTAGAAGTCTACAATATGATACCATGATTCAATAAACAAAAAGCAGAGATGCAGATTCACTCATTACAAATTGTACATCTTTGATAAATCACTAAAACAATCAAATAAATTATACTGACTACAAGTAAAGTCCACTTTACTGGGAAAAAGACAAAAGGCTCAGGCTTGGCCATTCTATATTGCATAGGTCCACCTCTTCCTCGCCCACCCCCTCGACCACGACCTCGAAACGCCATCTACAAAGAAATATAACAGAAACGCTTCAAAAAAAATAATGTATCATAGATAAGCATTACTGGCAAAAATTAGAAGTTAACAGCAAACAAGTTCCTTCAATAGGTGCACTTCAAGAACAGCAAATCAACAATATCATGTGCTCACAAAGAACATTGCTTTACATAAAACTGACTAGAGAAGATAATAACTAGTTTGGGATTAAGGCCTTTTTTTATTATTTACGTTAAAAAGACCAATTTGATTATACCACAAAAATTGTGGATGTACATTGAGATATGTGTATATTTGGAAATAAAATTAATTATCTTAAAAATTATATAAGATATGAAATAGTATTAATTATTGTATTGAAAATGATATAGTGCGTGAAATAAAGTAATTTTTTATAATAAAAGTTGTATAAGATGAGATAAAAATTTATTATATTTATATAGTGAAGCAACTGTTTTGATCTTTGACATAATTGAAATGGTATGGGACCAAACAAGCCTTAAATATCTAAGAACTTTTGTTGCGACCAATTGTTGCTGGTTGCAAAATGGTGACCAACTTGCCACTAACTGTGGACCTCTCTTAAAAGAATTGGTGGGGAAGACCCAAAAAAATTTAATAGCAACCAACCAGACCCAATCGATTGCAAATTTGTGATTTCTTTATTGTTGTTGTACACAAGTAAGCAATGTGCAAACATCACATCACAACAGCACCATTACATTTGCTGGAAGAGATTAGAAATCATGAAATTGCCTGATTGAACTTTATAGCCTGAAATAACAAGCCAAAAGTCTTCACTATCTACAGCTAACACTTGTGCAAAACTATTCCTGACTTTTCATGACCATTAAGCTCTATCATCCCTACAAATGCTGCACATACATATACAAGTTCCATTGCAAGAGTCAGTTCATAGTACCACGGCAGGATCACGAAAGTGATTCTATGCGACCTAGGTGTATATGCATTGAAGGGTTTCTAATCGGCTGACTAGACCAAAATGCAATGATTAAATGTTTTAACTGTAGGAACATGAATCTAAATAATAATATGCAATACTTGATGAGATTAATTAAGGTTCAACTAAATTATGAACATTTGCATAATCACATAAAACTTTAAAATGAAATTCCAAGAAAATTAGCAATGCTCAATGAGATTACAGTAAAACTCGTGCAAATAAGAGAATTGAACTATCGAGTTAATAGATGAGATTAACTACTATGCAGGAAATGTGAAATACCCTGTACTGGAACAAATTTGTAGACATCAAATCAGGGAATAGAGAAGCATTCAAGCATCATCTGCCGCATGATAATAAGCCAAGAACATGACCCAAAAGTAGTAAAAAAAATGTTTAGGATTACAAATTTAACCAACACTACGAATCAGAGAACAACCCAAATTTGGCCAGAACATGAGACAAGAAGATGAGACTTGGATCAAATTTAAGATCCAGTTCATGCAGGAGAAACCAAACAGTAAATAATAACTAAAGAAGCAATTACTAATCCAGTAGAATTCAGAAATTTGAAACCCAACAGAAAGACGACTTAGTTCAGATTAAGATCAACTTAGCCAATACAGGAAAACAGAGCATTTCAGCAGATAAAAGTGCAGTAAACAACAAGATCAAGAAATCAAGGAATCAGTAATGTAGCAACGAACAACAAGAAACACTAAGAACCATACAACCTCAAATCTTCAATGATCTGGCAGCTGCAGCCCCTCTGCTCGTCCCGCAGCCCCTGCTCCAAAATCGCCGAACAGGAGAAGAGAATCTCCACTAGAGAACTCACTCAGGCATCCATCAACAAATTCCACACGAACCCCCAGAGAAGATAATACAGGAGAAGGAATCACCTCCTAGGGAAGGCTCACCAGGGATTGAGGAGTCGAGCAGTTGAGGGTGGCGTCGTGCCTGCAGCGGCGCAAAATAAGCGGAGAAATGCCGGTCGTGCGAGCCTGCTGCGGTTGGCCTCCCCAGAGAAGATAATACAGGAAAAGGAATCACCTCCTAGGGCAGGCGCACCAGGGATTGAGGAGTCGAGCAGTTGAGGGTGGCGTCGTGCCTGCAGCCGCGCAAAATAAGCGGAGAAATGCCGGTCGTGCGAGCCTGCTACGGTTGGCCGGCGACGAGCGCAAAACTGGCCGAGAGGCCGGGTCAGGCGTCGGCGCAGGGGATTGAGGAGTCGTGCTGCGGTTGGCCGGCGACGAGCGCAAAACTGGCTGAAAGGCCGGTCAGGCGTCGGCGCAGCGTGCAACGGTGCAATTGAGCGGATCGGGCGACCGGAGAGGAATTAGGGCAGTAGGACGGCTAGCTGAATTTAATATAGAAATTCCAATTTAGTACTCCTATTCTCAGCACCATCATAGCCAGTCCTTTCCAACCCAACTTAGACAAATTGACCCAAATTAAACCTAATTGAACCAATTTGGATCTAATTAGACCAAATAACTCATAATATTTATATGACACAAACCGAATATTCCCACTTTCATAAACATAATTTAATTTCTCAAATAACTAAAATAATACATATAAATATAAAATGTGTTATACTTCAACACAAAGAATTTCAATTCTTTCGCATCAATTTATTTCAACTTGAGTTGCATTAAATTTGGACTCTGAAAAATGAGTTAAATTTTTTTATCGGAAAAATGAGTTAAATTTAGCATACGATGGCTGGGCATTAAATACCCAGCTAAAGCTTGTCCATGATTTTTTAAATTAGGAGTATTTTTTTAATTAATTAATTAATTAATATTATAAATATAATTAAAAAAAATTAACAAAAAAAAATGTTTCTTAACTAACGTCGCCCGGTGCGCGGAGCCCGGACACCGGGCGACTTCTATTAAGCAAAAGTTGCCCAGCGCCCATGCCACTTCTTTTAAAAAAAATAATTTAATTAATTACAAATTCTTCAATTTAATGAGATTATAAATTTTTGAATGTAATTATTCTCTTATTTCACTACATATTGAATAAATATAAAGTAACTTCAAAAAATTAAAACAAATAAGATAATAAGAGTTCTAATTTATTTAAATAATAAATTTCATTTAATTTAATTTATTTAAAATAATAAATTTTATTTAATTGAAGAAATAAATTAATATTAAAATAAAGTACTACAGTCAAATATATTAATGTTAAAAAAAAGTATCATATCTAAATTAACGGAAGCAGAGTTAACGCCGTCTGAAACATATTTTTTTATTAATTTTTTTTAATTATATTTATATTATTAATTAATTAATTACTCTAATTTTAAAAATCACCGTAGAACCTTTCTAATGTCACAATGCTATTTACCTAAAATTTTGTAAAATGATAAACACTTAGACAAATTATAATTATTTATTAATCTACCTAAGCTAAGCATGTCTAGATTTGGTTGGTTTATTTAACAAAAAGTAAGAATATATGGACATTTTTTGCCCAACACAAATTTCAACTGTAAAAATTAACTTTATTTCACATCTAATACAAATACGAATATCAGAATTAAAAGAATTTCACATTTTACATATTTTCTAATGGTAAAATAAATTTCTCTTTCATTAAATTTAAAAAATAAAATTATTTTTTTTTCATGTCTAAAAAAAAAACTCGAACCAAACGAGGCCTTAAAACCACCATGGACGCACAACACCTAAATTTATAAATTAAGAATTTGTAGATGCTGTGCGTCCATGGCGTTCAATTTTGAAATGTTATAATTCTCCTCACCTTTAAAAATTTTATCCTCAAAATTTGCATAAACAATCACAAACTTTCATTACACATTTAACTAATTTTTCTCCATCTTTATTCTTCACACATTTTATCTTTTGAACTTGATTCTCTTGGTTTATGTCTCAACTGCCTCTTTTTATATATTAGACACCGTAGTGTTCTAGCACTCAGCAACAGTAATCATAGTCCTCAATGGCAAGTTGAGAATCATCATCCCCTAAATTCAAGCTAAGGCAGCGATATAAATGCAATAAGAGACTCATTTTAGTTTATTGACAAATCTTAAATCATTTTTTACAATCTCATTTAGTTGTTCCAATTCCACAAATCACAGCTTTGACTTTAAACTTGGTGAACAACTCAATAATTTAATAAATTCTCATCAACGTGTTTTTTATTTCTTTGTTAATTCCAACTCAGCATAAATAATATAAATCAATAATATTCATTTGTATAATCAAAATATCATCATCTATATTACATCACATATTACATCTTAATTATCACTCTTCTACTTCTAAGGCATTTTTTTGCCTTACTTACAAGTAAATTTAATACTATAATCTCTAAATCCTCCACTAATTTATACTGTATACTGTTGTACTTTTAATATATTATATATTGGTGCAGGTAAACCTTCAATATACATCTGGCATTTTTCATTCTCTGTCAACTGTTCTTTCTATTCGTGTCGAATTCTTTCTTCGAATTTTATTTTATATCTCTTTCAACATTAAATTTTTATTTGTCATCTTGATATTTTTTTTATTCCTAATTCATTAATCACACAAATTATCAATAAATATATTCATATTCAATCTCCATAAAATATTAACTTTCAAATAAATATTTTTTTAATCAATACTCGACTTTTCCAAATTTCTGTACATAGTGATTAGTGAGTGCAGCCCACTATATCTACCTACATCTCTGCATATTTTCGCAACTACTCTAATACCATCTGTGACGTCCTAGCTGCCGGTACCCAACACCTCTCTTTACACTAGGCCAAGCCACAAGTAACTAAAGCGTCGGACTTAAAATATTCATAACATATCATTAAAATATCAATTTCTTGCTACAACCATCGGTATCTCACACCATGTTCTGTGATTCTTCTAATAAGTTTCAGTTGTTGTATATAAATATTACGTCTAGCACACTCTGAGTTAAATATAACATTTTCTATTAAAACGGATGCCTAACGCATAATATTTAATTTTAAGATATACATCATACAATATGTATAAATTTAAGATGTACAACACATAATATAAGAATGCAACGGAAGCACAATGTATGTTTTATATATTTAGGGTATGTAGCATTAACATAATTATAGTTTGAGAGTTTGCGTCATGAAATATTAATATTTTTTATATAATGAACATAAACTGATTTTTGCAGTGATTAATATTGATAGGTTTAACATGTTTAGCACGTAATATTAATGTTTTGAATGTTTAATACATAAATATGAATTTTTTTGAAACTAATAAATCATAAGATGTAATACATTGGGTTTGGGAGCTTGAAGGATCTCTTAGCAACAGGTGCCCCCAACAAATCGCTCCATTGGTCGCCGGAGTTGCCATAGATCCTAAATCCTTGTGCTTCCAACGGCGCTCTCTTCTCTGATTTATATATAACTGCAGATTTGCCGATGTCGGATGCTTCCCTATTTCGACAAAACAATAGACATTAACAACGTTATGTTGATAACTTGACATAAATATCAGAATAGCAGGTTTACGAGAAATTATTGCATCCGGATAGAACACCATCCGGATGCCAATCAGAAGCCACCACGTGTACACGGACCCATCTTTATTGCACACGCGGCGGCCTCTGATTGGCATCCGGATGGTGCTCCATCCGGATGCAATAATTTCTCCAGGTTTACACTCAAGTCTCCCGGCTTTCGACCCATCATCTATAGAAGTGCAATTTTTTGAATTACTTCATGAGCATTCCTAATATCATTTATTTATTTCATGCAAATACTTTTGTTAAAGTTGTAGTTAACCTAAATCTACAAGGGAGGAAGAAATAAGGGATAAAGAAGGAAGGGCAACCCTCAACTGGTAAATAAGAAAATAATGTTATCTTTTAATATAATGATACTGAATTAAAAAATAATAAATTAATAGATAACATAAATATATGAATAATACTTACATCTTGATTCCAATGAACCAAACACCCCTTAAAATAAAAATCCAACAAGAAATCATAATTCGTAAGAAAAGGCCTACATGGAAGGACTCAAAAACATGAATCTATGTGAAAGAAGTCCTTAACTTGAAGGACCCATGTAATAAAAATGGATAGGTTTAAAGAACAGGAGTAAAAAATCTTTGTCGAAATTTTAAGTCATGTCACATCATCATTCAAGTATTATCTTGATTGTTAAGCCGAAAATCAAGCTTTGATCTAAAGAATACATATGGCAAGAGTTGGAAAGTGCACAATGGAATTAGAAATCAGCAAAGCCATGGCTCAAATATCCATCATCGAAAAGCACAAAGGATGTAGTCAGAAGTAACAATTCAAAATGATCATAGTTCGAATAGCCCTAAATAAAGATCAAAAGGTCTTTTCGCAAGAAATTCACTTGTTCGGTCAAGGAAGTCTGATCATATAATCATGCAAGCTCATTCAAATCTTAATAAAGACCACACGTATGCCGCCAATATCCAGCTAGATCGCTCGAGGAACTACATCAAATATCTTATTTAATTCAAGCATGGGCAACAACTGTCAAAAGTCATGATGAGCCTCAACACTATAAATAGAGAAAACAACAGAAAGGAAAGGGTCCACACTCAATTCCAAAAAGCCCTCAATACTACGCACAATTTTCAATAAAGAAAGAAGAAAACACTAGCTTCAACACTACCATCCCGACAAGAAGTCCGACCTTTTTTTTATTTTCTTAAAGATTATACTCTCCCTTTCTCTAAAGATATTGTATTCAACACTTATACTTTGATTATAATACTGAGATCTTAAAATTGCCATTGAATAATGTCCTAGTTTTTCCAATTAGGCTCGGTTTCCACACAAAAATATTAGTGCCCCCTTTTGTTTGGTTTCTCTTTCAATCACCCCACTATTGTTTGATGAGATTCTGCATCAACATTGATTATTTAAAGTCTAAATTATGAATCACTTACACTCTTTAATTTTGTCCAAAGAAATTTATGGTGTCAATTATAGATAATGAAAACCATACTACATAACCTCAAAGCCAGATAGTTTTAAAAACAAAAAACAAAACAAAATATCGTTCCTTCATCTAGATCTCCCATAAAAGCATGATATGAACAAAAACATGTTTGAAAAGTATGATCTCCCTGCATCATCCCAAAATCAAAGGGACGATCGCATAGTTCTCGATTTATAAAGATGTGTCGTGAGTTGCTGAATTTTCCTATTGAAGTTAAATCTCGAGTTGAATCTCAAGTAGCTGTCCAAATACTCATAAGAAATGCATAAATTTTTGATACGAGAGGTATAATAACCTACTTAAGAAATATCTAATATAGTAATAATTGTAATACAACAACAACAACAACCAAGCCTTAATCCCACTAGGTGGGGTCGGCTACATGAATCCTTTGTTTCCATTGCGCTCTATCAGTTACCAAATTCTTATCTAAGTTTAAGTAATTAAGATCACTCCTTATAGTTTCTTGTCATGTCTTCTTTGGTCTCCTTTTTCCTCTTTGTACATGGGCAAAATCCAATAACTCAATTTTTCTAACTGGAGCTTCAATTGACCTACGATTTAGATGTCCAAACCATCGAAGCCGACTTTCTCTAAGTTTATCCTCAATTGGTGCAACACCAACTTTCTTTCGGATATACTCATTTCTCATTCTATCCTTTCGTGTATATCCACACATCCATCTTAACATTCTCATTTCTGCAATATTTATTTTATTTGTATGTTTCTTCTTTGCAGGCCAGCATTCAGCACCATATATCATCGCTGGTCTTATTACAGTTTTATAAAATTTACCCTTAATTTTGGATGAAATTTTTCTATGGCATAACACACCAGAAGCATTTCTCCATTTTACCCAGCCTGCTTGAATCCTGCTAATAACGTCATTATCTATTTCGCCATCATTTTGTATAATTGATCCAAGGTATCTAAAGCGCTCACTCTTCTTGACAATTTGATCACCAATTGTCACATCTCCAATATAAGTATTTCTTTCTTGACTAAATGTGCACTCCATATA
>JAEMOT010000674.1:132447-144415 GCA_019297695.1 Apostasia ramifera
ATACCGGTGAAAATTCATTCAATTTAAAGAATTTATTTACGTATTTTATATTTAAATTAAATATATTTTTAATAAATAATCAATTAAATCATAATTTAGATTTTTAATTCACTAAATTATTTAATAAATTAACACTTAATTTATTAAATAATTTAGTATATTAAAGTTTTAATTTATGAGTAGTTATTTTATTAGTTAATTATTTGAGGTATGCAACAGAACTCTTAAATCAAAATCTTTTATTTTAAATAAAATATAGTAAAAATTTTAAATTTTTTTTATAATTTAAATAATTTTAAAATTATAATATTATTATAAATAATTTATTTGACCTCTAGTTTGAGGTCTTGACTCCGCCACTGTAGCAAGTAACGCAAGTTAAGCCCATAATTTGTATAACAAGACTAAAATAGTCTCCTTGCCAAATAGGTCTTTATTAAGGTAATTAAGATTAGTATTTATATCCTATATAAAAGTTTTAAAAAATTTAAATTTTTATTATATAATTTGATTTAATTTTTTGAGTATTTTATAGTAATGTGAGGGCATATTGCGATATATAAGCACGTTCGTTGCTCATTATTTCTATGTAAGAGTGTACTGTGGCTACGATGTTTAATGATAGCTATAAAAAACTCTTACAAAATACTTTTATGTAGTTCTTTGCATGATTTTATGTAGCAGAAATGGTTTGTTATGTTGAGAAATAGTGAAAAAACGGTATCATTCTGCTCTCCTGTTGTACGTTGGGCGCACCTTTACACGCTTCAATATACGGATGGTTTTTGAGTATCCACGTCGACCGACATGCAGTCAAGATCGAATAATTTCTGGTCTTCAGAGAGACTTTGCTTCTCAAGAAATATTGATTTTGTTGCAAATTAAGCAACAAGATCAAAATAAGGATTCTTTAATGAAAAGTTTAAACTTAAAAAAACTTCAGTGATATTTCATGAATTAATTTATAATATTTTTTTTTATTAATTTAATAAAACAAAATTATATATACGATATACAAAACTATTATATTTACTCATTAGATATTCAAAACATAAATATTACTCTAAAAATATCTCAAATACATTAATATTAACTGCTTCACATTATGGTATTCACACATTACTTGCTGTTGAGCCTAACAATATTTTTTTATATAAATACTCGCTAAAATATTAATCCAAATGAAGCATAGAATCTTAAGTGCCTAAATAAAGCTTATTGTATTTAAACGAAGATCTTAATGATAGTTAAGAAGATGGCGTCGATGGTATAATTATTTAATTAATTTGATCAAATCAATTTTTATAAATATAAAGCAAAATCTAAACCATATAATTAAATAATTTAGTTTTCAAACTATCGCCAAAATCGATAGATTCTAGTCTATACTCAAATTAAATTAAGTTTTACTAAACTTACTAAATTTAACCGATTTAATTTAATTTTCATTTTGAAATAATGTGTTTGATGATAGCACATTATAAGAGATGACATATTTATTCACATTTTCTTTAAGGTGGTTAGTGTTTTAGGTAACCTTACAACACAAAAAAAATTATAAATTGATGAGGTGATCATCTGAGGAATGATGTGGCGTTTCATTATAATAGATGAACAATTATAATTTTAGATTTAGAGACACCATTAATTTATATAATTTTAAAGATAAATTACATAGATTGATGATTTTGAATTTATAATTAATGGCTTTTGAAATAATTATCAATTTGATGTTTATATTATTTTTAATTATTTTTTATGGTTTTATTTTTAATTGTTAGAATTTTATAAAATAATAATTTTACTCTTTCTCTTCTCTTTCTCGGCCTCTCCCTCTTTTGTCTGCCTATGAGCATGTTTGGCAATTACTCAAAAATAAGCAAAAAAAAAATTTAATAATATTTTAAAATTATTATATATAAAATAAAATATTTTCTCTTTTCTTATTTAAATTTATCATCCAATCAAACAAACAGTATATAGCTAGAACTGGATTGGGTGAGGTCACCCTTCCCCTCTCTCCCTCTCTCTCCCTCTCTTTATTTCCCCTCCGACAACTCCAAGTGCACATGCGGATGAGAAAGGGATGGAGAGAGAAGAGAGAGGAGGGGGCAAGGGGACTTTGCCAACTCCCATGTAGGTGGGGGCAAAGGAGAGAGAGAATAAAGTCGCGCAAAAAAATAACTAAAATGTAATAACTTGTTTAAGAAATAACTATTAATATTTATTTATATATTTTTTTGGACTTAATATAAGTATATTTATAATCTAGAGACTTTAAAATAATTATTATATTTAATATTAATTATCTCAAACTTTAGTTTTAATATAATATTCTAAAAATTGAAAGTCCTCTGAAGCTTCGTAGAAGCTTCTTATTAAATGAAAAACTTCTTTTTACCTTCTCCCACCTGCCATTTCCCAGCTATCAGTGGTTCCAGTTCTATTAAATTCACGTATCCTTATAAATAGTCGCTAAATCCTTCAAGAGAAAGCGCAATCTCTAGCTTTTCTCTTTTTTGGCTGAAGTTGACTTAAGTTGATCCATTTGACTCAAATTGACCTTCTGACCTAAGTTGATTCACTTGACATGAACCAATCTGCTTGACTCGATTGCACCTGTATGATCTAAGTCAACATGTTAAACTCGATATTGATCATCTTATCTTAAACTCAATTAGGATAATCTTAACCAAATCAGGAGATTCAGCAATATCTAATGAATTATTACTTTGTCTCTCATCCAAGTAAATAATTTTCACTGTACTTAAGACATCGTGACTATTAAATTAAATTAACTAACATACAAGATAACATCAATTATATTTCGTAAGATACATTTTGTATATTCTGCTTGATTTAATATCAATACTTTGTTAGGCCTTATGCCGTGAGGAGTGGACTAGGCGGTAAGCCGAACCACTGTAAATTTATTGTGTTCTTTTCACTTTTGCTCTCAAATTCTTTTGAACTAAATTGATATAACATATCTAAATTCAAGTATTTTAAAGTTATAGAAAACTTGAAATATTTTTATTCAAAACAGATATATGATTAGTAAACTTTAAATTTATTATTTCTGATCTCATTTAGATTTATTTCTGCACTGCTCTGCGAACCTTGGTCAATTTTTAAAATCGATCGGATTGTTCGGGTAAAATTTTCTGCACTGCTCTGCGAACCTTGGTCAATTCTCAAAATCGATCAGACTATTCGGGTAACATTTTCTGCACAATTTTTTCTTGTTCAGGTGATCTCAGAACTTAGTGTACTTGGTCAATTTGATAAACTTAAGTATACTATTTCTTATTCCTCTCATTTCTAAATTAAAAGTAATCATTTAATTTTTTTTTGAAATCCCAATTCACCCCCCTCTTGGGAAGTCTCTGGGCCAACACATATTAATCTATTTGCAAACGTGACATATGATTTTAAGATGTAAAGTGATATTCTAAGGTATTCTAAAGCTCTAAATTATTGATATTTTGAGCCATGATACCCCACCTAACCTATTATAAGATTTTGGTGGCCCGATATTGACTTGGCTTCACCAAAAGGTTTGTACGGTGCAGGAAGTGGTGAAGCTAGTTAAGGGATCTAAGCCTTGTTTTGAAAATTATTTATTTTACTTGTGAGACTGATATGTAACATTTTAAGTAATTTGCAGTCATAGGAAGACTGCAAATTCCTACTAAAAGTTGATAATTCTTTATATCCTGTATGACTCCATTGATATTTATTTTTTTGCCACTTAGTTTAGTTTTTTTATATTTTCGTATTTTTATCTAAGGTTACTTTTAGTGACTTACATGGTGCCTAAACTTATATAATTTTGTATTGAGATCATTAAAAATATCATTCTCTTATAATTTATTTTGATCATTTGTCAACCCTCATTATTGTGAATAAGTGATTTATAAAAATGAGGGTGCGACGTAAGAGAGAAAAATGATACAATAGGAATTTAATAAAATTTTATTAATAAAAATTACAAAAGTGTCAATATTAAAAATTTAAAACTATAAATTTATATAGTATTATGCTTTAAATTTAGAAATTAGAATGCTTTTTTTTTAATATTTATTTTTAAATTAATTTAGCATCTAAATCGTGATAAAATGGGGTTTTTTAGTTTATTTTTCTTTATTTTTTTCTGTGAAAGGAAGATTTGTCCTTATCATTTTCCCTGCTGGCGCCTGCCATTGTCCAGCTAATTCATCTTTTTTTTTATAATCGCTAATTCTTTTTTTTTTTAATAATTTTTTTTTTTTTTTTGAAAAATGGGCTAATTCATCTTTTTGCCTTGCGTATCTGCCGACTTTCACTAGGAAACCCAAGTTGCACCCAATTATACACCCAACCAGCCTGACAGGCGATAATAACATATGTACAGGTTGATCCAAAAATAAAAAAATGAAAAATGTACAGCTGTTTTGAATATTTTTTTAAAATTATTTTCAAAATATATATTTTCTATCAATTTTTAATCAAAAAAATTCAAAATAAAATATTTAAGAAATTTAGAAACTTGATTATTTTTAAAATTATAAATTTATGTGATATTATCTTCTATTTTCAAGAATTTAAATAATATTTACCTTTTTAATTCATGAATTTCATGTCTAAAGTTTTCATTTTTATTTTAGTTAAGCATTTTGTAACACTTTTTAAGCATGAAATTACCATTAAATACATTAAGATATAAAATTGTTTTAAAATATCGATATTATATTTTTTATGTGATACCTAAATTAAACTTAATTTTTTATTAAAAAAATCTCAATCTTTTCATACAAAAAATTATTAACATGGAGTCCACCATGTGAATTTTAAATTTCTTGATTTTCACTTTTATTTTACATTTCATATCTTTAGTTAATATACAATTTAATGAAAGTATCCAGCCTGCTAAAATTATTCAAAATTCGCTTAAAATTTGTCTAAATTTGAATTTAATTCAAGTCTTATTGAAGTGAATTTGGAGTTGCGTAAAAAATTTGAAATAATACTGACTTAGTTGAAATCAAGAATCGCTCTATCAAAATATATTTCGAATAGACTCAATATATGTATGTATGTATGTATGTATGTATGTATGTATGTATGTATGTATGTATGTATGTATATATATATATATATTTTTATTTGTGCTAATATATGTCCAAATAGATGTGTTAGTAGAGGTGGATAGGTTGGCTTGCTTACATAAATAATGGTCCAAATCAAATCTTCAGGAAGATTTGATAAATTTTCACAATTTTCTTATTAACTAAATATTATAAAATAAAATAATATATCTTAATTATTATATTATATTAATGGTAAAATTTAAATTATAATTTATTCATTGTAACATGAAATAAAATTTGTGTTGACTCAAATTTAAATTTAATTTATTTTGAATAAATTTGACTTGAATTTAAATTTAACCGAATTCAAATAAAAATGTAAGATTTTTTATGAATAGAAATTAACCTGGTCAAATTCGTCATAGAAAGAAACATGATTAAAATTATTTAATTTTCTAAAAAATGGAGACCAGTAAGTAAACTTTAAGATTTATTCCCAACTAAACTGTAATTTCAATTTCAGGGGGGAATGTTGGACTTGTTCAAAATTGAACTTGTTCTGATGTCCGTTTTGCAAATTGGTCCCTGTGGTTCGCTAAGAATACAAAACCAGTCAATCGAAACGTTTCGCGTATCTCGCGACGCGGGCTCGATTAGATTCCACGTCAGCGGGCCCCACAATCAGTGGCCGAAGGCCCGAAGAGCGGATCTCCCGGCCGCTGCTAAACGTACGGACCGTATAAAAATCTGATGTGTTGCCTAACCTGTAGCTGAATGGACCTGATTCCGAATTCGAACGCTTGCGGCTATACAGTCGGCTACACAAAGTCTCTTTGAATACAATACCACGTAAGTGCTGAGTCACCAGAAGATATTTCTAAATTAAGACTCACCATTAAGATCAAGTCTCCAACGGCCGAGATAAAGCTGATTTATATATAAATATATATATATATTTTTTATTCATCCGCATTTGAATCAGTTAAAATTTAATGTGATTTTAATTTTTTTAAAATAATAGTTTTTTATTGACAATATTTATTTTAATTACATTTTTTTATATGGGCACTTAAATTGATTAATTATAATTTAAGGTCTTAATTTATTGAATTATTCAATAAATTTGTATTTAATATATTAAATAATTTAATAAATTAAAATATAATTAATTAATTTATTTATCAGTTATTAAAAAAATATGTATAATTTTAAGAAGATCAAATTGATTTATTTTAATGATTATCAAGAATAGAAAAAAAAATTGTCTGCTGGCCCTATCCGTAGTAGATAACACGCTTCATTTTCTATTTACTTCTACTGTTATTTTCTATTTTCTTTGCTCTTCTCCGACCTCATGTCGGCTTTCAGTTCCCCTTTTTTGGTGAAGAAGGTGGGCCTTCTCAATATAAATACCTCCTCCTTCTGTTTCAGAAAATCAGAAGCCAATTCCTCTCCCTCTCTCTTTCTGTGTGGAAGATGACCATCGCCATTGAACAGCCACAGATCTGTAAGTTTTAAACTTTGGGTTCTGATATTTGCATAGATTTAATGCTTATTGTGGTGTCAAAATCCCATCTTTGCTTGGATTTAGGTGTCAATAATGAAGCCGAGGAGAAGATCTCCGGTGACCCAAAAGAGCTGGTTCTGGACGGTGGATTTTCTGTGCCGGAGACGAACGCCTTCGGCCAGACCTTCAGGGATTACGAGGCCGAATCTGAGAGGAGGAAGACGGTGGAGGAGTTCTACAGGATGAACCACATTCATCAGTCTTATGATTTCGTATGAGAATTTTATTTGTTATTTTATATATGATTTCAGAGATATGGCTGATAAGAACTGGAATCAAATTCAGACTTTGAAATCATGTTGTAGATATATATATAGTTTCCCTTAAAACGATTTGAAATCATTTTTGGGACGAAAAAAAAAAAAAAAATGTTTGATAGATTCATTTAAATGATTTGAGTTTGAAAAGATTAAAATTAACTGTTTCATTCTATCTGCCAAACAGTTTTAGCTCGAGATTCATTTTGAATTAATTTTCAATTTTGCGTAAATTTAATTGGAAAACAGCTGATCTTCCAACATAATTATAAAGTGTTAAAATTAGTTAAGCATTTATATTTTTGCAATGTTAGCTGTCCCCCAGTCACACCAATATTAATGCTTTGAATTTTCTGGCCTTGTCCGTTATGGAGTAGGCTAGATTCTTACTCTATTCTGCTGGCAAAATTCATGGGTCCGACATAAATTTGATCATAAATTTTGACTCATTTATTGAATTATTTAGTTTTAAATTGTGCATAATTGTGTCGGGTCAGACTTGAGTTACACATATATAAACTTTTGCTCTAGAAATAGGTCAATTGACACGATGGATTGGATTTGAGTCATTAATTGACCCTGAAAGGTTGACTAATTAGGTTTGGTTTGAGTTAAGCTAATCTTATCAGGATCTATCACGCGTTAACCTCAAAATTGGCTCGATGTCGAACCTAATCGATCGCTTTTTTATGCAGGTGAAGAAGATGAGAGGGGAATATGGGAAGCTTGATAGGTGTGAGATGAGCATATGGGAAAGCATTGAGCTGCTGAATGAGTTTGTGGATGAAAGTGATCCAGATCTTGATGAGCCTCAGATTGAGCATTTGCTGCAGACAGCAGAAGCAATCAGAAAGGATTATCCCAATGAAGATTGGCTGCACTTAACTGGCCTTATTCATGGTATTCTCCTGATTAATTTTATGTTTAATTACAATATAGGGTAACTTGTATTTGGGACCCCGAACTTTGAAGGGCATTGCAAATTGATCACAAGTTTTTAAAAACTTTGATAATTTGGGTCCCTTAGGTTGTAAAAGCACTGTTGTTTGGTCACAATTAAGATATAATTATTAATTTTTTTCTATACTACTGTAAGATTATTCTTAATAATTAATCTTTTAATTTTTTAGAATATAATTTTGAAATATTAAAGTTTATGCTTTTTACTTTTAATTTTTTGAGCGAAAAAATAAGAGACGAGAGATTAATTAGATTTTTGTTAAACTTTTAAATAAGTGAGGATAAAAAAATATAATAGTTTTTTAAAATATTTGAATTATTTAAATTAGTAAAATATGATCAAATTTTATATTTTTTTATTAAAAAAATTAGCAAAGTCCTAGATGCAATTTTGATATATATGATTCTATTTCTCCTATTTTTTTATAATTGTCATATCGAATAATAAAGAAAGACTATTTAACAAAAATCACGCTCTAAATCACAACTATACCTTTGTTTAGTCGGTGCCCAAATTGATCATGACTATTTTTTTAAAATATAAAGTAATTTATATAAGATTGGAAGTAAATATTTGGAATCGAGTTGTAATTATTTGGAATGACAAATGTTAATTTTTTTTATGTATAATTAATGAGTAACAACTGCAATTTTAGTTATGATATTTTGAATCACCAAAATGTAAATTAAATTTATATATTTTTTTAATAATTTTAAATATATACATATATATATATATATTAATATTCATGTTGCAAGTTTTTTTCTTTTGAATCAGATCTGGGAAAGGTTCTTCTTCACCCCAGCTTTGGCCAGCTTCCTCAATGGGCTGTAGTTGGTGAGTATCAATACTAGTTTTTATCTTTATAAATATTTTTTTTTTGGGTAACTTGCATCAAGGTCCCCGTGATTTTATCACATCAGTTTTGTTCATATTTCAAAATCTCACATTTTTTTAACCTCTTTCCTGATAGAAAACGTGAAGCTTGCTCAATATTTTTTCACTAGTTTGAACTCATGACACGTTTTAAAGGATTACTCTTCTTTGAAAATTTAATAAAAATCAAAAATTTAATTTTTTCGACCTCTTGCTCGCTCCATTCTAAAAATTTAAAATTATATTCTAAAATGACAGCGTTTTTACAATCTTAGCTAGGAACCCAAATGGAAAATTTTTAAAAAAATCAAAACCAATTTGCGGTACTTTTCCTATCTTGGGGCCCTGGATGCAATTTACCCATATTTTTTTTTTATTTCAAATAAACTTTGCTACAATACCAAAAAAAAAACTAAAAATTTATGCAGGAGACACATTTCCAGTGGGTTGTGCTTTTGATGAATGCAATGTTCATCACAAGGTCTATAATTTCACTGAAAACTTAGTTTTTTTAATATCTTTCCTAAAAAAAAACTTTGTTTTATGATCTCAATAAGCTGTTTGTCAGTGAACTAAATCTCAAAATTGACTGCAGTTCTTTGAAAGCAATCCAGACTACTACAACCCAACCTACAATACCAAGTTTGGGGTTTATTCTCAAGGCTGTGGCCTTGATAATGTGCTAATGTCATGGGGCCATGATGATTATATGTATCTGGTAAATGCTCATGAGACAAAGTATTCGCCTTTTTAGATTCGAGTGCTCTGAAATTTTTATCGAGTTTACGCATTCGTTGGAGTTGTATGCCTTTTTTTGAGAGAGTTTTGATATTCGGTAATGTAAACTCGTAATAAGAGATAATGTTATGATCGAACTGGTCAGATTAATCATCGAACAGGTTGAACTGATAAAGTACTATTTTTTTAAAAATTCATTAGAATACTATTGTCCACTAAAAATGGCTTTCAAGGTTTATAATGATAAACTTTATTTATTGTATGATTTATTGCTATCATGAAACTCTAAATATTATAAAAAAATTAAATTTATTATGATTTAATTTCATCTGATATGCACACCTGTTTAACATCTAACCGGACTGAATTACACTTCAGTTCACTGTCAAACTGGTCAAACCAGGCGGTCCGGTCCGGTCCAGTCCAGTCTGATTTTTACAACATTGTCTAGGTCAGGTGAGAAAGATTCGACTTTGAGCTAAGTCAGAGCCAGGCACAGCTCATACTCCACTTGTTTCTATTCGACCTGACTTGAGCCTTAATTGAGCCAACTCAAGCTAGTCCTTCAAATTTTGAATTTTTTTTAAAAACTTGCCTTTGTTATTTATAATCTAAAATTAGATTAACCATACCCATAAAATCACCTAATAGATATCATAATCACAACTAAACGACTAAACATGTTATCGTATTTAAAAATAAAGAGATCGAACAAAGTTAATTCGATCTAATCATGGCTTGTGGGTTACATTAATAAACTCGAGCTGATTTCAATTCGTGCTAAATATCGACCCGAACATCGGGAGACTATAAGTCTTCACCAAATTCAATAAGATTACGAGAGTCAAACTTTCTTTGATAACCGGACAACTCTTTTAACATATTTGAAAAATAAGCAAAAAAATAAACCTAAAATACATGAAAGAAAAAGATTAATTATTATAGAATATATTCAAACTCATTTAATTATTTGATTACTTGCAGGTGGCTAAAGAAAACAAGACTGCATTGCCTTCTGCTGCTCTCTTTATCATCAGATATCATTCTTTCTACCGTAGGCATTTATTTAATTTGCTATATATTGTTTAACATTTATTTTTATTTTTTAAAAAATTTGCAATTTTTTTTTTTTTTTTTTTTACAGCACTGCACAGATTTGGAGCTTATGAACATTTGATGAATGAGGAAGATAAGGAGAATCTCAAGTGGCTTCATGTATTCAAGTAAGATAGTGTATTAATTAAATTCTTCATATATAAGTTAATAATTATGAAAAAAAATAAAAACAATTTTAATAATTATGACAAAAATAAAGCAATTAAATTAACCATGGTTTGTAATTCTATTTGCAGTAAATATGACCTCTATAGTAAGAGCAAGGTCAGGATTGATGTGGAGAAGGTGAAGCCATACTACATCTCTCTCATTGAGAAGGTGATTATTGTGCTTTCAATATAATCCAATACATACATGATAGCATGAAATTACAAGATATTATTGCATATTAAGTACTAAAATTCTTTCCGAGATGGCGGGTGGGCCCTAACAACAACAACAACAATAACAACAACCACCACCAAGCCTTAATCCCACTAGGTAGGGTCGGCTACATGAATCCTTTGTTTCCATTGCGTTCTATCAGTTACCAAATTCTTATCTAAGTTTAAGTAACTAAGATCACTCCTTATAGTTTCTTGCTATGTCTTCTTTGGTCTCCCTCTTCCTCTTTGTACATGGGCAAAATTCAATAACTCATTTTTTTTAACTGGAGCTTCAATCGGCCTACGATTTAGATGTCCAAACCATCTAAGCCGACTTTCTCTAAGTTTATCTTCAATTGGTGCAACACCAACTTTCTTTCGATAGGGTGGGCCCTAACGATTAATATAAATTAGTCGACAGTCGATAGCGATGGAAGATTGTAATTAAGCTGCCAAAGTTCTTATCATCGATCTCAACTAATCATGAAGTTTAATATCTGTTGCCAATATGCTGTATCGGTTTCCAAAACTCAATCATTGAAAGCCTTATTCTATTCTTCTAATAAAGAGATAATACCTCGATCAAAAAAGGAATAATCACCTATTTTAAGTTTACAATAATTTACTATCTATAACATTTACTATCTATAACATTCTATTCTTCTAATAAAGAGATAATACCTCGATCAAAAAAGGAATAATCACCTATTTTAAGTTTACAATAATTTTAAGTTCATCACATCCCCTCTCCCCTCGCAATCTCACTCTTATTAGCCCACTCCGCATTAACCTGGGCTAGGGAAGCTAATCTGCCTTCCAGCTGGAGTAGCCCCTCCAACTCCTCCTTCTGATTACTCAGAGAACACTTTGTAATTTGAGACAAAGCATCCTCCGAGTCCCTTATCCTCTGGAGGTAGTGAGATTCTGCTACCTCCTTACCCTTCAGGGACTTTACCACCCCCAGAACCTCAGAGGTGTTCCCTAGGATCTTCTCCTCTGTCCGCCTGATCTCACTCAAG
>JAEMOT010000674.1:145011-285286 GCA_019297695.1 Apostasia ramifera
GTCCACGATGACCCAGGATAAATCCCCCATAACCTCGGGCACGAGGGTACGAGGTAATGCCTGTCACGATCAACTTCACCTAACCGCGCCGCTCTCCGTACGGGCGCTCTTTCCAAACGGAGGTACCAGCATTTAAAGCCACCATCCTCCTCGTACAGCTGCGGACCTCTCCGGTGACAGACAAGCGGCGCTCAGAGCTCATCCATCACCTTTTCTCCGGAAAAACAGGGTGGAGCTGCACACGCCACACATCTATAAAAACCACTGAACAGTTCCATACAAAAAAAGGAGAGCAGCAAGAGAAAGGAAAGAGAGCAGCAAGAGAAAGAGGGGATACACAAAAGAGGCACCGGGCAGCGAGACTCTCTCTCGCCAAGAGGACTTTTCGATTGTAACAGGACTCCGGCTGAGGAGTACCTGGCTCCTTCTTCTTCTCCCTCTTCTTCTTCTTCTTTGACTCTTCTAAAAAGCATTGTACAGCCTTAAAGGCTATCATTTTCTTATTAGTGAAACTTGCTCGCTGATCGTCCGGTGGACGTAGGGGATTTCCTCCCTGAACCACCTTAAATCTCTGTGTGCTTTTCTGGTTGCTTCGGACTAAATCTTCTCCCTGAGCCTCTATTAACAGGCTCACCACCTCCTTTGCGCGCCGCCGTCTTCCGAAACTCTCTTTCTTTGGTGTTTCTTGGGATCCCCACATTCCTACGTCAACACTTAGATTTTAAGATTTAGATATTTGATAATGAATTTTGTATTTATTTCATGGTAAATTGAATTTGGCCGTAGGAAAAATGTTATAAATATTGATCCCTAAATTGTAAAAACACTCAATTTTAGTTCTTTTTCTAAATCTCACTTTTTTGCTGGTATTTTCTAAAAGCAAATGTGAAATTTGATTATTTATTATTTTATTTAAGCTGTCTACATATTTTAAAAGAGCATTACATCCCTTCAATATCCTTAAGAATTTAAAATTTAATTTCTTTAATCACTTGTTTTCTTTATTCTACAAATTTAAAATAAAAAATATAAATACTAATATTTCAAAAATATATCCAAAAAAGTCAAAAGTTAATGATTAGAAATAATTTTAATAAAAAAATTAGGGATAATTACCTACATGCCACACAATTTAATTTTATTTATGCCTTACCCATCCATTCTTAGTTAATTACGTTATGCACACTCAAAATATTATAAAATCTTACATACACACATTTGAGTTAAAACTTAATCAAAATCTATTTGAAAAAAATATTAGTAAATCATTAAAATTATATTTTTACTCTTAATGGTACATATTTTTCTCTTCCTCAATACTACACTAAAGCGCTGATTTGTCCTAAAATCAATTCACGTCGCGGATGTCTCCTTTTTTTGCCGCCACCTAAACATTAAGGTTTTAGAATTTTCACTCAAAATATATTTAAATATCCTTAAAATAATATGATGAACGACTCAGATTTTTTGTAATCTAACTATAGTTAGGTTATTGAAAAATTATGCTTACTCATTATAACAAAAAATAAGTTAAAATGTATGTATGTAAGATTTTATAATGTTTTGAGTGTGCATAGCGTAATTAACTAAGAATAGATGGGTAAGACATAAATAAAACTAAATTATATGACATATAGGTAATTATCCCAAAAAAATAACAATTATATCTTAATTGAGACCAAACAATAACAGTACTTTTACAACTTCAAAGATCTAAATCAATATTTTTAAAAAGTTAGAACCAATTTGTAATGTTTTTCTGATGTCAGTGGGCCTTGATGCAATTTGCCATTTGTTTTATATTAGGCATGTAATTATTTCAAGTTTAAATTTTGGTGCCTGTACTTATTCTTTCATTGTTTTTGAACCTTGGAGCAGTATTTTTCAGCCAAGCTGAAATGGTGAGTGGCACTGTGTCAGCTGTTTTAACTGCTGGTGGTGACATGAGAAGTGCTGGATATTTCCCAGAGCATCTAATTAGATTTCATTGATGAACATGAAATGTTTTCTTTGAAATTATTTTAAGGAGAAGCATAAAATAATGTAGTACTGTTAATTTCCTTTGCTTATGATGGATAACTAGGGGTGATAATTTTGCTTGAAACTCATAATTTTTTCAAAAATAAATCTTGTGACTCAAAATTAATTCACTCGAAATGTAATATATTGAATTTATAATCAGCTCGGTATGTTTGCAAATAATACAAATTTGAAATTTTTTAATAAATATTTAGGGGCCATTTTATTTGTATAAATATGTTATATAAGATAGTAGTATAAAAGTTTGTAATATTTTATTTTAGGGTAAATTGCATTCAGTTCTTTAGGCTTCGTTTGATTCAAAATTTTTTTTTTAGGCCAAAAAAATAAATTATTTTATTTTTTAAATATAATAAGTAATGAAATGTATTTTAATATTAAAAAATATTTAAGATGTGAAATGTAGTTAATTTTGATATTTGTATTTATATATGTTATATGTAAAATAAAATTAATTTTTATAGTTAAAATTTATATTAAGTTAAAAAAATATGCAGAATCAAGCTTTAAGGTCTGAAAGAGCATTTTAAATTAATTTTAATTTTTTAAAATTTTGATTTGAGTTACTAGAGATGTAAAGGGTTGTCAGTAATTTTTGATCTCAATTAAAATTTAATTATTAATTTTATTATTATACTATGAGATTATTTATAATAGTTAATTTTTTAAAATATTAATATTTCTATTTTTGAGTTTAAAAGTTTTAGAGTGGAGAAAGCAAAAAAAGTGAGAACTTAAATTTTAAATTTTTATGAAATTTTTAAAGAAATGTGAGAATAAATTATTATAATAGTTCTTTAATATGTAAATTATTTTAAAATTATCAAATTTCATATTTTTGGTAAATAAAGACTAATGAAATAAGTGAGATTCTAAAAGGGAACTTAAAACTATAGTGATTTTATAACTTTAAGGATTAAAATTGAATTTTTTTAAAAATTGTGATCAATTTAAAACTCTTTCCCAACCTAAAGGGCTTGGATGCAATTTACCCTTCACTTTAAGATACGAATTATTTCTTAATATTTAATAAAAAATATGATTTATAATTATATAAAAGGCAAATTACTTGTAAGTCCTCAAAGTTGACCTCATCTAAAAAAGGATGTAGATTCAATAAACTGAAAAAGTTGATGTTACGCTTCAATTGTCATCCTCTTTGTTTTTGAGCAGGAGTTCTTCGAAAAAGGATTCACATGAATTGTGTTAGTGAGATTCGAACTTAAGAACCTCTAATTTCAGGCAATATCATTTCTAATTAAATTAGAAGAAGCTCCACAATATAATTCAAAAATCATGCTCTTGTATCAAAAAATTTGGTATTTGAAGCAAGAAATTAAAACAGAATTCTGTTAAATTTTGGTAATAAATTAACTTTCAAATTTTAATTTCATCGTACTATAAAAAAAATTAATTTCGCTGGCAAGTTATCCCGAATGAAATTTTTGATACAATTTGCTAGTTGACTGTTCTATACAAATTAGCAATATCATGTTTGCTCTACATTTATATACATATATATATATTATGTATGTATGTATGCATGTATGTATATGTATATATATACGTATATATATGTATATATTATTGATGTATGCGTACTTGCTATATGTTAAGAGAGACAACGCATAAATGTGGATTTGAATTTTAAAAAGAATATATATATATATAGAGAGAGAGAGAGAGAGAGATGGGCAACTCCATACAAGTTCTTGAGACGTATTTCTGATTCTACGTAGATTTATGAAAATAATAACATACAGTATAAATCTCTTTTAATAGATTTCATTTAGTTTAACATCTTAAATTATTATTAAAATATATATATATATATATATATATATTTAAATGTGAAAATTTACTATTATAAATGAAAATATATAAAAAAATAAAATTTAAAATTAGAATAGTAATTAGAAATACTTAAATATGTATTTCTAATTTTTTTAGAATGATAACTTAATAGTTAAATCTTAATTTGTAATTATCAACGGTCCAATCTCAAGAGCTCGAGTGCAACTTTTTTAGGTTGGGTCTGCTCTGTGGTCGCCATAATTTTGATAGTTAATACGAAGAAATTAGCCAAGATTATTCTAATGAAAATTTAACTTTCTCATTGTTAAAAGTTAAATGGCAATGTCCATGAAATATAAAAATGTGTTTTTCAAAGTTCAAAGATATATTTAATAAAAATTTGTTATTATGAAATTAAGTTAATATATGCTACAAAAATTATATATTAAGCAGTGATTAATTTATATTTGAGCTTGTCCATCTGTTTGTTGCATTTCATAATTTTTCTTTTTAAAATTTCCCTTTTTTAATTTCTTTTTTTAAAATAGCTTTGAGTTGTCATCAGGTGCTGCCAAATCATCAAATATATTAGGTGATACAACATTAAAATTTATCCATTTTTGAATTAAAATATATTTAATTTAAGTTTTGAATCGTGCCCATGACTCGAAAAAAATTGAGTCAAATCTCAAATCAGGTATAACTCACTCGAATTACTAGAACTCATTGTAAACTCCACTGACAACAAAATTGTTCGGATCATTATTTTATGCTGTAATAATAAAATAAATAAATAAATATTTTATATTTCACATAAATTTATAAATTTTATATGTATATATGTGTGTATAAATTAATTTATGAAAATTATTTAAAAAAATAAATGATGTTAGATTTCCATTTTTTCTATTTTATAAATTAATTTATGGCGCAAGTAGTTTAAAGAACCGCTTAAAAAAATTCTAAAGCATAATATTAGCAGATAAAAATTTGATTTATTAATTTTATACACAGTTACTAGCAATAAAAATAATATTTTCTCATTTTTGACCTGTCCTTTTGGAAATGGCAAAATAAAAACATTGGTGAAAAACTAAATGAAAATAATTATTTTACCATTCAATATTTTTGAGTAAAGTTAATAGTGCTACATGGAGAAGTAACATTTAATTAATATTTAGTTAGTTACTACCATGCATTAAACTTAATTCTTAAAACTCAATCTTATTTGATAATTGAATGAATTTGATGATTTCGTGACTGGGGAGTCGTCTTGCAGGAGAGCTATCCGGCCTAAGAATAGTTGCCCTAGTGATTGGATCTGCTTGTTAGAGGATAATTATCTATCCAAGAGGAAGAATGCATGTCTGCTTAAGAGATTTCCACTGTCAGGCCGAGAAGAAACGCATCAAGTTGTACATTATAAAGTTCAACGACAAGAGACATGATAGTTTCTTGATGAGTGATGTCCCTTGAATCGCCAACACTTGTAATGCAAATGTTGAGCTAAACGCATTAATTTGTTTGCTTTAGGAGTTTGTTGGTTTGCTAGCCGCATGTAAACTGCGAGTATACCCTACTAATGCGTCTAGGTGACACATGAATGACTAAAATATAATGTATTGGATTTAATCAAATCAACGAGATAAACTGAAAAAATGAATAACAAAATGAACATACAAGATTTTATGTGAAAAATTAATCAAATTGGGAAAATCACAGTATCATTCTTAACAGTTTTAAATCTATTGTATTATGAAATTGAGTAGTAGATATACACGAAGAATGTAATGAAACATCAAACTTTGATATTGTATTTTTGTCATTTACATACTAAAATTCTGAAATTAAGAACAATAATAGTATTATTAATACAAATAATATGAAATTGATCAAAACAATTGCAGTCGATAATTTTGCTCGAATATACTCAAAATAAACTTTGAGGTAGAAGATTTTGGTTACAAACATGACTTAAAGTCAGTAGTCTTACTACTTACAATGACGATATGAATCGTATTTTTATGGGATGAATCTGAAATTGGCTCCATATTGTCTCTTCTTCTGTATGGTGAAGATGATTAAAAATACATAATTAATATTTAATCCCCAGTAAATTAAATGTTGATTGAATTAAATTTGACAGCCAAATTTTGCGGACTATTTCAAGTAAAATAAAATCAATTAAATTTACATTCAACTCAACACACACAAACACATATGTTTATAATTTTGTAAGGTATAAAATATATAAAAATAATTTTACTTGTAAAATAATAATTAATATATATTATTATACATATATATATATATATAACATATATAATGAATATTTTAATTAAGTTATATGACTGAGAATTATGTTTAATTTAACTCTAAAACTATTAAGCTTCTACTTATGCGCAGGCAAGTGGAGGCCAAATATTTTATTTAATTAATTAAATTCCACCAGGTTCTATTAATTAAGCTTTAATTTAAAAGCAAAAGTTCAGAAATTTGAGGATTATCCTAACCATGGTTTGAAGATTCTGATATAAAATGTCCACTCATCAGTGGTGGAAAAATTGCAGCCAAATGTGATCAAGATAAGGTTGGTATTCCTTTAATAATTGGAAGAAAGATGCCGAATCTTTTCTTTTTATCGTTCTAATACAATTTTTTTATTTTTTTTTTATTTTTACGAGACTTATCGATATTTATGAAGTATGTAATTTATATCTAACGAAATGTTGTAATAATTTTTTAAAAACTTAGTTCGAGATTATTTGATGTCTTTATAGTAGACTGAAATGATCTTATAACTTTTTGAAAATCTGTGTTATTATAAGTAAATAGTAGCCAACATTAAATAATAACAAATAGATGCATACAATCAAAAGCATAGATCTCTAACGTTAATTTTATATATAGATGAAATTATAATATGAAACTATCCTTAAATACTGCCAAAATAAAAATTAAATGCCGAAAACCATAATTTTAAAAACTCTTTGAAAGCAGGGCGATCTTAACAAAATCAAATCAAGTGAGCATTTAATTTGACATTATTTTCATATTGCGCAATATTATTTAAATGTTATGATATTTAAATATCATCTTTTAAGTGAAATTCTATTATTTTTAAAAGGCTATTTAAAGATATCATTAAATTAAATAATTATTTTTTTTATAGATAATGTGACATAATATCCAGATAATATTAAATCAAATGCTCTATAATGCAAATACTAGAAAGTGAAAATCGATCAATAACAACTAAGCCTTCATCCCACTAGGTGGGATCGGCTACATGAATTCTTTGTTTTCATTACGCTCTATCAGTTACCAAATTCTTATCTAAGTCTAATTAACTAAGATCACTCCTTATAATTTCTTGCCATGTCTTCTTCGGTCTCCCTTTTCCTCTTTGTACATGGGCAAAATCTAATAACTTAATTTTTCTAACTGGAGCTTCAATCGACTTACGATTTAGATTTTCAAAGCATCTAAGCCAATTTTCTCTAAGTTTTTTTCAAAAATCATAGAATAGTCGTACAATTGCTAGTAGTTAGTTAAAATAACATATTTTGTAATAAATGGTTCTTGAAATGCTTGTATTTGGCTTGAAATCTGTAATAAGGCAATGAATAGTTGTAGAAATGCATTTAATTTAAATACATTGATATATCACAAATCTGTCTCTAAAAATGCCTAATAAATTGAAATACAGATATACACTATCGATTAGATCGATATGCCAGTGCTATATTAAAGTACATTGATATAGATAAGACCAAAGTCCAAATGCCTACAATCATTGTAAGTACTAAGTTAAAATAAATTATAATGCAAAGAATGGTTGTCTAAATGAACACTTTCAAATTACATTTATCGACATAGTAATGAATAATTATAAAATTACCACTATTTAATTCAAATATGTAATACCTATAATTTCACATCTATTTGTTAGTATATCGATCAATTTTAAGAGAATAGGCTCTTTTAAGGTCTAATTTATGACATATCAATGAATTTGAGTTGAAGAGTGATATTTTTGCAGCTATTCATTGAATTACGCTGAAATCAAGTGAAGTACAAGCATTTAGAGTGCGATTCATTGCATAATAAGTTATTTTAACTGAATCTGAGCAATTGTGTGAGTATTCAACTAGTTTTTAATGTATTTGAAGAGAATATATGCAATTTGACTTTAATCTTGTCTATATGAAGGCTTTTTAATATAATACTCTGATTACACATCTAATGTTTGCTATATTCATGTATTTCAATCGAAAATTAATATTTGGCAATCTATTAGAGACATTTGATTGTGTTTTAATAGAATACCTATAATTTCACATCTATTTGTCAGTATATCGATCACCTTTAAGAGAAATAGACTCTTTTAGGGTCTGATTTAAGATATATGAATAAATTTGAGTTAAATAGTGATATTTTTGCAGCTATTCATTGAATTACGTTGAATTCAAGGGGACTACAAGCATTTAGAGTATGATTCATTGCATAATATGTTATTTTAACTGAATACAAGCAATTGTAAGAGTATTCAATTAGTTTTTATTATATTCGAAGAGAATATTTGCAATTTTACTTTGATTTTATCTATATGAAGGTTTTTAACATAATACTCTGATTACAAACTTAATGTTTGCTATATCGATGTATTTCAATCGAAAATAAATATTTGGCAATCTATTAGGGACATTTGATTGCGTTTTAATATAATACCTACAATTATATATATTTTTTAGTATATCGATCAATTTTAAAAGAATAGGCTCTTTTAGGAACTGATTTATAAAATATCAATGCAGTTTTAATGTAATACCTAAAATTATATATTTTTTTTAGTATATCGATCAATGTTTTTGCGGCTATTCATTGCATTATATTAAATTCAAGTGGAGTACAAGCATTTAAGTATGATTCATTGCATAATAAGTTATTTTAACTGAATACAAGCAATTGTGTGAGTATTCAATTAGTTTTTAATATATTTTAAGAGAATATATGTAATTTGAATTTAATCTTGTCTATATGAAGGGTTTTTAACATAATACTCTGATTACACATATAATATTTGCCATATTTATGTATTTCAATCGAAAATTGATATGTGGTGATCAATTAGGGACGTTTGATTGCTTTTTAATGTAATACCTATAATTATACTTCTATTTGTCAGTATATCGATCAATTTTAAGAAAATAGGCTCTTTTAGTGTCTGATTTATGACATATCAATGAATTGGAGTTGAATAGTGATGTTTTTGCAGCTATTCATTGAATTATATTTAATTCAGGGGGAGTACAAGCATTTAGAGTATTTTCATTGCATAATATGTTATTTTAACTTAATACAAGCAATTGTGAGAGTATTCAATTAATTTTTATTATATTCGAAGAGAATATTTACAATTTGATTTTGATTTTATCTATATAAAGTTTTTTTAACATAATACTCTAATTATAAACCTAATGTTTGCTATATCGATGTATTTCAATCAAAAATTAATATTTGACTATCTATTAGGGACATTTGATTGTATTTTAATATAATACCTATAATTCTACATCTATTTGTCAGTATATCGATCAATTTTAAGAGAATATGCTTTTTTAGGGTCTGATTTATGATATATCAATGAATTTGTGTTGAATAGATCAATTTTTGCAGCTATTCGTTGAATTACATTGAATTCAAGTGGAGTACAAGCATTTAGAGTACGATTCATTGCATAATAAGTTATTTTAACAGAATATAAGAAATTGTGTGAGTATTCAATTAGTTGTTAATGTATTTGAAGAGAATATATGCAATTTGACTTTAATCTTATCTATATGAAGGCTTTTTAACATAATACTCTGATTACACATCTAATGATTGCTATATTGATGTATTTTAATCGAAAATTAATATTTGGCAATTTATTAGAGATATTCGATTGCGTTTTAATGGAATACCTATAACTTCACATCTATTTGTCAGTATATCGATCACTTTTAAGAGAATAGGATCTTTTAGGGTCTGATGTAAGAAATCGAAATAAATTCATGATAAAAAAATAATAAATTAGCTAAATATCCATTATATAAAATAATTATATATTATTCAAAATATAACATCAATATTAAAATATTAATGCCCAAATATTAATGTATAAAAATAAAATAAGAAGCTCAAATAATAATTCCGGTTTATCCGGTTTGGCGGTTGGACCGGTTTTTACCTGTTCAACCCGGTTTTTACCGATCCAACCCGATTTTTTCTTAATTTCGATTCTAATATTAAACCAAACCGGACCTTGGGCCGGTTCCCGGTTGAACCGGTCGAACCGGCCGGTCCGGTCCGGTCCGGTTCTGAAAACCCTGATCTAAACTCATGGGAAGTGCTCGGATTTTACTATAAAAATTATTTAATTCAATATTATTTTGTGTTACTTCATATTATTTTAAAAAATATGAATTTATTTAATAATATTTGTAAATAATTATTTTTTAATTTTTTTAAAATTATAATTTAAAAAAAATTTATATAACATAGCACTATCATAAAATTGAATTAAACACTCACTAAACCTTATTCAAGCTATGCGTGCTCTCACACTTGATAAGGTTTAAAGGATTTCTCTTTTCGACTTCTTGTCACGATAATATGCTATTATCTGTAAGAATAGTAGACTCTAATTATGACCATTTTCACTCGTGTTATTGCCAACATGATAAATCGATCGATTGGCTTAATAGGACAATGAGAAGAGAGGAAGAGATGCGCTTAAAATTTAAGGTCAAAATTCTAATATTAAAATAATAGTATTTGAAATTATCAATAAATTACTCAAAATTTAAAATTAATTTTACAATTGACGTATTGCATAAATTTTAAAATAATTAATTAATTTTAGTTTAAATTGCATTTAGACCTTGAGGTTGGAAATGCATTATAAATTGGTCCTAATTAACGATTTTAAAACTTTGATTTGGCCTTTGAGATTGTAAAAATATTATCATTTAATCACAATTATTAAGACATAATTATTATTTTTTTACCATTATATTATAAGATTATGTATTCTCAATTATTGGCTTTTTTAGTTTTTTAAAATATAATTTTAAAATGTTAATATTAATATTTTTTATTTCAAATTTTTGCAACACAACAAGTAGGAGACTAAAGAAATTAAATATTAGATTTTTATTAATTTTTTTAAAAAGTCAAAATAGGAGGACATAATGATCCATTAAAATAATCAAATCTTATAATTTTTATAAGTAAAAACTAGCAAAAAAAGATGAGTATAGCAATTTTATAATTTCAGAGGTAAAAATCGAGGTTTTCTCAAAAAATTGAGGCTAATGCGCATGCAATGCCCTCCAAACACAGGGATCTGAATGCAATTTATCTCTAATTTTATCTCACTTTCAGGCCCGCATGCTACAATAAAACAAAATTTTCATGGTTTTTAAAATAAAAACATCAACATCAAACATTATATTTTTATCCGATTAAAAAACATAAATTCACATGCAATTTTTTTTTTTTTTTTTTGGGTGATGGATTCAGACGCAAATTAAACAATCACCCCCATTTCATCGTAACTGATTAACGGATTTTGCAACTGAAAATGTAAAAATGATCAAACGTTGATGCCGACGTAGTGAAAACTGACAAGAACGATGTCGGCGGAGGAGGAGAAGGCGACGAACAGGTCGGCGTAGAGGTCTTCGAGCAGAGTGTCATTCCGCATGGTCGCCCTGACTTTGAGGTAGTAACGGCGGCCGGCGCCCTTCTCCTCCGAGACCCTCGCCCACACCACCACGACGAACACGAGCTTCTCCGACTCCGGCATCAGCTGCCCGCCGCCCGACATATCCCGGAACTGCTGGCTTTTGCGCTCGTTCGTAGAATTCACGGCGAACCTTCCGAGCTGCTCCAGGTAGCTGTCCTTCCCCGCGTTCTTTATCTCCCTCATCATGCGAATCGCCGGCGGACGAGCGGCTGCTGCGGCGGCGGCCGCCACTGTAACGAGGAAGAGGAGCGCCAGGGCGGACGATAGAATGACGGCGTGATGCAGCGGCGGCGCCATGGATGTTCTCAAACTATCGAGCTCCGGAGATCAGACGGGTACGTTAATTCTTCTCTTCTAATTATGGGCGTATAACTTGAAGGAGCCGGGTGGTATATATAACCAAGATTTTAAAACACGCTCAAAATTACTGAGTTTTAGCCAAAAATTGTCGAAACTTAGCCGAACTCATTTTGTTGATTATATTCAATAATTATCATTAAAATTATTAATATCAAAACTACTGAAATTATCCACTAGCTTTTTGACCAAAACTAAGTTTTAAAAGCTTGTATATAATATTTGATTATTTACTCTGCTGGCCCAATTAATATAATAAACTCAGATTTTATTTTATTTAAAGATTTTAATTTATTAATTGTCATGCCAAATAAATTATTAAATAAATTATATTTTTCTTGAGGACAAATTAAATTATATTGTAGTCATGTATGTTATAGAAAATCTTGTCTACAGATTTGATGGGTAATTAATAAAAATTATATGGTAAAAGCAAATAAAAGAAGAAAGAAATATTATAGAAAGGCGGGCTTAATTAAGAATTAAATTTATTATTTTATTTTAAATTAATTTTGAAATTAATTGAAATTTATTTCAGAAATGAGAATCAGAATTTAAAATTACAAATAAAGAAACATAAGAAGAAAAATAAAATATGACTCATCAGCTTATCATTGCAGTAAAATATTATAATGAGAATATTGAAATTGTGATTTTATTAGTGTTACTATTTATTTGATACATGTACTTATAAAATAATATTATCAAAAATTTACAATATGTATGACATTAAAAGTTCCTTTTTTTATTACATAAAAATTATCTGCATCACTGTCTAGATGGTTCATGGTTGAATAGATCACGTCAATAATCAAATCGATTGAAGCAATAAACTGCAATTATTTTAGAAATTTAAAATAATAATAATATCCATAAAAAATGCTGGCAAATAATCCAAATTATATATAATCCTATTTATCTTATGAATATATTATTATTAAAGAGTCAATACTGTGTAACGAAAATAAATTTTTATGATCCGATAAAATTTGATTAAGAATCCGATTTTGGCGTTGAATTAGATTGGGCAACGTGTCAATTCACAATCGGACAGAACATTTTGGTTCAGTTCTTAAGAAATTCAATACCAGATAAATTGCATAGAAATTTCTTACGATAACAAAATACTTTTACGTCGAATCATTGATCTTAGCAATTTAAATCTATTGTGATATAAAGAGTACAACAAAGATGAATAGTTAAAAGGAATATCGAATCGTTGATATTAGCAATTTAAATCTACTGTGGCATAAAGAGTTACAACAAAGTTAAAAGAGTTAAAAGAAATATTTAAAGATATTTTCGAAAATATTTCTCTATATTTAATAACTGTTTCTATTTTGAATCTTAAATTTATAAATTAATTTACCTCAAATAAAATATTATATATATATATATATATAGCTGCCGCCTGCCGGCTATGCACACGCCTAATTTTACATTTTAAGACCTCTTTTGAACAAAAGTTTCGTGCATGTTATCTTCGAGTTCATGATTGATGCAAGTGGATAAGGGTGTTAATATGGATCGAAGATCAAAAATCGATCAAAAATCGATCAAAAATTAAATCTATTTTAGATCGAATTGATATCGAATCGATCTAAATGAACCGACTAATGAGCCAAAAGTTCGGCTCGGTAATAATTTCGAGCCGATTTTGAGCCGGTGTAGGCTCGGCTTGATCCAGCTCTAAATTGGCTCTAATTAAAATACATTTTATATTATAATACGTAAATATAATATATGTATATAATATATATTAAATATAATTTATATATATTATAAACCGAGCCGATCTCGAGCCGGATCGAGTCGAGCTTACCCGGCTTGAGATCTGCTTAAAAACAATTGAGATTTGATTCATTTTCGAGCCGGCTCGAAAATGAATTGAAATTGGCTCGAAGTCGATTGAAATCTACTTGAGCTCGAGTCAATTTTGAGTCGATCGAAATGTAATCAATCCGATTCGGATCGGTAAAAGCCCTAAAGTGGATATATATTATCTGTTACAGCTCATTTTTTGTTTTTTATGGCTCGGTCAATTAAGCTTGCAAGAGTTTTGATGCTTAATTCTAATATATTTTATTTAATTTGCCTCCAAAACTTTGCACGAATTTATCTTTGTTGATGATAATATACTTAAATTGGCATTCGTATAAGTAGGCCTGTCAACGAGTCGAATTAAGTCTCCAAATAGATCTCTTTCTTTGACCGTCCTTGCTTATAAATAAACGAGTCAGATCTAAGTCACCAATAACTAACCCGATTAAAACCCGGTCCACTCATATTACTTAACTTATAAATTATACAGATGCGTGGTGTGACTAATAATTCTTTCGTGAAGAAGCTTGAACAGAGAGCGCTGCAGACTCGTGCTGATTGATCGAAAGAGATTCTTATAAATTTCATGGATAACTCACAATGTAGATACAACTATTTTTATAGTTTATACCCTTGTAAATTTGTATTCCATAATATATATTACATACAACATAGCTATGACATTATAGGAAAGCTTAAATTTATAAAAGTATGATATTTATTTCTAATTTTATTTCCATTATATTTAACATTATTCTAGATTTGATCGTAGAAAACACTTCAAGTTGCTTCGAATTTGCTGTAAATGGATCAAATTTGAAAATTCGAGTACAGCTACATCCGGTTTTCAACCCGAGAAGATCCGATATCTAACTCAATCTAAGATATCAATTAATTCAAATTTGGGTGATGGTCGGCTCGACTCAAATCTATCTCATTGACAAATGTTGTACTTTAGTCTTTGTATCGCACAGAGTTCACAATGTTGATGAACAAGCTTGACTACACAATGCCTTGAAAAAAAGAAAGAATTACTCTGATGGTAGAACTTAAGTGAAGATCGACAAAGGCCTTGGGAGGGGGGAGATGGAAGATGCTTTGAGGAATAGCTCAATTTGTCAAGATGAACGAGTTAGTGATCTTTAAGAGTCGATCCAAGAAACCTGTGTAAGACTTTTTTGATCGAGTATTTGGTTTGGCTCGTGTATGATCGATCGTTTAACTCATAAAAATATAAATATTAAATATTATATTATTTGAAATGTACTTTTAAGATGTTTAACATATTCAATCACATATGACCAAAAAGTTTCAATTGCTTTTAAACTCATTAAAATCATAAAGTTTAAATTATTAATTCACTCCTTATCATGGGTATGCCTAGAGGGCCAACACTTGAACATGTCAGGAATCTATTCTAATTTAATTTGATCCCTAGCCTTGTCTCACCACTTATTTGATATGCATGAGTTTTAATGCTTAGAAATATTTAGTTCAAGTAATTGAAAAAATTAGTTATTTGATTTGGTCGCGTGTTTATATATTATTATAAAAAAAGTTAATAAATTATTTATTTTTATTTAATATATATTATAGAAATGAGAATACTAATATGAATGTGTGGCTATACACGAAAGAATAAAATGAGAAATTAATATATCTGTGAAAAAGTCAGAGATGTACCAATTGAAGATAAACTTAGGAAAAGTCGGCTTAGATGGTTTGGACATGTAAATCGTAGGTTGATTGAAACTTCAGTTAAGAAAATTGAATTATTAAATTTTGCCCATGTACAAACTACAAAGAGAAAGAGGAAAACTATAAGACGTGATCTTACTTACTTAAACCTAAATACAAATTTATTAATTGATAGAGTGCAATGAAAATAAAGAATTCATATAGCTGACCCCACGTAGTTGAATTAAAGCTTCGTCGTTGTTGTTGTATTACTTTTTATTTGATATATATGAGTTTTGATATTTGAGAGACATTTGGTTTAAGTAATCACAATATGACCTTATTTAGAGAAATTAATTATTTACATATATGATTTAAATAAAATAACACTTAAGCCTCACCTAATTTGTGATATTTATCTGACATAATAATAATACTAATAATAATAATAATAATAATTATTATAATAATGAAAGGTTACGTGAAATTGATTTTTTTTTAGAATAATTACCTACATGCCACACAATTTAGTTTTATTTATGTCTTACCTATCCATTCTTAGTTAATTATACTATGCACACTCAACACATTATAAAATCTTACATACATATATTTTAACTTATTTCTGTTATAATGAGTAATCATAATTTTTCAATAACCTAACTATAATTAAATTACAAAAAATTTGAGCCATTCATCAAATTATTTTAAGGATATTTAATTATATTTTGAGTGAAAATCCTAAAACCTTAATGTTTAGGTGACGGCAAAGGAAGAAGATATCCGTGACGTGAAGTGATTTTAGGATAAATCAGCTCTTTAGTGTGATATTGAGGAAGAGAAAAATATATATCATTAAGAGTAAAAATATAACTTTAATGATTTACTAACAGAATATTTTTTTTTTTAAATAGATTTTGATTAAGTTTTAACTCAAATGTATGTATGTAAGAATTTATAATATTTTGAGTATGCATAGTGTAATTAATTAAGAATGAATTAGTAAGACATAAATAAAATAAAATTACGTGATATGTAGGTAATTATCCCTTTTTTTTTTTAGGGAGAGGGGTAGGGACTGATGGAAAGGAGTCAATAAAGTTGAAGGTAAAAATAAAAAAAAAGTTAATAGTGTTGAGATGCGTTTTTTTTTTTTTTTGATAGAAGTTGAGATGCGTTTTTGAAATAATAGTTCTGCTAGAATCCTGCAAAAACTGGAATCACATAAAGGCCAATTACAATTGGGTCTTCAAAGTTATACGTACATTATATTCTAGTATTATTAACTTTTTAGAATAATATTTTAGTATAATTTTCAGCTACACACATGTTGCTCTTCTATTCTCTCTTTTTGAGGGAATCAAGTTCTTAATAGAAAGAATTTACTCTAAATAAATATCTATGTTAAAAAATGTAATTTTTCTCAATTCTACTTGAAAATTGTGAGGTGATTCGAACTCGAGTCTTTTTTTAAGTGCTAATATCGACCCAATTTAAAATAGATATATAATAAAAAGAAAGTTATTACAATTTATTTAAAACATATATATAAATATCCAATTGCTATAAATTCAATCAATGACCAAATAGGTTTTTGTTTCAAAAAATTGGGATTATTTGGTTGAAAAAAACTTTTGAAGATATTTTTTTTTAATTTTTAAAAAATATATATTGGAAAAAAAGTTAATTAGCCATATTATAAGCTAAATAAAATGTGAAATAAAATTAATTTGTTTAATAAGAACTGTGTTAGATATAAGATAAAAAGAATTTTTTATATTAAAATCTACATATAATGGGATAAAATGTAATTTCTTATTATTTTTTAAACAGTAGAGGCCATTTTTTAGGCCCATAGCACAATTTCAGCAACTGGACCCCTAGTGGGCCTTCTAGGTTTTCTTATTGGGCCTTTATTTTGAAAGCCCATGACCCATTAAGGGATCTTTTAAGCCTCTACCAGGATAACAATTATCATTTGAATTAATTGAATAAAAATAAACTTAATAATCTGCTCGAAAATTAGTAATCAAAATAAAATTAATATTCTTTTTTTTTCTTGTTATAGATCAAAGTCAAGTTGCCGAAAAAGAAATATATTTAATTTCAAATCAAGATTCAACCTGATATATGAATATATTTTCAAAAATTCTATAATATGCATTAAATCTACTTATTGTGCTTATAGATGTTAGAAAAAATGTTCATTATGATTAATATATAAACACATATTAACACTTCTAAAATTAACAACAATTTTATCTCACACAATACAACATTGTACAACGGTATAAAACATATTATATTAGTTCAAAAAGAAAAAAAGCTGAAATTTAACTGGAAAAATAAAAAATGATAATTTTAAAAATAAAAGTAAAAATAAATTATTAATAGAAATTTAGATACAAATACAAATTATAAAGTCAATGCCAAGCTTGTTAAAACGTTTCATCTAAAAAAATATATACGCCATAAAAAATTGTTGTTAATTCACACGTTAAATACACAAAAATTTGAATTTAAGGGTCTTAAAATTTTTAATTTATACATAACATAAATAAATTAGTGATTCAAATTACAAATTACATGTCTACATAAAGGAATTTATGAAATATATATATATATGAGGATTTACATTTGTCATTCAAAAAATTTATTATTTTCATGCGATACCCCCAAAATTTATTATTTTCATGCGATACTCTCAAATTTTATTTTTTTTCATACAGTACCCCTATCTAATTTCAAAAGCCGAGTGCTACTTGTAAATTCACCCAACATGAGGTGCTGCTAAAAATAATGAATTTTGGGGGTGTCGCGTGAAAATAATGAATCTTTGAGAGTGACTGATGTAAGTTTCTCATATATATATATATATATATATATAATTTTATACTTTAAATATATAATTACAAATTATATTTTTTTTATTAATAAATGGCTAAATCTTTCTCATTTTAAATATGATAAAAGGCCAGATTTTTTTTAATTTTATAAAAATGATATAATTTATATTATATATTTATAGTATACGATGATATAAGTAAATATTTAAATTTAAGAATTTAACAATTAAAATGTCATTTTTTAGCAATGGCAAGTGTAATTTCTCTTAAAAAATTTTCAAGGTACCTGAATCTGCAGGGTGCTTGAAATATGGAGTTAATTTTCAGGTGAAATTGATATTTCTAACAAATAAATGTAAAATTTAATATCTTCAAGTACTATAGATTTATTTTTAATAAGATATGTGAATATTAATATATTTTCTTAAATGAATCTCAATAAATGTTTTCTTTAAATGCATTGGCATTTTATGTCTTACCTACACATTGGCCAATAAAAACAATGAAGTAATTTCTCTTCTTTGGTGAAACTGGAGATTAGTGATACGAATAAATACTAGATCAATATCCGTGAATGATCGTCCTCTTATTTACAAATTTTTCTTAGAGGACATTCGATTTAGTATTCTTTATATAGTTGTTCTTGTTGGATATTGATGTTATTTAAATTTTTGTATTTTATGTAACATTTTATGACTTAGTATTTCTAGCTCAATCATATCTAGCTGTAGAGTTCATATCTTTAAAAGTGCATTTACATTTTACGATTATATTATTATTTATATATATAACTCAAAAATTCTCATTTTATATTTCTTTATCAGGCTTAGAAGCCTTGCTAACTAAAAGCATCTTTTTGCACCAGTGCTTTTCTTTTTCTCAAAAATTTAGAGCAATTTTTGCATATATTGTTAGATGTAGTATATTAAATTTAAGAGATATTTGATTTGATATTATCTTGATGCTATGTCATGTTATTTATATGTTATTTTTAAAAAATTATTTAAAAATATCATCAAATAAAATAATTATTTTTTCTAAATAATATAATATAACGTTAAGATGATAGTAAATCGATCACCCATTTTATGTTATTTATATTTATAAATGGGAGATTTGAGAGGTCAATATGACTAAGTATAACAATAACAATTCGTTTCGGTCTTACTGTTTTAGTTATTTTAATTTGGAGGGCTAAATTTATTATAATTGAGAGAATAATAGGTTGATGAAAAGTCAGCATAAACAACTCATCTAATAATATTTGATCGCCGAAAATGTTGAGCAAAAACTTGGTCAAAGATCGTCGACAAAGGCCTCCCACTGAAATTATTCCGGGAATAAATCAAATCGAAAATGATAAGTTTTCTCGAATAAGTCTAATTAATTTTTATCTCGCTAAAACTAATTTAATAAACACGTAAGTATGTAAAATATTGCACCATCTATCTTGCCAAATCATGAATTTAGCCTTAGAATATGGGTGTTGAACATTTTTCAAATGCATGGGCTCATAAATAGGTTAAAAGAGCTTTCAAACAATGAAATCATGCTCATAATTTATTATAACAATATGATTTGAATGATTAATTTGACATGAAATAATGCACTAATATGTCCTTTTCTCTTTTTAAAATAACTATACTCATTTTTATTCAATTCCTAGCTTATTATTCAACAATTAGATAATACATTTTTTTATCAAAAAAATAGATAATAAATTTTTTTTGTCTGTTTCTAACTTAGTCAAATTCTTGGATGATGCTGTACTATCAAAAAAAAAAAAAATCTTGAATGCTGGACATTAAATATTAAATTAAAATTACATTCACAACTGATTTAGTAAAATTTTATTAATATTTTATATTATAGATTAATTTAAATAATAAAATTTTATTCTATTTCACATACTACGTAAATCTCAATATTAAGATTTACTTTATTTCATAACCTATAATAATTCAATAAAAAATTAATTTTATTTTATATCCAATATAATTCTTAATAATAAAATAATTTATTTTTTTATATTTAAAAAACTTAAAGCTTCCTAAAAATATACTCTAACAAAATAAGGCTAAGACAGAGTTTAAAATTTAAGATTTAGAATTAATTTATGATTATTTTTCAAAAGTATTGGAGGTAGTCAATCCTGGATCTTTGTTTTGTTTGGAAGATCCTTCATTCTTTAGATCAAAGATTTGAAGATGTGATAGTAGCCATTGAGAAAAGCAAAGATTTAGAGAGTTTGAGCATAGATCAATTGTGTAAATCCTCGCAAGTTCATGAAGAAAGGTTAAATAAAGACAAAAGTGGTGGCATCGAGTAAGTCTTACAATCTAATCTTACTCTTCGTGACAAAAATAAAGTAACAGAAGAAAGATCACATTAGAGAGGTTGAGGATCACCAAGTGAGAGGTGATAAAATTCTTTCAAAGAAGAAGGAATATCAAGATTCTTCAAAAGGACGGGATAGAGAAGAGGCAGAGGAAACAACGACTACTCAAAATCATACAATGGAAGGTATAATAAATCTCAAATTGAATACTATAAGTGTCATAATTAGAATGAGACAATTCTTGGGAATGTCAAACTAATAATGTTGAAGAGGAGATAAAACTTATTAAACATGAAGATGATGAAAAGTAAGTCATTTTATTTCTCTCTTTCAAAGAAGGATCTACAAGTGAAAATATAAGATATACTTAACTAATGGAGCAAACAATTATATGATCGGTGACAAGGGCAACTTCATGGAGCTTGATAAAAAGGTGATCAGTTTTGTATAGTTTGATGATGATACAAAAGCGAAGATTGAAAGCAAAGACTTTGTTGTACTAGGAAGTAAAAAATGATGGCCATAAATTTTTTTCTAATGTTTATTGTTTCCCAAAGTTGAAGAGTAGCATCCTTGGTATTGGGCATTATTGGAGAGTGGCTACAAAGTACTTATGGAAGGTAGATTTCTTTAATGAACTAAAATGATAATTATTAAAATAGGAGTTCAAGAAAATAAACTCATTGCTGAGATTTCTATAACAAAGAATCATACGTTATTGCTAATAAGAAAATTACAGAAATCATAAGTTTGAAGACTTGTGTAAAAGATCCTTCGTAGATTTGGCATATGAGATTTGACCATTTTAATTTTGAAAGGTTGAAAGCACTGGGAGAAAAGAACATGGTGAAGGGAATTACTATAATTCATTATCCCAATCAATTATTTAAAGTATGCTTAATCAGAAAGTATTCTAGAAAGAAGTTTTCTGAAGGCATTCTCCTCAAAAACCACCAAGCCACTCCAAATCATTTATGTCAATGTTTACGGTCCAATCAAATCTCTATCTATGGGTAAAAGCTCCAACTTCATTTTTTTTATTGATGATTACTTAAGAAAAATATGAGTTTATTTTTTAAGACACCAAAATAAAACTTATGAGAAATTAAAAAAAATTTAAAGCTCTTATTGAGAAAGAAAGTGGTTGTGAGATCGATCAAAGTCTTAAGGATTGAAAGAAGAGGAGAGTTTACTTCTAATGACTTTAAAGTTTTTTGTGAAACATATGTGATTCGTGATCCTATGACTGTTCCTAGGTTTTCCCAATAATTGGAGTTATCGAAAAAAAAAATAGGACAATTCTCAACATGACAAAAACTATGTTAAAAAGCAAAAATATAGATAAAGAGTTTTGAGCTGAAGTTATTATATGTGTAGTATATCTCTCCAATAGATCACTAGCCAAAAGTTTGAATTATGTGACTCCTCAACAAGTATGGAGTGAAAGGAAACCAAACATCTCTCATTTGCGAGTTTTCAGATCTCTTGCATATGTTCATGTGCCGAAGTAAGAGAGATCAAAACTTGATGATTGAAGCAAATAGCTTGTGTTTATTGGATATAGTGAGAATTCAAAAGGTTAAAAACACTTTAATTTTTATACCAACAAACTTGTGAGTAGTAGAGAAGTAGAATTTGAAGAATACACATTAGAGCACTGAAAAACATGATGTATATGACTTCTTTTCATATTTTGAAAAAAAAGAAAAAAATGTTGAGCAAAAAACACGAGACGATATCACTCCAACAACACAAAATTCATTTTCTCAAGCATCTCCATCACCTTCATCTTTATTCACCTCAAGCGGAGAACCTCAAAGATTTTGAAGAAGCCTACATGGCACATTCAATGCAATTAAAAGATTAGAAAAAGAAAAATTGCTTCATTTTTTTTACTAATAATGAACCATTGAGTTTTGAAGAAGCTATAAAAGGAAAGAAAAGGATACAAGCTATGAAAGAAAAAATTTAAGCTATTGACATTATAAATGGATTATAAAGCTATTGGAGTCAAATGGGTGTTGAAGAAGAAGAATTTTATATATAAAGTTGAAAGATACAAAGCAAGACTAGTTCCTAAAGGCTATAAGCAAAAAATAAGAAGTATTTACTCCTATTGCTTGTTTCGAAATAATTTGATTTTTAATTGCTATTTATGCTGCTCAAAATCATTGAAAAATTCACCAAAGATATGTCAAGTCAGCATTTTTGAATGAATATCTAGAAAAAAATATTTACTTAGAACAATCATTAATTAGAGTATATTATTGAAAGGCATGAAGACAAGAATTAAAATTAATGAGAGCATTATATGAGCTCAAGCAATCACCAAGAGCATGAAAAAGTTGCTTTGACTCAAACTTTTCATAAGACTTCTAAATATAATTGAATTCATTTTCTTTGCTTTATCTTTTTTTAAAATCTTTGCTCCATATTTTATAGGAGTATTGATAAAATTTGAGTCTATCATGTTAAAATTCTTAATTATCTCTTTTGCATAAGCTCCCTGAGAGATGAAACTGCTATCGTCTAGTTGCTTGACTTTTATTTCCAAGTAGTAGTTTATGAGCCTCATATCATTCATTTCATATTCTTGAACCATAATATTTTTTAAGTCTATGAATAATAGTAGATTATCACCTATAAAGATAAAATCATCCTCATAGACAAAAACAAATAATAAATTTTTATTTTCTTTTTTCACATAAAATGCATATTCATGGATGCACCTAAAAAAATTATTTTTCGTTATATTAAAGATATCGTTGATTATGAAGTTTTTCTATTCTTCATTAAAGAATTTACAGTTAATGTGCTGTTGTGATAGTGATTATGATGGAGACGTTGATGATTGAAAAAGCAGTACAAATTATGTTTTTTTTAAAAAATTAATATAATTTCATGAAATTTTAAAAAATAACTTATAGGGACACTATCTACATGTGAATCGAAGTATATTGTTGTGATTTCTAGCTATGTTATTTAGTTAAGAAAATCATTGAAGGAACTTCATTTTGAAGAATATAGAATAATGAAGATGATGATTGACAACAAATCAGCTCTTGCCTTAACAAAAAATCTAGTGCTTCATGAATGAAGCAAATGCATTGATGCAAGGTATCATTTTGTTTCTAAATGCATAGCAAAAATGAAAATTGAGCTCGAATATGTAAAGTTACTTCATCAAATTACTGACATTTTTGCAAAACCTTTAAAGCATCAAAGTTTTTAGCGCTTATGGAAGACCATTAGCGTTATAAAAAAATTAAGTTTATGAGAGAATGTTTCAATTCAGTACTTTTCAAAAACGAATTTCGATATATTTCACTCTTATTATTTAGTTTTATTAGTATTAGAGGAAATCCTTCTACTTCGGATACTGTGGGAAGAATAAAACCTACGACGTATCGCTCAAATTATTGGCCCAGTGCTCGATGTAATTTTTCCATCGAAAAGATAAGTAAACTTAATAGGGCACACAAACCCTGGCAATTACTTATATACCGATCGACGAAAAGATATTGAAGTCTAGTTTATAATAAAAAAGTGTTCATAATATGCCATTTTGTTGTCCCCTTTTTATTCGAAATTTGAATTTTTATCTAAAAAAGGTAGAGAGTAGTTCTGCCTCCTCTTATATTTAATAATTAATGACCTAAATATCTTGATATTTAGAACAGGTCCTAACCCTTGATAACCCCATCCATAGAAGTAGCTATTTTATGTGAAAAATTAAAACTCACTTGAAAGTCATTAGCTTATATTTTGTTTGATTCAAAATTGACTCGATTTTTCTCTAGTCGAAGTTAATTCACTCAAAGATAAATAGATTCAACTTGAAATTAATTTAATATGTATATTAACGTACAAATTTATATTTTTTTAAAATATAACAATGAAATTTTATATATAGGTTATAATAATTTGTATAAAAGAGATATAGTTATAAATATACACATAAATTTAGAAGTGATTTTATATTATTATATTGTAATATTCTTAATATGTAAAATATCATTTTTATACAAATTATAGCAGGCTTGAATTAAACTTGACTCGAATAAAAATTTTAATTTTAAATTTAACTTAACTCGCTCAAAATTAACTTGAAGCTATAGCTAGGTATGGACTTGTTATATCCAAGATTACAAGCTCCACCTAGTTGACTTGATAATTCTGCCAAGTCTCTCCAATCAAAGAGCATTACTTCTAGGTCCAAGAACTAAACTAAAATTTCCTGGATCTTTTACAATTGGGTGCCTAAGGGAATTAAACATAAACATATGGATCCATGAGTTTTTCCACAACAGTACAGGTCGATAATTCAAATGCACGTACCCCATTATTCACATAAATTACATTTGGGTCCAAAAAGTTGCCAAGCTAGATGCAATACAACTATATCATGCCTTATCCGGCCAGTAGCCTAGAAATAGAGCAAATTGTAAATTTTTTTAATTCTAATTCATGGATTTAAGGGTATTTTTTTACCAAAATTTAAAATTGACCATCATATAATTAATTATGTGTATTTTTTATGTAATTATTCCTAAATTTAATAAATAATCTAGTTTTAAATTGGAAATCAATGAAAATATTGAGGATTTTTGAGATTTGAAACAAGAATATATATATGCAAAGTTTATTACATTCTAATTTTTGAGATATGAAAATTGATAACTTAGCATAATTATAAGTATCATATATAAATAATTATTAATAGAAAAGTTGATATTTAATTAAAAATCAATTAAAAAAATATGACTTTAGAGATTCGAAACTACAGTGTGCACAGTTTAATTACATCCCAGTTCCTTTTTATCCTATTCTATATCACTCTTGCTTATACTGAAAACTTTGATATCTAAAATATATATAATATTATTTTAAATAAGTCATATGTATTATTCAAATTTATTAAACACTTGATTTTAATTTAGATGATTAGATCACAGTTTAATTTCCATCAATTTTTCGGTTTTGACTGAAATTCAAAAGTTTTAACTAAAACTAGGCGAAACTCTCGTGTTTTTTGGGAAAAAATTATAAAATCTTGGATTTTTGCTCAAAGTTAGCTAGTTCATAGTAAACTATTGAAATTAATAGTGGAGTTTTTTCTAGCTCAATAGGGAGAGAGCTTGTTTAAAACCAGAGAGTATTAGGTTCAAATTTATACGATTATAATTTTCAATTAAGGTGAGAAGAGTTGTGGTATTTAAAGTCAAAATAATAAAAAGTATTAAAATTAATACTTCTAATTTGTGATCGAAATCAATGCTTAGTTTGAATTTTAAAACCTGATTATTTAGATATCAATAGAATATTAATAGTCTACGGAGGCCCTCTCCTAATAGAATGAGAAAAATGCTTATTTGGGTCTCGTTCCCCCCCCCCCCCTAATTTTCAAGTTGATTTTAAATAAATAAAAAATGATAAATATCATTATATTTACATGTAACGTTATGAATTAATATCAAATGAGTCTATGGTTATCTAAAACTAGCATATGGTCTTAGAGTTAATTTGGTAACTTGAATCGTGTATAGTCCGATTAGAAGAGCTCAAGATGCTACTATCTTGGGAAAAAAAATTAATATGAAAAATAAACGATCATGTAGTGAAAAAAAAGGCATTGGGTTGATAGGCTCATTCCCATTGCCCACCACTAATCCATAGTGGTGCCTAATTTTGACTCAGTCTTGAGTTTAAAATTTGTCATTTTATATATATTATTCTATTATATCAGAGCAAATTCATTCTAAATAATTTCTTGCCATCGCACTTTCAGTGTACATATTTTAATTATTTGATATAATGATTTCCTTCTCTAGTCATAATTTTTTCTTGGCGTTAGAATTTTTTACATAATTAGTTTGTATTCTTGTGTTTATATTTTATATTCTTTACCTTTTTATTATATCACTATTAAATACGTCTATAATCTGCTTTCCTCACATTTTTATCGGTAAAATATCTGAAGATAAAAAATAGGTAATTAAGTAAATGAACATTCTTAAACAGTAACTTTTCTCTTAAAATATCGATTGAGATCATTAAAAAGGGCTTACTTGAAATTTTTAAGTCGAACTCAAAAACCTAATGATTTAAAAGATGGTGCACTTAGTTGGCACTACGCCTTAATTCAGGACCTGCATGGCATTTATCAAAAAAAAAAAGCAAAGTCTCCGGTTATGAGAGTTGACTCTCTCCACTCTCCTTCTCTTTCTCCCCAAGGACAAAAAATAGTCGGTCAACATCATCTTCTTTCTCCTTAACGCGTTAAATTAGTCTCCTGCCATGTTCTTCCTCACCCCTCTCTCTCTCTCTCTCTCTCTCAGAGTTCTAACTGGGGAATGGGGAGAGCTCCTTGCTGCGACAAAGCAAACGTGAAGAAGGGGCCATGGTCGCCGGAGGAAGACGCAGCTCTCCGGAGCTTCATCCACAACCATGGCATCGGAGGCAACTGGATCTCTCTCCCTAAGAAAGCCGGTATGTAGTCTTCTTAATTAATTTCTCTTCTCCCCAAGGTAATGTTTTCTTCCTTCTCTTTCTTCTCATATTCCTCAACTTCTTAATTTGAACTGATCCATGCATGAAGGACTCAAGCGCTGCGGGAAAAGCTGCCGCCTCCGGTGGCTGAATTACCTCCGGCCCAACATCAAGCACGGCTGCTTCACCAAGGAAGAAGACGACATCATTCTCTCTCTCTACAGCAACATAGGCAGCAGGTAACCCTCCATTTCAATTGCCATTATTCTACTTCGCTGGATCTACCAAAATTCAGTCTCACACACCTCAAGGACAGTCTTTAGATATTTGATCACAATAGCGTTTAATAATTAGGTCGTGGTGACGGGAAATTAAACAGGTCAACATTAACGGTCGAGAAAAGCCAGACAAGAAAGTAATAAATGAATGACACACAAGAAAGTATGTGTGTGGCAACCCTATGAGTAAGGGAAACTCACGATGCCTATCGAAGCCGACTTTGAGTTCATGAGTATATGATCTCGATGTACAACAGTGGGATTACAGTACTGAAGAACCGGAGGAGAAAGCATAAGTACTCAAGGAGGCCAGGGAGGAAGGGAAATTCTCTGATAAGAGAATTTTCGGAATTGGATTAATGCAACTTGGAGTTAATAAACTATATATTTAGTCTAAGAAATTTGACTATGCATAAAAAAAAAAAATCATAGAACCAAAGAATTGATATTTAGTACTTATCTTATTTATAGTTTGATTTTTATAATGATAAGGAGTGGGTAGTGCCACCTACACCATTCTTGTGTGGCATACTTCTTCTGTGATTCCCGCTAATCTCTTGACATGCTTATGACTTATTTAGATCAGAGGCTATTTAACTTCATTCGCTATTGATCAATTGAATGTTGTTTGAGCAATTGTTGGATTCCACCCCGCTGACCTTAACTCCTCCAGTGTAAACAGACACATAGACGGATAGTGCAATTTTTAGTATGACAGGTGGACGGATAGACTTTTTTCTTTCGCATGCAAATACTGGTTCTAGATATTGACTTTTGTTGTAGTGAAATATTATATAAGCTTATCTTCTGGTGCAATGAATAATTAGGTGGTCTGTGATTGCTTCCAAGCTTCCTGGGAGAACAGATAACGATGTAAAGAATCACTGGAACACGAAGCTGAAGAAGCGGATGATCGAAGCGCAACCACAAGTGCTCCGTAATCAGATTTCACATGCTATGTTTTCAGGTTTTTCTGTACTGGGAGGTTCCAGCAGCAACGGAGTCATCATGAGTACCGAAGCTCCGGCGAGCCAGAGCCTGAGCTCCGGCGACGATGAGGATTCTCCGGCGATGAAACAAGGCTTGAGAGGGGAGAATGATCAGAATGGGTTGTTGTTGACTGACTTAGACTTTGGCTCCAGTAATACTGATCTTCTAAGCTGCCCTGGCTTCTTGTGGGCTGACGTCTGTTCTGATGAAGGCTTCATAGGAGAGTTATGTAATCAAACTTTCACATACTCTTAAATAAATATATATATATATATATATATATATATATATATGCATGCATGTATAACTATTTTTCATGCAATTTTAATAGCAAGAAATCTCATGAAAGAAGAAAATGTAATAATGAGAAGAAATCAAAACATAAGTTCAATGATTTTTTGTTTATATATATGTAATAGTATTGAGAGTACTTTTTTTAAAGTTTCATTTGATATTGTTGTATTATATGAAAAAATATTGTGTTGTATATATAGCTGTATATATAAAAAAAATTGTTGGATAAAGTTATTTTATTTGTCTGGCAAGTCATCACTAAAATCTCTAGTCCAAAGCAAAAACGCTTAATATACATAAAAACTTTATGCTTTTGATCAAATTTCAATATTGACTTAATGAGTACTTGATTGATAAATGCTCATTTATGTTATTTTGTCAAGCTAATAAACAATATTCTAATTACGGATGCATTTGAAAGATTAATTAAACAAGTTTGAACATAATGATCATACATATCAAAATTGTGAAAAAATTCATTTAAAGCTAGCTTACTCATGAGCTCAATTAGAGACTAAGGGACTCAATGAGTTTTATATTTAATGAGTATATAAACATATTACTAATTATAATATGTTGCACTAATCTAAAACTACATTTTATTTAGGGAGAGTTTAGTTTGATGCTATTTTGATGGTATATTATATTATCTAAACTTTTTTATTATTTAATTTTATGATATATTTAGATAACATTATAAAAAATAATTAAATTAATTATCACTCTGAAATGTCATCTAAATGCTATAAAAAAATTGGATGACATTTAGATAATACAATATAGCGTTGAGATAGCATCAAACCAAATGCGGCCTTAGATAGCTCAATAATTAATATGTTCAATATATACATAGCTCATCTATATTACATACATAGATGGTTCAATTAGTTGTAGGCTTAATAAAGAGCTTTATTCTACGACTAAATTAAATTTGAACATAGTAGTCAAAAACTGATCAACTCATCTAAGAACAAACTTGCATAATAAATGTTCGAAGTCTAAACTGAGTTTGAATCATCTCGTTCCGTTCATTAATTCACAGCCCTTATTACATATTTGTCATGAAATAAAGATAAAAGGTAATTCATATATATAGGAGATTTAATTTTCCTTCTTGTTGTAGTTGATTTATGTGAGGGTTGTGAGAGAATCAGTATACGTATTCTTGTTATTTGTAATAATAACTATTTTCATAGTTAATTAATAGAGATTTAACAATATAAAAATCAAAATTTTCATTTTTTTTTTGAGAAGAAAAATTCTCAAATTTGAAGTAGTCTTTCTGAGACTCTGAATTGTTCAAGAATAAAATTACTTATTCTATATATATCTGCAAAGCTGAATGAGCATGTACTTAAATTTATTTAAAGTTACTTGTGGATCAGATATTTAATCAATAATAAATGAAAAAGCATAAGAAATTGTAGTACACACACTTATCTATTTATATATATATATATATATATATATATATATATATATGTATATATATAATTTCTTATTCTCTCTCTCTCTCTATATATATATTCCCAAAAAAAGTAGCAAAAGAAAAAAAAATTAGCAAAATTTATTTTCTTCTTCCACTATTGTACTGGCCTTCTTGCATGATCAACTAGCTTGATTAAAAAAAAAACTTTTTATTTGCTCATTTTAATAGGGTAGAAAGGACTGATAATAAAGTTGATATATATATATATATATATTTATATTGTTTGATCTTGTCAAAATAATATCAATGTGGGTTTCTAGTAGGCTTTCAGCCAGTGCATGTATTTATATTAATTTATTCATAATTAAAATATGTTTTAATGTCTACAGTTAGCTAATCATCATGAATTATTCTATATTAAAAATAAATAATAAATTGAGATATTAATTATATTAAAATAATAATTTTACCAGTGATCTAATTAAGTTTTTGGGTAAGACAGTACCCACACTTGTGCATTAACGTCAACTTGATATCCGACATACGACTCCCCTAATTAATAACTATACATATCATGAGAGTCGATGGTTCGACTCGGATTTAGAGATTTAAGGTTTAGGGTACTCTTATGGCTTTGTTCTTTTCTATTATGCTTGAAATTAAAATTATCTCGTATTAAATAATCAATAACATATTGAGATGTATATTTTCATCTATTGCTTAGAATTTTAGATAAAATAATATTTATATTTGTGTATTAGTCTCAATTAATTTATTTTTTAAAATAGGGCTCATACGAGTATATTCTCATTGCATAAAATAAATATATATTAATTTATTTACTTCAACGAATTAACTGTTTCGTTCTAATTATATCCTAATTAGAGAAGAATTTTTTTTGTCATTAATATATTCTCCTTTAATTTGAAGTAGTTGATATATATATATATATATATATATATATATATATATATATATATATATATATATAAGCATTTTCATTTGTAGAAATTAACCGTATTTGAAATTTATATAAATCAAATTATTGTTGATGGAAAATGAAAATTAAGAAAATAAAAAGAGTAGAATTTTTATGTGAAAAAACCGTTGTGCATGGGAAAAATTACGATCGATGCCGAATCAAAGGTGATCGGATTTAATCAACCGCATTAAAAACATTTGGGCAAATTACACCCAGGTCCTTGAGTTTAACGCTTAATATCACGCAGGTCTACATTTTTAAAATTATAACATCGGGGTTCTTGAGTTTTAATAAATATTCAAATGGGTCCTTTTTCTATTTTTTATTATTAATATTTTTTAAAATTACCATTTTACCCCTGCCCCTCTCTCTCTCCTTGAGATACTGCGCACGCATGTGGCCGCGCGACCCGCGCGCATGCGCCGNCGAGGAGAGAGAGAGGGGCAGGGGGTAAAATGATAATTTTAAAAAATATTAATAATAAAAAATAGAAAAAGAACTCATTTGATAATTTATTAAAACTCAAGGACCTCGATGTTATAATTTTAAAAATATGGACCTGTGCGATATTAAGCGTTAAGCTCAAGGACTTAGGTGTAATTTGCCCAAAACATTTTATAACTTGTGTAGAAAATAACAAATTTGGTAAATAAATTTAGAAGAGAAAAATGTAATAAAAAAATAGCTTACTTGACTAAGTGGAGATAGTTGATGATCTAGATTTAACCGAGCCTAGGAGAAAAGCCCTTCCCAGTCGGCCTTTTAAGTAATTGTTTACACCTGGGTTTAATGTTGCATCTCAGTTATATACGTGGCAACCAGAGGAAATCTTTAAAACTCTATTATCTGTTATTAATGACGATATTTGACTAATCAAGCTTCTCCTCTGTAGACCTCGAACTCTGGTTCCGCTGGTTCAGCATCCCACGACATCGGCTACGATATGTGGACTTCAGTGCCTTCCGTAATATCGGACACAATGTCTGCTTTGTCCCAGTTGTCTTTGTTAAGATCGCCACGTCAGGTAACTTCCATTGAATAAAAATTTCCACGGATCACAAAAACTAGGGGCTCGCATGTTTTGGCCACTATTGAGGTTTTTCCGGAAGCCAGTAGTGGTGAGACCACCGGTATGAACTTAATAGATAAAATATCTGGTATTCTATTCCGGAGAATTCATTGAACTCCACTATAGTTTACTTATAAATACCTCTGGGCCAAGCTGTACAACTAGAGATAGAGATCTATTATACACAACAATATAGAATAAGATAGAGAGGAGTGATCCCTCAGGTAGAAGACCAGAAGAGATTCCCCCGAGAAATATTGGGGACGAAACTTGTAACCTTTATTTGCCTCTTATATTGGTCCTCTGTCCAAACTTTTTTGAGCTTTAGTGGAACTTCTTTCACTAACTTTTTGGTGGACATAGGAGAATTCATCCCTTGAACCACCTTAAAACTCTGTGTGATATTCTGGATGATATTATCTCTCTTAATACTTTTAAGGGGGATTTATATACAGAACACTGAATTCATCACAAATTATACATTTCACCATCTTTTAGTAAATATTATATATATTACACTCTTTTTACATTTTTATTGTTACAATAGAAATGTAAAACCCATAAGCAGAGTGTGATATGTGTAATATTTACTAAAAGATGGTGAAATACGTAATTTGTGATGAATTCAGTATTCTGTATGTAAATCTCCCTACTCTTAAATCCCTAAACTAAACACGCTGCGTACCGCTAATTCTCAGAATTCTATCTCTCTCCGTCAACAGTGATACTATCTTATTTGTTAGTGTTGCATAACAATATTGTTCGCCAGATCTGCATATTCATATTATTCAATTAGTTTAACTGTTTATCTGAATTTTCTCCTCTGATTGTTCAACAAAGATTGTTCGTGTCTTATAGCTAATATTTGATGTCCATATGTACAATTTAAATTAAGTACTAGAGTTATTGTTTATATATATATATATATTAAGTTAAATATGTTTGAATCGATCATTAATATATTTTTATCAATAATTTAGAATTCATTTTAGACAAATTTTTTATGATGTGAATGTGAAGACTATGAGGAGATCATGACTTGTCCTATGCTACATATCGTCATCTCTTAATTTTATTTTGTTTATTGACAACTTTGAATGATCTATGAGTAAGACCGCAAGTTAATTTATATAATTTAATTAGAAATTATTGATTTGGTATGTGATTATTCACCTCCAATCATACTTAAAGAATCCCTATATAAATAGTAAAAATAAAAAAAAAATCTACCGTTTTTATTTTGATTTTGATTTTCATAATATCAAAGGATTAACATGTGCATGATGATCATTTATTGCATGAATGGTAGTAAACTATTTCCTAGTCTTTGAAATTAGTAAAGTATTTTAAAGTGGTCAATAAATTTGAAAATTTTCACTCATAATGCCGTTAAAGTTGATAGAACTTTTCAAAGTAATTCATAAATTTTAAAAATTTACACGCAAGTTCTCAATTAATGTTGAGAGAGCATTTCGAGCAATTCTATTAAATATTTCTTTTACTTGTTAATTTTCTATTTTCTTGAGGAGCGAGATAAGAGATTGATTTGAAGCGTCTGATTAAATTCAAAAAGCAGTACGCATCAGTTTGAGGTATCCCATTAATCTCAAAACTTGCCTAAAAATATTCAAATGCCACGAAACAGTTTGAAGCGCGTTATCAACCTCACAACTAATTAAGAAATAATTTACAAGGAATATTATTTCATCTCTTAGGTAATTAGATTAATAGGCCACCATAGTTCACTAGCTGGTATCAAAGTTTAGCATCATTCAATTGAAAATAAAACTAAAAAAAGATAAATTCAAAATATATATGATGAGCAAATCATAATATTAATGTCAAGCCTCTAATTAGTTATCAATTAATTTAAAAACTTAAACTTATAAGTTATGACACAAATTATTTACACTTTTACATACTTATACTCATACAAGTTATTAATTTGTTTTACTATGTGAGATTAATTCAATATAGATATTTTTTTTATCTTTACATTAAAAATACCATACATAATATCCCGCTTTAATAGATATTATCTGTTTTAATTCGACATGCCGCATGATTATATACCTAGCATATGATACTAAATCTAGTGCTTGTTTATATAAAAACAATTTAGCTAAGTAAACTTTTTAACTCTTCCTTCCTTCAAGATTGGGTGCCCACAATTAAGTTTGTTGCACTGTTGCACCACAATTTTTAGAAATATACAGATACCATTTATTATATTTTTAGAGGTAAGGGAGCAGCTCTGATACGATGTCAAATATCTGGTTAACAAATTAACAAGCTTTAATCGTGTAGGCTATAGTAAGTGCTTAAGAAGTACTAGTAGTTAAATTAGAATTTTTAATTTTATTTATCTTTATATATTGATATAAAGTATTTCTTTTCTCTTTTTCAAGAATTTTAAAAAGTTGAAAGTCAAATAAAACATCATGAAGTGACAAACTTTTCAATAATTTTCATTTCAAGATTGATGCAAAAATTCGTACACGTTCACATTGTTATAATTGTTATACATTTTTATTGTTCTTCAAAAATTTTATTTTTCTATAATCATATTTAATCTGAAATATTAGAATAATTCGGGATTGTACATGGAGAGTGTGGAATATTTGTAATATGGATTATGGAATATCGTAGATAAAATCATATATATAACAAAAAAATTAGATAATTTGAGCATGTGAAAATCAAATATGCACTATTAAAATGGAGAAATAATATATTATAATGAAAATATACAAAAAAATATAACTTGATCAGCTATAATATAAGGGAAATTAAATGGAATAAACTAGGATTCATGGCTGATAAAAAAACAAATTAAAATAATTAATCATAAGTAATTGCATGTATTAAGATCATTAATTTTCTAATATTAATTATTTGTATATCTTTTCAAACAAAGCTTTGATATAGTATATAAAATAAAATTGAGGACTAATTTGATCCGAATCCATTCTTCTCAAAATATTTTTCACACTAGTGCTTTTCAAAGATTACGATAAGTTTTATAATTAAATTACTACTTAAAAAAATAAGAAATACATTGAAAATACTTAAATATAATTTTAATATTAAATATCCTATTTTAAATTTTTAAAATAATAATTTAATGATTAAACTTAATGGAATCGATCAAAAAGAACTTATATGAAAAAATTTTGAAGTAAAAGAGATTTATATAATATATTTTTATTTTTATGAATCTGTAAATTCTCAATGAAATTACTCATATAATTAAATAGACCTATAGTAATTATAAGAGGCAATGAAATTAAATAATGAAATGAAAATGCAATTTTTAATTATTTGATTCTTGTTTGCAAGCTGGCTTCTGATCTCTAAACTTATCACATGTGAATAAAATTAATCTAATTGACCAGCTTTTGAGATCTTTATTTTTATTTTTAGGACTTACATTTATAGCATTTAAAAACTAACATATTTAAGAACTTAAATTCATAACATTTAAATTTTAGGTATATTAATTATTATATATTATTTGTTATTAAATACTGAGATTATCTTCTTTATCAAATAATTTTTTCAAGATTGCAATTAATTACTTTAATATAAATATGAAAATGAGCATTTACATATAAGTGGCATCTAAAATTTTAGATACACGCTATTTATAGTTCAAATTTTATGAAAAAAAAAAATTTTTTTAGTTAATTTTAAAGTTTTAGGTGATATACGTGCAAATGTTCTTTCTCGAGAACATACTCACTGTCAGACTTTTCGATAATTAAATATGGATGAAATTGCTTACCTTTGATTTCATCATATGAAAAATAATATGGTTGAATATTAACTAATGGATAAAATTAAATAATTTTTAATTTGATTTTTTCTCCATTGACTTTGCTGTTAAATTGCAACTAGTTGGTACTTTATGTGCATTGAAGCTTTGAATATTTGCATAATTGCTTTATGAAGTCAAATTGGGATGAAGATGAAATATCAATGTAAAATGTCAATGCATGCCTTAAATTAATTATGTTGGCTTTGATTAAAAATTACCTTACTTTAGTTTTATTATAATAATTACCAAGAAAAGTGAATATAGTTTGTAAAATTTAAGAATGGGTCTAGATGAAAGATGAATAGATCCTAATTAAAATTTAATTTATTATAATTATATCACAATTAAAAAAATTCATAAGTACAAGTTACTAAAATAATTAATAAGTAAAAGCAATAATAAAAGTGCAAGTAAGTAAATAACATAAAGATATGATGTAGTTCTGCTTACATCTGAGCTTACGTCCAACCCAACTCAATTGATCTATCCAACCATATAGAATCACTCATTTGGTCAAAGGCAGAGAAGCACGTATACTGTCTTCTTCACTCGAGGAAATAATTCTCACGTCTCCTCTTGATCATTATGGAGCTCTGTTCACAATTAGTATGAAAGATCATCCGTTAATCACTCAATTAGAGGCTCATCTCTCTAATCAAGCTAGAAAAATAATAAAACACATAATGATACAAAATATGCAATAAATATAAGCCAACCTCTCTCATTTCTAAGATTATACCTTAAAGAATTTGGAGAGAATGAATTACAGCAATGAGCACTTGATTACTTGATCTTCGCTAATCACTTACTAATTAATAGCCCTTAAATTAACTCGTAACATTTTTACACTCAGAAATTGAGTTCAAATATATATTTCAAAGAATCATGAATATATCTTAAAACCCCTCAACCATTTATATAGAAAAGTTCCCAATGACTAGTAAAAATTATTTCAAAATTGCCATTGATCAATCAGTTGATCGATCAAGTACATAGCCATTGGAAACTCAACGGCCACATTTTAGATTATTTTGATTGATCAGTTAGTTGATCAAAGGTCTTTGATTGATCAAAAGACCGATCTGCCAAATTGGACTCTATCTCTGATCGTTCAAAATTGATTGAAGTTGATCAATCAAAGTCGATCAGCAACTGATCGATCAAACAAGGTAATTTCTTAAAAGCTTATTTCAATTGGATTATTATAATCCAATTGATCATAGATTTCTCAATCAATTACTTGATTAATCTATATTATTTTTAATCAATTTAAACTAGATCCAACTAATATCTAACAATATCACAAGTGTTCAAATTATTAATCACAAATCTCCTAGCGCTTTAAGAATAATTCTATAAATATTATAAAATCAAATTATAATACGATAATAAACTCATTAATTTTTATCTTCTTTTTATCTTCAAGACCTGTATTTAATTCTTGATTACTCTAATAATACTCTATAAGCTAAGCATGATTTCATTTCTAAGCTTCTTGATTTTAACTTATATAGTGTGAAGCATTTAAGTTATTAATAATACCTCAAACTGATATATATTAAACTCAAATTATCATTATTCACTTAGAAATTTAAATTTAATGACAAATATAAAAATATATTATTATATAATAATCAAAATGAAAGAAATGATATAGTTTTTCACATAATTTAAAAAATGGGGAAGAAAATAAAAGATTGCCATATATTAATATCATGGCATTCATATATCTAAATTGGAGAGAGTAAATTACCATAGTTTCCTAAGGTCCACCAATAATTGCACCCTGGTTCATATTTTTAAAAACTTTTCACTTAGATTTCTAGAATTTAAAATAAAGGACCTAAAATTAAAGGAAGGTAGGGACTCTACAGTAATAATTATGAACGTAATTGAAAGATTTTAAAAAATATAGACCAAAGTGTAAGCAATAGGGATCTCTAAATAACTTGCCCTAAAATTACATCTTTCAAAAGAAAATAATAAAACTTTCAGATTAAGCTCGGTGTTTTTTTCTGTGTTGACGTACTCATATTACCCTCTTTTTTCTTCTCAAATCTCCCTCCCTCCCTCCCGCCTATGCAGACTAGCAGAGGCAGATGGGGATACATTGCCGCTAGACCTGGGCATTGGGCGGGTGGCCCGACAAGCTAGTCAAACCCCGATAAATTTTAAACGGGTTTGGTCATTCATTTTGGCCCGATATTAGGGTTTGGACAGGCCCGAGCCTGATTTGACTTAGTCAAAGCCCGGTTAAGCCCGACCCGCGCCAAACCTGGCCTGCTCATGTTGAAAATGATGATGTTGTCATATATGCTTCTTTTAATAATGTTTATATTATAATAGATATTATTGAAATTATATTTATTAGGTTCTAATTTTTTTCTTTAGTTATTGAAGAAATTAAATGAAAATATGGAGCTTACTAATTTAAAGTTTTCATTAATTTATTTAACTATTTTAAATTAATATCCTAGAAAAAATATTATTGAATTTTGTAATTATCAACTTAAATAAAATTATATTAATATGTAATTATGAAAATCATAAAAAGCAATATTATAGTATGACAGAATGACTAGGACTTAAATTATATTTCGATATAAATTTTAGATACTTTGGCTTCGTTTGGTTCGAGATATTTTTTGGCCTAACAAAATTTTTAACTATAAAAATCAATTTTATTATACATCTAACACAAATATAAATATTAGAATCAAATTAATTTATATTTTATATATTTTTTAATATAAAAATAAAATTCTTTGATATTTAACTTAAAAAATAAAATATTTTTTCTCAAATTCAAAAAAAAATTTCGAACCAAATAAAGCCCGTGGGTAGCCCGGCCTGCACATTGAGCGGGCTTGGTAATAAAAGTAGGCCCGTAAGCCGAGCTAAGCCCGATCCGAGCTCGATTTGATTTAGTCAAAGCCAGATTAAGCCCGGCCCATGCCAAGCTTAGCCCGCCCATTGCCCAGGTCTAATTGCCGCCCCCTCTCTCTCCACACAGTCATGCATTGCACAAGTTGCACAAAGCCTGCAAGAGGCCAGCCAGTGCCCACGCAGAGAAAGAGAGATAGGGAAGAGACCCAGCCTTCCTACTTGCGCAGGTGTGAGGGAGTGAGGGAGGGAGAGAGAGAGAGGGAGAGAGAGAGAGAGAGAGAGAAATTTGAGAATTTTATAAAATTTTAATAATAGAGAGAGTGTATGTGCCTGAAAGAGAGAGAAGAGGGAAAGGAAGGTAGAGTGAAAGTAGTTTGAGAATTTTATGAAAAATTAATAATAATAAAATTTTAAAAAGATCTCATTAATAATTATATAAAAATTTAATAATAATAAAATTTAAAAAGAATCTCATTGATAATTATATCAAAAATAAGTGATCTAATATTAAATATTTAAAATTGTAAATCTGTGTGATATTATGTCTTGAACTTAAGGATTTGGAATATAAGTTACCCTTTTTATGATCGGGATAATTTCTTTTTGCCGCAAATCTCAAATTATATAGAGAATATCACGGAGACCTCCAAATTCTAGTTAAATAAGGTACTCTACAATTTAGTACTTAAATATTTCTAAGACCCTATTAAATCAATCCCCTAAGATGTGTTTTTGTATATCTGAGGATCTAGCTATAATATTAACTAATACAGAGACCTACATGTAATTATAAGATTCAGAATTCTGTAGATATTGTTAAAGAATTATGAAGTGAAGTTGCAATTAACAAAAATCTGGGGGATCTCTAGGAAATTATGCCATTCATATTTGAAAATTGCCTGTTTTCATATTAGCAAGTCCTTTATATTACAAACCCATTAGTTATTTTTGGTTCATTTGAATTTCGAAATTAATAAAATAATAAAGTGTAATTTGTTCAACGAAATTATCAAGGATTAATTACTGTATGGTTCTTCTAATTATAGTATGATAATAAATAGATTAAAAAACTAAAGTTTTTGTTTAGATCCTGTGTTATATCATTAAACTATATGAACTTATTTATCATATCGGTTATCATATAGCTTTCATATAATGTCTAATATTAATATACAATATTCTTATAAATATGTTATTATAAGTAAATTATCTGATTTTCATTCATTAATGTTTTAAGAGAAATTCAATATTTACATTTTTGTATTGTCAATATTTACATTTTATTCGAAACAAGTAGTGATAGACAAAAAAAGATTTTACACATATTTTTAATTAAAAATAGTGGTAGATTTGATTTTTTAGGAGCTAAATTTGAGAGACAAGTAAATGCCTAGAATGTCTTTTTATGTAATAAATCCCCAGAATGTTAAATGTAAATAAATGAGGTACGACCTTTTTTTAATTTATTTATTTTTTATGTGATGCGTCATTTTCATCCATGTTTGGGTCCAGTCAACGAGAAATTATTGGGTGCGGACGGCGCACCGTCCAGAACCCAATCAGAGGGCGCTACGCGTGTCATACAGCTGAGTCCGAGCACATGTGGCGCCCTCTGATTGAGCATCCGAACAATGCACTGTCCGCACCCAATAATTTTTCCCAGTCAACCTCCACATCTGCCAGTTTGGCCTGCCAACTGGACGAAAAAAAGTGATAATTCGCATAATCCATTATATATATTGATTGGACCCAAATAAGTACATTTTGGAAGCAAGATTTTGACCTAGACTTGAATTTCTATGGTTTTCAGTCTTTCCTATAAATTATTTAAATTAAATTTATTAATAATAATTATTGAATATTATTTTTTGAAAAAAAAATGAATTTTAAAAATTTCGATCAAATTTCAGTCGGGTTATTGCAATTTTGACCGAAACTGCCTAAACTACTGAGTTTCAGTTTCGAAACCGAAACTTGAACGATTTTCTGAATCAATTTCAAATGAAAATGATGCCGAGTTTTAACAATTATACCTAGCAGGTACTCTTGCTTCTTCAAAAAATAAGAAATTTTAACAATTGTGCCAAATAGAAGATGAAATAAAAATATAAAATAGAGATAATAACAGTCAGTTTCATGAACATTGTGACGTGCATGTGCATGCATACAAACGATGTATAACAAAAAAGCAATGCGAACAAAATGGCTGCAAGTAGACAATTTACATCAGTCTTCAATATCTCACAGAGTTCGCAGAAAAAACGGGAACGCAGATTTAAACATAAAACATATCATGAAACAAAAAAAGGATAGGGAAGAAGTAGGCTCGACATGTACATCAGCACTCTCTATTGGAGAGACGAAGCAGCGACTATGGAGTGCCTTCACTTCTTCAACACACTAAGAAAACAGTGTACTCCTAGTTAGTTAGCGAGAAGAATGAGAACGAAAAGTTTTACATGTTTAATTGATATAGAGAATCTAAAAGCCAAAATATATAAATTGGCTGGATCAAATCTTGAACAGGAACCGATAAGCAATTTTGAGAGGGGAAGACGTCATCTAAACTTGGTTTACGGTCCCGTTCTAAAGGGGGGGCCCCATTATATATACATATACAAAACATATACATATAAGATAATTATCGAGTGTTTACACAATGTTTTACACATGCATCGCAACCGTGCCCATGATGCCTAAAATGACTAGATAATCAAACCACCAAAGACTGAGCCAACCCAAAGGTTTGAAGCCAATTAACTATGCTATGGGTTTAGGATTCCACCTCTTCAAACTAGCAGCAGACCATGAGGTCAGCTAGTTTTCCACAATTCCACTGGTAATGAGATTTCCTCTAATGGTGTTCGAAGCCATGATGCCTCACCTTCTAAGGAAATATGGGACTTTGCACGGTTAGGTAACCAAATGGTTTAAAGTCCAAGGGCGCCTCAAAATGAAAACTTAAGAATATTCTTGAATTATTCTACATCAAAGGGTTTAGATATATTGGTATTTTACATTTTTATTAAAAGCTTTCAGTTCAGGCTCTTTCAATTGTAAGATAATTAAGGTCCAATCTAGTCACGAATTTATATTAGTAACTTCAGATTTACTCATTTACCAGCAAAGTATACTTTACGCTACATAAAAAATGAAGACCAACTTGGTCCTCCATTGTTCCTCCAAAACCAACTCCTTCAGCGCTTGAACAACGTTGGTGCATTACTTCACTGATGTCGCTCAGACGTTGTCGCCCAACAATTTGCCTACCTCAATAAGATTACTCAAGCCACATACTTTGCTCAGTAGGGCATCTCTATTCTTTAGCATCACATTCAAGTCATTTTGAGCCTAGGGCTCACTATTGGCTAGTTTGTTGTTTCATGCCTGGTTGTCATTTCGAAGATTTTTGCATTCATCCCTACCAACTAGTTAACATATTTGAAAGACTTCCCAGCCGACGCTTTCCTCAAGTTTGCAGCATTGTTAGCCCTCTTACCGTCAAAGTTCGGACTCTACCGATGTGCACTTGAGTTTTGGAGAAGCAACTCCTCCATTTCTCTAATTCAGGCTTTCACAACTTTGTCCGGATCTTATTTAATTGTTGATTAAATCTTGCTAGATGGCTGCATGAGTGCTTTATCTCAAAAGTACTTTCTCTTAGGATTTTTCCTCGTCAATCTATATCACAAAGGATATAGTTTGTCCACGTGGGGAGGCATTGCTCTTTGGAGGAACAATTGTCGAGGTTTTGGAAGAAAAGGCCATATTCCTCTAAAGGAACTGGAAGCAAATCGGAAATTAAGCAATTTGGTCCTAAAATAAGGGATGGTCCTATAGCTTGAGTCACCATCTCCAGGGTTTTCCTATCATAGAAACCCTAGTGTGATAGTTAGGGTCATGAGACTGTCGTCCTTAGTTCTTCCGAGCCTATAGTCTTTGAAATCTTGACATTTAAGATAATATTTTTCTATTACCTATTCCAAAAATCAATCTCTTCCCATGCTACTAGTAATTTCTCAGATTTTATCATCACGCTTCCTAGCTTCAAGGGGTCACCCTATACATTCCCCTAATATTATCACATGATTGACAGTTTCCTCTGATCTGACTTTCAGACGAGTGACACTTCTCCATAAAGCAGACCTTGTCTGGAACTCAACAACCTTGGCAGATTGCTCAACTACTAGCTTTTCTGATTATTTTATAACAACCTTCAATTTGTCCAATAATATAGTTAGTAATCTTCCTTAGTTTTCATCATAAATTGATTCAGAAGAAAATGTTATTTGCAATGATTGCATATCCATTATGGCTATTGTTTAGTGCATTGCTATAGAATCCGACAAAGATGCAATCACCTCTTTCCCCATGGTGGACGGTTGAGTTGTCTTAGCATCCATTTATGCAAGAGACTCTTCTGTTGAGATTGTTAGTTATGGTGCCCTTACTGATACCTTCTCAATGGCAAAGCTTTCTTCTCCTTCCATACTAGCCTTCCTCGGTACTAGGACTTCCTCAAGGGAATGCTTGGGCTTTTTTCTGCCTAGTCAGCAAATCTCCCAATTTGTTAAGCCATTATCAAAACCCTAGTATCTCTCTCGTAAAGGTTTCAATGTCAAGAAGGATTCAATGGAAGATGAAAAGCCTCTAACCTTAATGTTATCTATGCCTTGGTAGGAAACATACTTTGATTCCCATGTCACATTCGATCACTCAAGCCCACATGAAATGGTTCGCACCCAACTTATCGTGGGGCTGATGTCACACAAATTTTTGCCTCTGGATCACAATCGTCCAAGTGCTAACCAAAAAGACAAGATAATCAAACCATCAAAGACCAAACTAAGCTAATGGTGCCAAACCTCAATTGATTATGTTGTGGGTTGAGGATTCTACCAGTTCAGTCTAGAAACACTAGAAAGCATAAGCCTTCTTCTACAAGGTTTACTCAACTCCCTCTAACTCTATGATTAACAAGGTTTCCTCCAATAATGTTTCCAATTACCCCAAATTCTGCAAAAATACAAGGTTATCCTCCATAGTTTTTCCAATTCCTCCTAACCTGTGTAGAACCAAATAAAGCCCCACAAGGTTTGTGTCCACATGTTTATAGGAACTAACCACTACAGCTACCATATCAACAATTTCTTCCTCTCAATTAATCTAGAGAGATGGTTACAACTCCTACCGATTAACCTTCGTTTTAGATAACAACCAGTCACTTAACAGCCTAACAAATTAAAAAGACATGTGGTGGCCTCTCCACTAAGCCTAGGACAGATATGATTGATGGTTGGCCTCTTCCACTAATGATCTTCCATCAATATTGCCTCCATCCTCAGTTATAAATAGAAGACTTCCCCCCTAAGAGAATAGACTTTTGGGATCGAATCCTAATTTCTGAGCTTATAGCCTAACCTAGAGAGATCACAAAGTATTCCTCTATTTACTTAAAGAGATCAATTATAATCGCGTTTGGCGAATTACTCTTTTTTACTTAGTCGAATCCTTTTGCTTGGCATGGCCATGCACCCACGAGGATCTCTCCAAGCTACATAAACTTGCATGTTCCCTCTGGTTTGCTCTCTCTGCTCTTTTCTAATCTTCTTTTTTATAGGCTTGTCGTACCTTCCTTTCATAAGATCCACCATCGATTACCTCCAAAGGAACAAAATCAAGATCTTTTTCAATTCTCTCTGATGAAAGCAAAAATTATATTAGAAAAAAACGAGCTCTTCGCAAATCCAAAGATGTTCAAGGAGCCACAGAGGGAGGAGCAGAACATTGTGGTGTTTAAGGGAAATTGATTTGGATTTGGTCAAAGAGAATGTTCTGACTAGCAAGCAAGTAAATGTTCAAGTAAGAAACTTTATTGCAACAACCAATCAGTAAGCTACTAGCATAAAAATCTAAGGATAAAGTACAGTCAGGCCTCTAAGATTAGGCCCACATTGCAAGAAGATCTCAATTTTTTTAAGTTCATTATAATTGCGTATCAAACGCATTGGTTATTGGCATATAGGGTCATGAGGTGGGCCCCCAACCTTTTGATTTGTTCCCAACTAACAATCCTTGTCATTTTATGCCATTAACATGTCACGTACGAAATCATGTGACAACATGATAAGAGGAAAAACAAATTTGCCCTTAAATCATTCCACATGGATGGATGAAGTGTTCAAATGTGCTTCTCCTGCCTCTTACTCTTGGCTTACAAAAAGGTTACCGAACAGCAATGCAAGATGATGAAGGGAAAGGCTGAGCAGGACTAAAAAAAAGGGATCCAATGGGCAAGTTCCAGGTATGTAAAAACAGTAAAAGTACATTACACGGGAAGATGAATTAGCTCTGCGCTTGATAGGGAAGCCTTAACAAAATAACCAATAGTAACTGACATTCAATCTGCGTAAACCTGAACAACTAGTAGTCAATCTGGGTAAACCTAAGCAAAACATTCAAATTTTTGGGATCCACATGTATGTAGCCCCAACCTACGGACCCTAGTGCAATTTACCCAAAATCTAATGCTATCAATACAAATGAGCCCAGCAGATAAATCAACATCAAACCTCTGCAAGTTGAAAAAAGTAAAACCAGAAACCTTCAAACCAATGCTAATTTGCTACAATTCTTTTCAAGTATCCCAGAGAAAGCAAAACTTACTTGTACAGATAAGCAGCAATGCCAAGTATGATGCAAAGCAAAATGATATCGATGCAGAAGTTGCGACTTGACCTCAGCTGACAGAAAATAGAAAACGGGCCTTAGAAATCATTGTGTATGAAGAGTTCGAACTCAATGTAGTAAACATAAGTCCATTTAAATAAATATAGCAGCCAAACCTGATTAACAGTATCTTTAAGCCTCACATTTGTATTCTTCAGGTCAGCATTAGCCCTGTCAACCTGGCAAAATTGAAATCCAAATAATAAGAAAGAACACAATTCACTCAACCTAGCATAAGGAAATGAGACTGATGGGAGTTTTCACCTTGGTATCAATCTCATCAATTAATGGCACTTGCCTGTCCAGTTCCTAATAATAGTGTTCAGAAAAGAAAATTCAGCTGTCGAGGTTTTCTGATAATAAAATAGCTTACAGGAAATAGGATAGCAAACCTCGTTCATATCATGGGCCATGTTTTTCAGTGTATCCAATCCCTCAGCTATGGCATCCAAGCCTTGATCCTGCAAACTAGGAATTGTATGTCACGAAAAGAATTTTGAACTTGCAGGAAATCTTGCGGAAAGTTACAGCTAAAAGCTAGACATCTGCACATCACTCCCCTGCATCTATAACAGATATTCAGTGGGACAAATATATTATAGAGAAAAAATATATAAATTGCAAGAAAAAAACAAATTCTACTTGTCCAAGAAGAATGCACCATGTCCATGACCTCTCAAGCTCAAATTGGCATGCTGTATACTACCGCTGTTATCATCATTGGAAAGAATTGGAACAAAGAATGACAATCACATTTTCCATTCAAGTACAAGCATGAGTCCATGGTCCTCAAAAAAAAGCAGAGAAAAAATTTCCAGAAAACTTTTAGAATAGAATTTTCACAAAAGGCAAGTCAACATGCCTTGACCTTCTTGCATCACTATTTTTTTTTTCTTTTCTTGAATCATTATTTTTTTAATATTGTTGATTTTTTATTTATTCTTTCGCCCCAAACACGACAATTCCCGCCACTCCAATAGAAATTGTAACGGCATAGATTCAAATCCCAAATCCCCTAATTCCAAGCAAACTCCCTCCCTACTGGGCTAGGAGAAGCTCCACTTCTTGAATCACTGTTATGATACACATGAATATTAGAAAGGCTCACTCTCAAGGACTTTACATCACAGCAATCACATGATGAAATTGTAGCCATAACATTCTCTCTAAGATAAACATCATACATTGGCAACTCATCATATGTGTAATGAGTTGCTAATCATTCTATTTCAAGCCCTTCAAACTGCATGGTTTTTTACTCCATAAAGAGCAATTCAACATCTCTTCAGCATGCTACAGCCAGATTGACAAAGCGAAAACATATACTTGCCTGGTTCATTTTCCGCATCTCGAACTCTTGCCTGAATTTATTTGATTCTTCAGTTTGCTGAAAGTATTCGCTATCAAATTTTCCATCTAATAAAGAAATAAACAGAAGCAAAATTATCTTACAAGAAAATTCACAAAGTGATGGAAAGTACAAATGTTCAATATTTACTCAGGAACAGGCAAGAAGTGGATAACTAAACAAAGAAACAGCCATATGGTTTCTGGATTGTATTCTAAAAATACTCCATCAACAAGCGCTTCAGCACATGCATAAGAAACGAAAATAAACTCCTCATATCTATTTATTTAATAATGGTGATCATATATTAATTACACAAAAAATAACAAAATAAGAACTTTAATAAACAACTAATAGATCAATGTAATGATCTTTAACTAATTCAGATGGTCAAATGATTAGAAAGAATATTTCTATTCCCAGGAAAATAATAAGATTCCAGGTAAATAACCTGGGGTAGTGTCAAATCTAATTTCAGGGCGAGAAGCAGAAGCTGTCCAGCCTCCAGTTTGTTTGGTTCCATTTGACGTTCCATCAGGAATTGATTGAATCCTCTCTGGTAGTGCAATAACTAAATCATTTCGAGCAGCAAGTTCTTCTTTGGAAAGACCTTTTACCTAAATAGAAAAAAAGTGTACTTCTAAAACTTCCAGAAAGAAGCTGAGAGCCCTAAGACTGCAAAATATACAACCAAATAAGAAAGTAAGAACCCTAATGAACCTTAAATATCATAAAAGACAAACAAAAAAAGAATCATTGGATCAATCTTTGAACATCATGAAGTACTATGAAGTAGTCTGATACTGTTATGCACCATGATTTATCTTCTAAGACAACATGAAAAACCTTTAGCAGTCTGTCATGAAGGCTATACTTTTCTTTCACATAACGTTTGCTCCTTCAAAACACAGTAGAGAAAATAGGATTCCATTACAAACAAAAGAGCTGATCAATCAAAATGATCAAAAAAAGTTATCATGTTTTAACAGATTTGCATAAGTACTCAAACAGAAGTAAAATTAAGTATAATAAAGCCATTGATAGCTTGGAGCGTGCTTGTTGTCTATTATTATTAAATAAACGAATAACAGCAGACATGAAACAAAGAAAGTTCATGTGTCCTTTCAAGAAATGAGGTCACCACAACCAAAGGGGTGTAAAAGATATAAAGATGTAAGTATGTATGTGTACGTGTGTGTATTGTAGAAAAAATACCAAGATCCACAAGTAAACGGAAGCAAAAGTAATACATAATTCCAAGATTCATTCAAATGTTGCCAAATAATCTATTTATCAAATAGATATCAAGATCCATATGAAAAGAAAAGAAAAATGCTCAGGTTTCCTACACAGAAACATGCACGGTTGAGGAGAATAGCATTTAACTTTTGAAATATTAGTTGAACTATATCATGGTTACTAGTAAACAAAGTGAATTAAACAACTAAAAGCTCAAAATCATCAGATATGAACAATGATGAGCAATGTCTTACTGTTCACATGTTGTCTATATTAAGATTAGTAGATCCAGGACACAAGGAAGAATGTATATTGATTGTATTATGCTTATTATTTTCTGTTAGGCACATTATTAAGAGTTCATGAGAAATCAAAAACAATGAGAAGAAAAAACCATCATTAAACCATAAAGATAAAAGAAAAGGCACTATTAAAGTCCCTAATATTAGAGTCACCATGGGACGTGAGCCAACAGCATCACGCTTGCTCACTAATTGATTCTGCCCATCTACTTCTACGGGGCATATTTCTTGCTCTCTCGAATCTATTCTTAGGTGCAGATTGGTGGGGACTTATTATCATGTGCATCCTGCTTAGGCAAAGTAATCCCACTCTCCACTCTTCTCTTCTTCTAGCACTATGAGTTCTTCACTTGTAAGCCCATTTAACTGGCATGGATGGGTATATGCCAAAATAACATAAACGAAATTAGACAGACTTATAGTTCTACCCTATGTAATATTACAGAGATTCTCAGGCATAGAAATCCATAGCATCAGAACAGCTCATATTCAATCCATGCCACCCTCACCACTATATACATTGGAAACTCATGGACCACATCTAAAGTCACCCAAAATGACATATGCGACAACAGGTAACATAAAAGAAGAAACATCAATACGAAGCAAAATACGAGCCTATAACAAAACCAAGTCTATATTTGTGAGCTTAAACTAGAATCTGCCACAACGTTTTACTGGAACTGGATAAATTAACATTTCACTGAAGTAACCCTAAACACAACTGAAAATGCAAGCAGCCTTTCACTCCTATGAAAATAAAATACGAACAAAAATGAGCATTTACCCTACTATGCAGTTTTCCAGGATCTAACTGATGAATTTAAACATAGATCTGCCAAATACACTGCTCAAATATTAGAAGAAAACCTAACGTAAACCACGGTACCTTCTTAAGCGCCAACCTCTGCAGTTTGGGGACCTCCTCGAGCAACCTGGCCTTAGTCCGCCGGATCTCGGCGTTCATGGCAACAGCTGCCGCCCTGTTCTTCTCCTGAGTCGCCAATTCCGCTTTCTGACAAAAGCCAAAAAGAAAGTCATCCGATCATCCAGCGATCCGGCTAATGTTATAGGACCAGGGCGAATCCTAGACGGAAGGTGCGCAAGGACACAAAAACGGCTGGAGCTAAGGGGGCGAGGGGAAACCTGGAGGGCGGCCTCGATGTCGGCCTCGACGGAGGAGTAGAGGCGGGCAAAGGCATCATCCCCGGCGATATCACTGCCGTCGCCGCGCTGCTTTTCGACATCGTACTTGTCGTACTTCTTGCAGATGGCGTCAACACGCGTCAATATATCGATGACGCTCATTTTGCCTCCCAATGTCTTTCTCCGTCTTCTGCTCGATGAAGGCGAGGGCCGAGGAAGAAGAAGAAAAGATTTCGAAATACCCTGATTTATTTTTTGGCCTAAAAAATAAATAAATAATTTCCTATAGAGTCCTCTATTATTTTCCCAATTCTTTAATATTATTTTCAATAAAAAAAACTCTTTAATATTATTATCAGAACTCTCAAAACTTCAAAATAAGGACTTTGATCATGTTTTGTCCCCCAAAAAAAGAAATATTACATGCATATCACTCTATAATATTATATTTATAAATCTTCAAAATTTATTTATAGTGATACTACTATATAATCTTAAATATAAACGAAATATAAATATAATATTTCATCTGTAAATAGTAATCAACCTAATTCCTTCTCATAAGCACTTCACTAGGTACTTCATTGTTATAATCAGGCTACTACTAACCACTCTAAATATTAGCTAATCGTCACCATTATTATTGTGATATTCTTAAGCAAATACAATATCGATAAAGCACAAGAAAAATATTAGATATATATGTTAACGTGTTTTATGCTTTATAGATTAATTTGAATTATGAGATTTATTTAATCAAATTAAATAATATTTATAGAAAATTGTATTATTATATATAGTACTAGAGCTATTTTGTATTACTTTATTGTGTAACAACCCAAATTTGATAAGATACTAAGCATAGGGTTATTAATTCTGAAACCCAGGTGAGGATGAATTTAATGGAAATTATGGGAAGAAAGTAAGATTTCAATTAGACCCATCATAATTTATCTTAAGTCCAAAATGGACCTAAAATGAATGAAATAGAAAATATTAGACCTAAAATTAATTTTCCAACAAACTAAATTAATTCAAAATTATCATTTTAACATTAACATTTACTTCATGGCATGTGAGGACTAAGTCACCCTTGAAAAAATATTGAACCTAAGCCTTTAATTTGAAGCAATTTAATCACTGAGCGATTAATTAATTCATTAAATTAATTTAGGAAAGTTAATGGGGAAAAGGATCAGTAATTTTCTTCTTCATCCCGCAACTTTCTCGAGAGAGATTGCGTCCTTACCACAAGAGAAACAGATGGGCATTACTACGTCGGCTAGATGGAGAGAGAGATAAAGGGGAGCCTTAACAATTTTGTAGATATCTTCTGTCATCAGTCTTGTTTTTCTTCGCCTTCATGGAGAATGTTGACATCTAAAAAGAGGCGATTCAAAAGAGTTCCGATAAAAGAAACCCTAGGCCCAAAGGGTACTTTGAGGAAGACCAAAACGAGAAACTAAATCGATGTGCTTGGTGGAGACTCGTGAAAAAGGAAGGGTGAATTAAAATATATTATTTGTTTATTCCTAAAGTTATCTTATGATTTTTATGAAATGTAATAAAGAAATCTAATGTTAAATGTTAAATGTACGATTTCTAAATAATAGAATTCATATTATGCAATATAATATTGATATTTTTGTAACAATTGTGTACGATAAAGGCATAAAAATAGTATTAAGTGGCATATAACTTAATATGATATTAGCTATAATAAAAACTAGATTCATTCGATAGATGATAACTTATACACTAATACTCGCAAGAATAAGGTGATGTATTTTTTAGGAATATACGCATTATTTATATATGCACATAATCATAAAATTCAATTATAATAGAACGATGCATAAAAATAAGATAAGATTGAATATATTTGATGAATCAAATTGTGTAAGCCAATAATGATTTATGATAACTTTAGCTTACAGTAAGTTGTAAAATATTTATTATGTGAAATTCTACATTAATAAAATACAGGAGAAATGCTAAAAGCCCTATAATTTTTATCTCAAATCATAAAATTCATTTTTATCAAATTAGATAATATCTACCCACTAATATTTGTCTATCAACGCTCAAAAGGTCATACAGAATAACTCAGATATCACATGTAATATTATAATTCTTTTTGTTTTATTTTAAATATATAATGGTATAGTTCTGATATTAGATATAATAGTCTGGTATACTGTAGATATTATCGAAATCTTTTTTTTACCCTTTTCTGGTAAAAAGTTTTTATCGACTTTCCAATATTTTTGAAGGGGTGAGACTGAAATTTTGCCATGCTTGGCAAGAGAGAGGAATGACCCATTCTCGTGGAACCATGTTGGGCTGCAGCCCTCACTTTATTGGGCCGAAAAGGAAAGGAGGCCCATATGAGCCCAGTATGAAAACCTAGAAAAGGGAATTTTCTGGTATACTCAAAGCTCACTCAGTATTTTGCATGGTAATTGATTCAATTTTCTTATAGTTCAAAGCTAATTTTGCACTGTTTTTAAACAAGTAGAATTTCTTTCTATTCATTCGATTTTCTTATCACATAATCCGATTCGTATGATACACAAGTCCAGTTTAAGATTAAATTCAACCAAACACACGAATCTAAGCACCTAATTGCTTTACTCTATAGAGTACTTCATTTTATAAGAAATTAGCATTGAGCAAATTGCACTTAAATAAGATTTATATATGAAAAATTAAATAGATTAGTTTTGAGTTGACTTGTTATCTAGAGCCAAGTCGTTTTACAAAAGTCATAATCTCATTGACACGATTATGATCCTAACAAATTATACCTGACTAAACCGAATCAGACAACCAAACTCGGAATCCAACCATATACCCAAATGATAACACATCAGCTTAAGCCTATTTACACCTATTCAAATATCAAAAATTTCATTCGCAAGCACAATAATTAAAACAGATAGAACCTTCAACAAAAAAAAAAACAACAGAAAGAAAAATTTGTATAGTGTAAATTTCATGTATTACACCACACATTTTCTTTACAATCCATAGTGTAAATTTTATGAAGAAAATGTGGTGCAATTTTAAAAAGTTTGTATGGTATGCAGGTAAATGCCCCTAAAATTATTATTTAACTATCTTTTAGCCACGAACTTTGCAAGAAGTTCTCTACCATGATTTTTAGAATCGAACCACCTAACCAAGCTAAGTTGACCGTGCTTTACTTCGGCTCAGCTATTTAAATCGACGCATAAAGCTAACTTTCTCATTGATACCAATAGCTCAACTACTTGAGAGTAAGGGTGATCCTCATCTTTGTTCGATGAGGTTCATGTGAAGTATCACTTTCTATTCCATTGCATTGCAATAATATCTGGATTGTTCTTGGTAGTTCATTTAAGCATCTCCCCATTTAGCATAAGGATAGAAATGTTATATTATTGCTTATTTTATATATATACATCAAAGTCAGGTGCTAGAGAGGGTAGAGAAAGAGAAGCTGGTGGAGTTACTAATAGTAGACGAGATTATTGAGAGATTCTTCATTTTTTATGTGGAAAAACAAAGACCTTTGTCGCTGGTACTGTATCTCCATCGATTCATTGTTTGGAATAGACACTGAGCACCTCAGATCATGCACATTGTGCCATTCATATTTATATTATAGCATTCATATTTGCGGATAGGCGGATAGAGCATATTTTACTAGGAGGCAAGCAAAGCTAGTCCCTCCATACCAGCAAGCAGTCTCGTTGAGGGAGTCCCCCTCTTGCTTGATTGAGTAGGGACCTATGTATTTGCCCTAAGGGTAAGGGGGGGTTCCCGGGTGCCTATGCGGGGGCAAGGGTGCTACTGTTCAAATTCAGTAGAGTGGGTGGAATCAAATCGGTTGTCTAGAGAGGGTGTAGCGATAACCACAGCAGACTTGACGTGAAACTCTCTTGCTGTATGGGCAACTGCCCGAAGAGTAAAAAAAGAATCGGTAGTGAGGGCTGGATTCTGCCCTAACTTCACTCCGCCTTCTTCTTCAGTGCGGTCTTCTTCCTTTACTTCTTCTTCTTCCTTCGAGGTATTTTCTGAAGACACTGAGCAACAAATCGATGAACTCCAAGGAAAAATAGAAAGGGAAGTGACACGTATTGCTCACGAAGTTAAGAAGAACAAGCCAGCGATTAATCTGAGGACAATGAAATCTGCAATAATCAAGTATTTTTATTTCGAGATTGACCGTCTTAAACAAGAGGTGTTTGTTGCAAGGGAGAAAAATCATTCCCAGGGATTGTTGCCTGCAGGATGAAGCCCAAAGAAAGAAGGCCATGATAGGGAAGATAGAACGGTTGGAAATTTAATTGGTCTTCAAGAACTTTGTAACTCTCAACAACCATTTGAGTGTGAGAAACTTGACAAGACCCAGCAAAAACTGAAAGAAACTGAAAATCAACTCCTTGACCTCAAAGAAAGATTACACCTGGCAAAGTGTTCAATTAGGGAAAAAGAACATTTAATAGAAAATCTCCTCCAATCAGAGAAAGCAATAGTCTACGATTCTACGATCGGAGCTTGAAAACGTAGCTGTTGATATTTCAGGATTGTTCTGTAAAAAAGAGGTAAAGATGGAAGATGAAAATAATGTTCTTGTGCAACAGTTTTGTTGACTCAACAGCTGGATGTGTTACATTAAGACGGTCTCAGCTTTCGTGGCATATCAGGAGAACCACCAACTTAAGGAAATGGAAGTACGATACGAGAACTTTTATCTCTGCTAAGATTGCGGCTACTGATGAACTTGAAGGACTGGTTGAAAGATTGAAAGGCATGTATGGCTCCGGAATCAAAGCACTGGATGACTTGAATGGGGAGCTTGACAAACATTCTAGATCAAGTAATGGAAAGTTTAGCTCCCTAAGTGCTATCACATTCTACTTCTCTGGAAGATTGATTGCTTTAAAGTTATTGCTTCAGAGGCTGGCAACTTGCTAGATGAACTTCAAAACTCCCTATCTAATCAAGAGGACAAATTAAATGCATTTGCACAGCAGCAACGTGAGGGAAATCTAAGACCTCAAATACAACCATGAATTTCTTTCAAACTCTGGACGTTCGTGTGTCAAAGTCGAGCAAACTTTTGGAAGAGATGCAACGGAAAAGAATTTTGAGGAATGCGCTGCTAATGAAGAAAAAGGGTTGCGTGGCTGAGATGCAAGCAAGTTCTAACGCTAGGAAGAGAAATCTGGTTCAAACAGCAGCTGACAGTCCCCAGAGCAAGTAGAACCAGCAATCTACAGAAGGAAATGTCTAATGCTCATGACTTCACAGCATCTATCAAAGAAGCAATGGGTTGATTACATGGAAGAAACTGAAAAGAATTACATCATGCATACCAATGATGCCACTACTACGAGCAAAGTCGTCTTCTGCTACTGCCACTACGCTCAGCGACATTGAAACTGCAAACAATGGTCTTCATTACTCAATCAACAGCTACTTGAAACTCGACCATGATGCTGGTGCGAACATTGACTCCATCATTGAGATCTTAGGAGTGGATGGGAAATGCTTGGAAGAAGATTACTTGGTTGATGAACCATCATGTTCGATGCCGAACCGGCAATCAATCAATCTCCCCAGCGCGGCTTCAATTGAAGAGCTCGGGACACCAGTCTTTGAAGAGCTGCTCAAAGGGGTGGTTTTGGGAATCAAAAGCTGCATCTAAGCAAGCAAACGGAGGATCGAAACATCTTGCTTCAGTATATGAGTCTCATCCACAAGCCCTGAGGGACTCTCGAATTCCCCTTAATTTCACGAAATTAAGGAAAATGCATCAATATATGTACAGGTAAGAGGTTCAAGTTTATTTAATTCTCATCCATTGATTGCTCCAGTTTATTGTTCTTTAGTGCATTTTTTTGCACGATATTGAATGTGCAATATATCTGTTTTATATCAGTGATGGGAATCAGTTTGATGGTATTCTTTTGTTGTTTAAGAAGTTATGAACAGGTAGAGGCAGTATCAAGTGAGCAACTATTGCTCATTGGCTATGTATTTTTAAGGGGGCCATCGTACTGTTCCTATCTATATCTACTCGTATTTTCTTGAATACATACATACATACATATATATATATGCACAAGAGCACGTGCGTGCGTGCGTGACAAAATTGAAGTTGCTAAAATTGATGAGTATACACAAAAAAATAAAAATAAGGGATAAATACATTCGCGAAAATGCTAAAGAAGTCTCAATTGAGGAGAGTCATCTTAGATGATTTAGATATATAAATCGTGTAGGCCAATAAAAATTTCAGTAAAAAGAGTTGATTTTATCTATATAAAACAAGAAAGAGGATTAAAAAAAGATATGATAAGAAATTTTAAGGAATGATCTTGCATACTTGGAGCAAAATGAGACACTACTATTTGATGGAATGCAATGAAAAAAAAGATTTATGAAGCTAACTCCTATCTAATGAGACTAAAGTAAACAAGTATCTTTACGAAAACCAACACCAAAGAAAATAAACTTTTACTAATCAACAGATAAAAGGTAAACAAATGTCTAATAATTCACAAATAAGTCTTGCTACATAGTTTCAATAACTGATCAATAGATTGACCAATCATAATTTAAGATTTTTAATTCACTAGATTATCCAGTAGATTAAGTTCTATAGAATAGAACTTAATCTACTGGATAATCATCCACCGAATAATTCAGTGAATTAAAAACCTAAACTATAACTGATCAATTAATTGGTTAGTTATTGAAAATACACAACATTTTTCTTTACAAATATGGATCTAAGTTATGTACTTGAATACACATAATTCAAGAGATAAAAATCACCATAAAATTGTAAATTAACTAATTATAGACATCAATACCTGATGAACAATGAAGTCTCCAGCATTCCATGTTCAAAAAAATCATTTTCTATGAGACTTATTCACAATAGTAACTTCACTGGGTGAGTGAAATAGAAGCTGCTTTTCTTGATCCGTATCATCACTGTCCAGTGGTTCGTGAGAGCTGATGATGGCAACAGGCTCTGAGCCATCTTCTACAAATGAAGTTTGGAACATATAAGAACAGAGTTTTATTTTACTTTTTAATATAAATAAATATATAGAGAATACATTAGAAAGGCATCTAGCAAATTTTTCCTGCAAATTACTGTTGAAAGGTAGAAAAGTTTTTTTTTGAAAAGAAAGCATGCAAATTACTGACAGGTTCCTGTATTTTGAGTTACTAACAAAGTGGTCAGTATTTTAAAACTCTTTCAGTCAGATTACTGTGAGTCCCTATAATTATCATCAGCATTTTAGCTACGTACTATTTTCATTTAAAATCTCAATTATACCCATTGACATGACAAACAATTATGCCTGACTTGACCCTATTTTATTTTATGACTAGGTTAACCTTAGGTCTTTATTAAAAAAAAAAATTCAAAAAAACCTAAAATAATATAAAAAATGACAAATTTAGAAAATTCATGTGAATGTATTTTTTTTTGATAGAAATGTGAATGTGTTTGGAGTGTTAGAAATTTTAAAATTTTGAATTACTTAAATTATTATCTTTATTTTTCACTTCGGTTCAATATACTTCACATCATAAAAATAAATAATCAATTTTATTTTTAATTAACAAATAATTTGACGAAGGACAGTACTCAATGAACTTTTAAAATATGGACTAATTTGAAAGGTACCTTAAAATATATGACCTAAAAGTAATGTATTTTTTTATGTATGCCAAAATAAACTTGCCTATACGAGCAAAACATCCAAAACTTACAAGTCTCAAGAGTTAATGAATCTCAAATATAACTTCATATAAATAAAAAGAAATGAGCTAAATTAACTTATAAAAAATTACAAACATGCCATCTTGTATTTAAGCTTGAAGATCAAAAGATAAAAATTCATTAAAGCTAATGTAATATTTCTCATAACTTGCACTTTTTTATACTAGGAGTCTAGGTTTTTATATTTGGTTTGTTAACTTTTGAGTCTAGGGTTTTTTAAAAAGTCAAGGTATATTGAGAAATGCTACTCTAATGCCGAATTTACCTGAGAGAACTTGGTATTCAGGTATCTGCTTAACTGCTGGCAACCGGAGACTCTCTGGTAGAAGACAATTGCACATAGTACCTGTATTCTATATATAAATTCAAAAATTTGTGGAAAAGAATTGAAACCATTAAAAAGATTAGAGTTAAAAGAACAATTTCAACCCTATCAGTCTTTTAGGATTTATAGTGAAAATATCGATTAAAACAATATTTCTACTATATACCTACTAATCAAACAAATAAATCTCACATTTCAATTCTATCTGGTTTTTATCATTCTATAGAAGAGCAAAACAAATTATAGGTAGAATAACATCATGCTAGGGTCAGCGATTATGTTAGAAGCTTGAAATTCGCTTGAAGATTTGCCTATAACTCAATTTGCTCAAAATATGTGTGCGAGCGCATGGCACAGGTGCAGGCCTGTGGTCGGGTGCGTGTGCGTGCGGGTGCCTGTGGTGTCCAACGTCATGCAATATAAAGGCCCTATCTCTAAGTTTATGGTATATATACCATGATCTTAAGCGACGTATTGTATGGATCTAAGTGTCCCTTATCAGCTGCAATATCGCATCACAGGCTCATAGCACACAATTTGCAAAATATGATTGAAACTACATCTGTAAATATAAAATCAAGAAATAGCTAATACCACACATGTTCTACTATGTTCAACTAGTGCTATTGCAACATCCAGTGATCCAAATGTAAAAATCTTGTCCGCTTTAAATTTAGGGAATCGCGTGACTTGAGTACTTTTTAGGAGGTCACTCATCCCAGTACTATTCCAGCCCAAACACACTTAATTATAAAATTTCTTATCATTAGTCTCATAGTTTTACCCCAAAAAGCATCTCTACCATTTGGGATAATGCTATTTACTTATACAGTTTAGGAACCGCCGACCCTTTCCAATGTAGCACAATTCGTTCTTGTGCCCCTTTACCTAGAGACTTGTCAAGAGCTGCTCCTTATCAAGGTGAATTCCGATTCAATCATATGGACATCACCTCAGCGTCACTCTCTGCCTTTTCGGTCCCAAGTCATCACACTTTCGTGTCCTCAAATGTTACAACATCTCTCCAAAGGTGAAATGTTATAACATCTCTAACAACCACATATAGACATGATCAATGGGCTGGTTGCATTTGAGCCTAAAATCTATTTTCTACGTCAAGGCCTAGCCTGAGCCTATGTGTCAGGCTCACTTTAAGCTCCAATCCCTCTCATCTAAAATTTATCGGAGAATTTATAATTATAACTATACAAGGAAAATATTACAAGTTAAGGTTGAAGTTTCTTAGAGCTTGTCAATGTTTCCATATGGATAGAAAGTAAAAAAGAAAATTACTATATGTAGCCTTATAGATATATTAACTATACAAACACAGATTTTAATGAAACAAAACTAATAAATAGTATAGATCCATGAATTTAGGAGATCACTTTCACAACTTCATTCACACAAACAAGACTCACGTCAGCATGATTCATAATTTCACAAGAAGGCTAGCTAGCAATCACCACGTTCTATGAACAGGAAAAGATTTTGATACAAAGTACAAACCCTTCCACTAAAAGCACACAGATGAATAAGTCTAGGGATTTTAACAATTCGTTATCGAGTTGATTTAATCTCGGCTCAAATTGATCCAAAATATGAATGAGAAGAGTTTGATCTAATCTCAATCTGTGCTAAACTTCACCAGCTAGTTATCGATTCAAGCTTAATATGCGACAAAGTCAATTTAATTTTCGATTAATTTTCAATCTTTAAGTTTAAATATTAGGCATAAATATATTTGTTAGGTCAATCAGTTTGAATCATGGCAATCCATCTTGATCTAATGATTAGAAATAACAAAAAAAAATCTATATTCAACATAGTTTGAACAAAAATTATTAAAGAGATTTTAATATAATTATCCATTGAGTTAGTGATAAAACTACTGAAGCCTATTATATGTATAAATATATATGAATAATTTTTTTTTTTAATCGATTCAATTTCAAACTGGATCAATTAGATCTTATGTCAGCTCAAAATATTAAATTGTTAAAATTCTCAAGCCATAAAATATTTCATTAGTCGTCTTGCTTAGATAAAGCTGGTCCCGATTCAATCCAAAATTTAATTCAATTTTTTATCGAAGTTAATGGTCTTAGATAACTCTATTGATAGTCGATACACAAGCAAATTGCAAAATCAGCTATGAATAAAATGCATATCCTGGTTGAATAATAATAGCCCGAGATTTAAAAAAAAAAAGCCTATGGACAAAATATTAAGTAATTAAAATCAACATACATTGATCTCTACAAAGTCATATAGTCATTCATCCACCATGCTACATTTAAAAAATAAAGGCATACATACCATGCCACCAAAACTTAAAATATTACACTCTTGTTCAAACAATTATCATCCCTTTAAATTTTGTAAAAAGAGTGGCATGTAGGTAATTGTCCTTAAGAAAATAACATAAAATTTGGGCAAAATAGGCTCAAGCCCAGCTCAAAATTAATTCTCAAGCCTTAGCAAGGTCGAGCTTAAAATCGCATCCAACACTGATAAATAGACTTGTTTTTCAAGCCATCCAAATAAGGTTTGGCCAGCTAGCCTGACGAGGATATCATTCATAAAAAAACTTCTTAACCATGCAAAAAAACAAAACCTTTTTGAATTAAAATTTAAAATTTCATGAAATTCAACTGTAGCTTATACTACTACAAAAGTAAAATCATATACATCAAGTATAAAATGAGCGATCATCGTCGAGGATCTCACAAATATCGAGTGAGAAAGACGTTCCCCTTTGCACACAACATCATCAAAATAAGAAATGGAAGCTATAAAATCGACTGCTCTGTTGGCAGCTCAGTATACATATGTAATCATAACAGTCTTGAAAGCACAAAAAATATCAAAAATATCAATGAAAGATTTGCCTCACGGATCCACTATGGCTGCTATAAGGATATATGCAATCATCACTATCAAGTCGCTCTCCAACTATATTCGTTCAATCTATCCGCCCAATCACAGGCAGATCGAATTGCCACCAATGCTCCAATTGCCTTCGCCGAAATGACGGCATAGGCGTAGAGCCAGGTGTCAATTGTTCTAAGGAGGATGCCATGGTGGTCTCCGATCACTCCACCTACACCTACTACATCGTTCAATCTCACGGAGCTGTCAAAATTGACCTTGATCTAATTAGGGGGAAAAGAAATCCCAGTAGGTGGAGGACGGTTACCAAACCACTAGAGCTACTAGGATCCCAATTCCCCAATTCTCTCAAAGGCCTCGATTGAATGAACTAGTGTCGCGATGATCTTCGGCGTTGAATAAGGTTTGCCATGAGTTGTGCGGATTCCTTATTATCTAGGCCTTCAAGTGGTGAAGGAATAACTTCAAGGGGTTGGGTCCTTCAAATGAAGCAGGGGTTGGTGCTTGTTCAGTTGAAGTTCGGTTCTCCAACCTTGTAGCTTCAGGCCTAACTCTATGGTTGGAGCTAGGTGAGCTGGAGTTGTCTAGAGTAATGCTAAGAGAGCCATTTCCCACAAAAAGAGAAGTACAAAAATAAATGTTGTTGGCAGTAGCCTTGAAATTTTTCTATGGCAAAGGCCTATTCCCCTACTCCAGAGAGGTGCCTCTGGCAGTAGAGTCCTCGCCAACAACCTTCCATTTTCCTCGAGCATCCCTCCAGATGGAAGAGACCAGACTCTCTGCTTGGTTACTAACAACATCTCCATTGGCTGGGATAGTTATGATGTCATTTGGGCTGCTAAAAGTGACAAGAGAGTTAGCAACAATCTGCACAGATCTTCTCTTCGTAATCTATTGGTTTTCGATCCCGTTTCTTCTCTTCCTGCTCTTAAGGTTGTAGTTGTGATTTCGATCTCTACACCAGTAGCATAGGGCTGGTGGATAATTTGTTCATGCCTATTATTATCTAGTAATCTGCATAAATCTAGAGACTCAAAGACAGTGTGCTCTATGTCAGTGATTACAACTAACACCTCCTTAGTGAATTTGCACACACAATATGCTAGAGGTTCTTTTTAGCGGGACAGCCCCACAAGCAATAGGCGTTACCTCACAGCCCACTTTTCTGTAGCCAAGAGAAATTGGGAATAATGTCGTCGCAAATCTTCCATAAGAAGGTAATAAAATGATGTTGGACTTTCAGCTTTCACACCCACCCAAGGGGGCTTTCCTTTCCTCTGAATAGCTCTTTGCAGCTATAGGAGCTTTGGTAGTGTCAGACTTCAGCCAAATTAGTTCGTCCATGTCCCCCTCTTTCCTTTCAAGGCAATTTACTTATCCTCAAGACTAACTCCAAACCAAAGCGGTTCAACCTTCCCTAGGACCAATCCCCATTCTTTGTTAAAAGATGTATAGTCAGAAGAGGTGAGAGTAAGGTGTTGATAAAAATAGACCACTTGACGAGAGGGTTGGGATCAACCCAACATCCTCTAAAACTGTGAGGTTATTCTCCTAGCCGATCTTCCACAAGATTTTTAGTTTAGCAATTTGCCCTACTTGGCACACAAGCTTCTACGCCCACGAGTCCCCTCTCTTAATTGCAGAAGTGTCTTCTCTACCCCCACACTGGGCTTGGAACTACCTTACCCAAACCGCACCATTGTTACCGAGAAATTGAAAAGTGAGTTTACCCACAAAGATGGATCGCCAATCCCCAAAGCGGTGAATGCCCAATCCCCCAATAGTTTTTGGTTTGGTGACTTGTTTCGAACCAACATAATGGATAAAGTTCTTAAGAAGATTCCCACTCCACAAAAAGCGCGTTTATCAATTTCTCGATCTCTTCTAAGACATTGCCCAGAACATAAGTTTGAGATAGGGAAAAATTGATATCAAGGTGAGCACACTGCTGATGAGTGATCTGACCTACAAGGGATAAGCATCTAGCCCTGCAGGTAAAGATTCTGCCTCTCACATATGATTTCAAGGCTGGATTAACAACGATATCAATTTAACTCAATCTAGCATTAGTAAAATAATATTTTTTTCTAAATCAGCATCTTCCAACTGATTATATAAAAACCCATTAGGTACACATGGGGCATGGGGATATCAATTTATAATGAGGCAATAAGACAACATCCCCAAAATCTCAACAAACTACATTTAACCCTTACTTCCACCGATTCTTTTTAGTACCATAAAACAACAAATTGAGTTCATGATCACCCTGAATTTATAGGCAGAAGCCATTAAAAATTTTGAATTATCTTAGTCAATAATAAATATAACCATAACTTTTCTTGAAAATTATAACCATAACTTTTCGATATTACATACAAGACCAACAATTCTTTTATGCACCACAAATCATGGGGATGTTTTTTTTGTGTTTAAATGAATTGAGGAGCATAGCTGCAATCGGCTAAGGTCTGAGGATGCATATGCAATTTTTCCAAACCACAAATACAAGTTAGTATTTAGTTCAACAGTTTAAGCTCTTTAGGTTAAGTGTTCTGTAGTGCATAAAGAACGAGGGAGCTTGTACATAATATTGATGAATTTGGGGTTATATGTGTAATTCATCAAGATTTCAAGGGTGTGTATAAATGATCACATGCATTATTGCTTGATATACTGTAACATTATAGGATTAATAGAAAAGCATTAGTAGTCTATCCCCTCCTACAATTAGACATACTAAATTTAGTGAATTAGATATATGGTACATATAATTATTAAAAAGTATACTAAATCGTGATATATGATCTAATTAGACAAAAAAACTAAGACCAGAACTCTCCGTCCCGCATAATTCCAGTATAAATCAAGCTAGTTGAATGTGAACTTAAACTAAAGGAACATATCCCTAACAGGAGAATTTACAGCACATGAAAGAAAAGAAAGATATAACTTGATCTATAACAGTTTTACCTAATCGAGCAAGCCGATTGATCCATCCAGGAATTTGCTTCCCTGTCAACCTCAAACATAGATCTTCAGTGAAGTGGTTGCAGTTTTTTGAGATTAGGTGATAGGTATCTCCATGATACTCTGCTGCCATGGATTCCAAGAATGTTCGAAAATCAGAGGGTGGCATGTTCATATGACCCAAAGGAATGGTACATCGGTGCACAAAACCAGGGCAGCTCCTTGGTTCAACCTCGAATACGCCACTTGTAGGGAAATCATGAGCCCCGAATCCATACTCTAAGCCATGAACTGCCAAGAAAAACAAAGCAAATAATATTTTAAGTTCCTATATATTACCTCAAGGGAATTAATCTTCCAAACAAAAATTGAAGATATTAAATTACCACGTTCATGAGTACAAGTTCAATTCAGAAACATGAATCCAAGAGTTTCCAAAGAGCATTTGAAATATTAAAGCAATTTTAGTTCTATAAGAACAGTTCTTAGCTAGATAAATGAAGATCACAGAAAGTGAAAACCATAATATAATTAAGCATCCAGATGAGCAGATAAAAAAGGCTAACTGCCTAACTTAGAAAGTCAAAGAAGAGAGAGACGTATCACTATAGAGGCTCATTAATGTTTCCAGATCTCCAACAGGCGAGGTCAGTAGGGCTGTTAATAAAGTTCGAAACTTGAAACTCGATCAAAACTAGCTCTTTTAACTAGAATCGTATTCGACCCGTTATGTTTTGAGTCAATTGTAAGACTCATTTTTTTAGAGTCAAATTCGAGTAAGCATCAAGTCACTCGAATTAATTTTCAAGTTTGACTCGTCAAAGTGTGTGTGTGCGTGTGTGCGTGCGCGCGTATGCACTATTAATTATAAACTTATTTCTCCTCTAATGGAAACAATTAGCTGAGAATCATACCCTCTCCAATCATCAACTTTAAATTTTAGAAGGCTAAAATATTAATCCATTTTTTATATTAGACTGCAATCTAAAAGATATGCTATGAAGCACGAGTACGATACAATATGGATACGATACATATGAATACGACAATACGCTAAACTTAAAAAAAGTGGATACAATGTCAGAATATGACTATTTTATGTTTGTATAATACGTCATATTCTCATATTTAAAGTGTAGCTTTACGGTAGATCACAATGATTTATACATCTTGTTACTATAAATTTCAAAAACTACTTTTAAATTTTTTTTAAATTAATTATATTTTTTCAAATATTCTTGGTATCACTAAAAGAAATATTATGGACAATTCAACTTGAAAAATAAAATATCTTTCAATAATTATTAAATTTAAAAAAAATTTAAATTAAAATAATGTTATAAAAGTTTTTTAAGTGCTTTCTAACTTATCGCAGATTATTTAAGTGACATGAAAATTTAAATATATATCAGTAAATTAGTTTAAATTTCAAATTAAATTCAACTAAATGCAATTATCTCAATGCAAACGAGATACAATTGATAATAATACAAATGTTATGACATAAATTCAGATATACTGACCTGATCAAAATAAATACATATTCTTCTCTCTTCGAGTCTCTAACTAAATAAATAGATAAAATAAAAAAGACTAAAATCCTATCCTTTTCGTAGTATGAGCTTCATTAAGATAAAAAAAGTGATCGGCGTCCAACAGAAGCAAAGATAATATCAGTTGAGGTAGAAAAAATATATGACAGCTACTTGCGGATACCAAATCTTTTTTCTATTACCAAAACACTAACGTGCATGAAATTTTCTGTGATCCCAATTGCGTGAACTCAACATATATCTCACAATTCTAACATTTGAGTCTATGCATGAGTTGTATCCTATATATGAGATATTTTTATTTTTTATCGTGTGAACCACACTAGCTATTTTAATATTTTTTCTTTAATTAGAAGTATCAAGAAATATCAAACAAAAATTAGACAAGTATCGAACAACATCAACTTTTTAATAATTAAGAATTAAAATTGATACGCCATGTAACGTACTGGATACGTATCAGTGGAGTATCGGGGAGTATCGTTATCCGATATGAATACAATATGGATACGATACGGATGCATTAAGCTTCACGAAATATCGGTGCTTCATAGAGATGTATCTTGGCAGCATTCAATCTAAATTAAAAGGCTAAAATTTAGCCCCAGTTATAGCACATGAAATAAGGGACAATACCAAAATCAAGAGTATGGACCGGAACTAATACAAACTATCGGATCTAATCCAATGGTGAAAAATTGAAATTAAATCTTTTGCCTAACCCTTAGACTTTCTTCTAGCTGCCTTGCTGTTGGTGAAAAATACAGAGTTTCTCGAGTCTTCATTTGAATTTTGAACCGACTTAAGTTACATAAATATACTTTATAATGAATCTTCCTATTCTGATTTTCTGCATAAAATTACTTTTATAACCTAAATGCTAGTGAACTCAAAGCTGGCCTCTAGGTCAAATAACGAGTCAAGTTCGAACAAGTCAGAACAAACTTGAACTAGAAAATTTCAGAATTGACTCATACTGAACTCGAACTTGAACTTATTTCAAATCGAGTTGATTCAATTCGAATCGAGTTCAATACAACTGAAAATTTACTTCAAGTTGACACGAATATGTAACCCCAATTGTTACATATTTATCAATATGATCAGAATTCAAATATACAACTTTGTATATACATCTATATTAATTAGTATAATACATATTAAATATGTAATACAAATTATTATTATTTTAATATAGTGGTATGTACGAAATAACTAAAAAACCATTAAATATTTCTAAAATGAGATTAAAAAGCTTTAAATAATTTACAACAATAGTATATTAAAGACAACAAAAAAATAAATTAAACAAAACAATGAAAGTCTCAAATATTTCATGTCTCCACAGAGATCAAAATCAACATGCTTTATTTGAAAATCATCATAAAAAATAAATGTTATATAATATTTTCCAAATTAAATAACGTGTAATGTGCAACTATGAGAACAATTACCAAAATTGCAAAATTTAAATGACAATTACACAATATATTTCTAATTTATACCACATCCACTACAGATAAAGTATACTATATGTGCTTATTAATAATATAACAATAATAAAAACAAATAATGTAATGCTATCTTATACTACCACAATTATCATTGTTGGACATCAAAAATATTTTTTTTGAAAATGACATCAAAAATAATTGCTGCAATTAAATTTCCCAACAAACTAAGTAGATATAAATAAGAAACCATATGTTTAGTTAGATTCAAAAACCATATCCATAGAAAATAAATGTAGTTTCAACACCCCACACTAATAATTAAGAGATTTTTTCTCCAACCACTTTATCTAAAATTGCAACAATTAAATTCTCCTTTGAAAGCACATTTTTTTGTACCATGGAATCAAAAATAAACAAATAAAAAATAAAATAAATTATTCATAACAAAATAAATATTTTATAAATCTAAAACTTATAGAGTATTCTTCTAAATTTTTATATTATGGATGAAGCCAATTTGCACTACATATAAGGGCATTCACTACATGTGGCATAAGAGAACACCCAAAAATCATCAAGCACTCGAGCACCAACAACTAAATGTCGACTTAGAAGCAACTGTAAGAATATCCTTTGCCATCTTTGAATATTGACATTTTACTTTTGAAAGAATGAGATATTTCATGAAACATAATTTCCACCACTCTAATATATCAATTACAGCATTTTGTTTAGGAAGAAACTTGCAAAGAATTTTCACTCAAATTCAATTCCAATTTAAACTTCATTGGTTGGGTATTTCAAGAAGTTTGTAAAAAATCATCAAAATCACATAAGGTTGAACTACTAGAAGCCATTGTAGTACTTTCTGTAATTGGCACTCGAATGTTTGAAGAACCAGCATTACTGCTAGATGATTGAGCATGTGATGTACTCACACCATAATATCAAAAGAATTAAAAAAGAGTATCATTCACAAACTTAAGCTAAATTCATACTCTAAACATGAACAGATCTTTTGAAAAGTAAAAGTAATGAAATGCATTATGCGATGAGGATTGAGAAAGATTGCAATAATCATAAGTAAACTGCAATCAATTCAATACTTCTCAAATTCTTTCATTGTGTTTCGACACATAAACTGGACATCTTTATCCTTAGATCCATGATCAAGGATCAATTTTATATCAACATGACCATGAAGGAACAAATTAGAAGAAAGATCTTAGTACTAGAGAAAAGCTTGGTACAAGAATTAAATTCTTCAAGAAACATCTTTGAAGGTTTTGAATTTTGAAAACCTTTCCCAATCAACATCTTTAACTTTCTATAACCATAAGAGACCATTGTCTTTTCTAAAGAAAATCATGTAGAGAATATCTAAATAAAAGTAAACTCTAATTTTTAGTAGTTCCAGCAGGACTTGAAATTGGAGAGCAAACGCTTTGATGAGCGTAAACCAAGAAGATTAGCAATTTCATAAAAAGCTTTGATCCTGCGTGGAGATTTTTTGATGTAAATGATGCCCTCTACATCAATTTGCTGTAAGTCATCTTGAACATCAAGATTAATACATGTGTACAATAACAAATATGAAAGAAAACGCCATTGAAGAATAGATGATTGGTTTGTTCAAAACTTCTTTTAAAAAATATTGATAACACATTATTTACTTTTGCATTATCAAGAGTAATGCTAATTTATTATTATTGTTATTATTTTAATAGAATGACCAAATAATATAAGGACCAAATTGGCCCTAAGTAATATCATATTAAACAAAGAGAGATTAGAGCAAAAGTTAAGATCTTTGATCTCAAAGATAAAGTTCCAAATAGTACTAAAAAACAATTAGATTGATAGATTGAGAAGATAAAAAATTTTGTAGAGAAAATAGGTTGTACTGAGCTACCAGCTGACTGACAGAATAGCTTTGATGTCGTGGCACAACGAACGATAAGTAAGAGCAATCAGTGAGAAACCCTAGACTTGCCTCTTGACTCTTGCAATTGTAACATTGTTTTGGGCATTTCCAATTGGTAGATGGAAAAAGTTTCCATAGCTTGGAAATATTTTCCAAGTACTATCACCCATTTAAAAATATAAAAAAAAATAATTTTATAACACCATCTATAAAAAGCAATAAAAAGATTTTTATTTCAAATCTCGCATAAATTTCAATAAATTCAACTTTATTCCACATCCAACTAGGGGTATTATTAGACCGATTTTGACCGAGCCAAAGACAACTCGAAATAAAATATTTCATGTTTTGGGTCAAAATCATTCCAAAATCGAAATCTAATAAATTTAAGACAACTCATTATGCTACAAAATATAAATATATTTTGCATTCAAGGGGATTTGAACTCCGATCTTTGAGAGAATAAGCTTTAAATAGACTATATCCACCACTAAACCACCATGCAAGCTTGTATAAAAAATATATATTTCATATGAATAATATATATATATATATATATCAAAATTATCTATACTATATATGTAATTTCGAGCCAACCTAAATCATTTTTCAAGCAATACAAGGCCAACTCAAAATTAGCTTGAAATTAACTTCAAGACAAAGGCTTGTATCTCATGATTCGATTTAAAGATTTCAAACCGATTTCAAGGTGATTTTAAAATGAGCGAGTTTTGAGTTTCAGATATTTGTAACCCTACATCTTATATGACTTTTAACATAATAAACTAACGTTATTTCTTATCATGCACGCATTAAAGTTGACCAAAATTTCCAAGTCAATTGCAAAAAAATCCATTTACCAAGCAATGCCCAGTTACATCTAAAAAACATCATTACAATGAACAAATAAAATTTTGATGATCCATATTAATCTTTCAATAACTTATAAGATTTAGAATCACAAAATATAAATTTTGAAATGGTAATTTAATATAAGATTTTCATGCAATTAGCTGCATGTTTCTGTATAGCTCTTTCTCTTTCTTTATAAGGTTAAGGACATTAACAGAACTATCTTAAGCTAGAATATCGAGCACATTTTGACAAAGCAAAAGGCTATTTGAACAAGCAGGTTACAAAGTGCTGTGAAATTTCTTTCATCAGAAGCATTATCTTAATCATCAAATCTTGCTTACACAAATTTTAATAAGCAGAAGATTGCTGCCAAAACCTATGATAGATATTGGTGACGAGCACATGGCGCCTTGACAATTTGCTCAATACTGTCATGTGACAACAAAGCACTAGTTCCTGACAAAACAATTAATAAAGAATACCTTGCAATATTACCGTACTCTTCTCTGATTGCAAATGCTTTGATAATATCTTCATATGTGAATGTAGGTATGATGCCAAATACAAAAACATTTGTTTTTCATATTAAGAAAAAGACATTTTTGTCTTGAGAAGTATGAAGGATTTGAAATAGAGTTAATTATTATTTAGGAAGTATGGGCACAACACAGTGACACGGGGATACGACATGACACGCCAACACGATAACTTCCCAAATTATAGGACAGAAACAGTAAAGACACGCTAAACAGCAAAATAAATTTCTATATGATTATTTAATTATATTATAGTTTTACTAAAGGCTATGGACACGTGGGTTGAGGCTCTAAGAAATACCCCAACAATGTTTTATATTTACTTCACATTAAACACAAATTTTAATATTAAAAAATCAACTTCAACTCATATTGTGCACAAATACCAACATTAACAATTAATTTTATTTCATATACTATACATAGTTCACTATAATTCTATAAAAATCACAAATAATAAAATAACTTTATTTCACATTGCAAACAAATACCAATACAATTTCTCTCTCGAACCAAAATACCTCCAACAAAATGAGATTATAAAGTTTCAGATGCATGCCTACAATTCATTATTATAATTTAGATGCTCACACATACATTAGATGACCCCAAATGGAAATCCATATCACAATGATTAGCAAACAGTTTTCTAAATTAGCCGACGCAGCATCTCAAACACCATCCTCAAAAAATGCCACCTGCAGACCGGCAAAAGCCACCACAATACTGCATTTAGCCTACCACCTTTACCAAAATAAACAAGAAGCGTAGTCTATGATTGCTATCAAACATTGGCAAGAAAGAACTCGAACAAAGCTTGCTAAACAATTTTCGCCCTCAAAAAACGGCTAAGATGCTGACATTAACAACCAACCTTCCCCAACCCTCCCTCAAGTCAAAAGTTCAACAGCAGAAACGCACAAAGCAAAAACAACCCGAATCTGATTGAAATCTCCACAAGAAAAGCAATGAAAAACCGGCAGCAAACAGAGCCATAGAGAATTAAACAGGATACCTTTCGGGAAACTACACGCCCCTCACCTTCGATGCCGGAGTGAAAGATCCCGAGTCCGAACCAGTACAAGTAATGGTTCAGCGGAGTGAGGTCGTAGACGTTGAGGAGCACCGGAGTCCCGCCGCCGCTCCCGTCGGAGGAAGACGACCTCGAAGATAAGGCAGATCCCATAAAATCCTGGCACTGCGCGAGCTGAAATCTAGGGTTTCTTTAAAGCGGGGATGAGACGGAAAGGAAGTATGCTGGAGAGAGGCGGGGGGCGCGATCCCACCTCCGGCAGCGCGGCCACAGCTGGCTGGCTCGTGGTGCGGGGCCGGCCATCCGAAAAGTGGGGATAGTGGCGTTAATGCCCTTGAGCAACGTTCCTCATGATTGACCGACAAATTTGATGAATCATAATTTAAATTTTAAAATTTTAATTTCCTAAATTATTCAGTTAATTTAGAGATTTATGATATTTATCTCACATGGCTGGCCTTTAGTCGAGTTCGACTCAATTTAAAATTAAAATTTTATTTTTGAATCCACGCTGATTATTAATTATATTTTAATTTGAATCACACTTATCAAAATTAATTATAACTTTTTTTTAATATTCATTATACATATTTTATTGTTAAGATATATAAAATATTTTAATACTTTATTAATTTGTATTTGTAGAATAAATATATATCATAACACAGTTATATAAAACAACAACAACAACCAAACTTTAATTCCACTAGGTGGAGTCGGCTATATGAATCTTTTATTTTCATTGTGCTCTATCAGTTACCAAATTTTTATCTAAATCTAAGTAACTAAAATCACTTCTTATAGTTTCTTGTCATATCTTCTTTGATCTCTCTCTTCCTCCTTTTTCAAACTGGAGCTTCAATCGGCCTACGATTTAGATGTCCAAACTATCTAGGCTGACTTTCTCTAAGTTTATCCTCAATTAGTAAAACACCAATTTTTTTTTAGATATGCTCATTTTTCATTATATTTTTTCGTATATATTTATACATTCACCTTAGCATCCTTATTTCTGCAATATTTATTTTATTTGTATGTTTTCTCTTTGCAGGCCAGCATTCAACACCATATATCATCGTTGGTCTTACTACAGTTTTATAAAATTTACCCTTGATTCTGGATGAAATTTTTCTATCGCACAACACACCAGAAGCATTTCTCTATTTTACCCATCTTGCTTAAATTCTGCTAATAACATCTTTATCTATTTCACCATTATTTTGTATGATTGATCTAAGGTATCTAAAGCGCTCACTTTTCTTGACAATTTGATCACTAATTATCACATCTCTAATATAAGTATTTTTTTCTTAACTAAATATGCACTCTATATATTCAGTTTTTCATTTACTGAGATGAAAACCTTTAGATTCTAGAGCATTTCTCCAAAGCTCTAGTTTCGCTTTAGCTCCCTATTTAGTTTTCTCAACAAGAACAATATCATCTGCGAAGAGCATACACTAAGGCGCCTCATCTTAGATATGTCCAGCCATGACTACCATAATTAATGCAAAAAGATACGGACTTAAAGTCAATCCTTTGTGTAGTCTAACTGTAATAGGAAAATTCTTAGTCAAACTTCCTTGTGTCCGTACACAGGTAACAGCTCTTTTATACATGTCTTTAATAACTTGAATATAAGTAGTGTAAATCCCTTTTTTTTCTAAAACTCTCCAAAGTACTTCTCTTAAGACTTTATCATATGCCTTTTCCAAATCAATAAAAACCAAATGAAGGTTTTCCTTTCTCTCCTTAAACTTCTCCATTAAATTTCTTAATAAATGAATAGCTTCTATAGTAGATCTACCTGGCATAAAACCAAACTTGTTCGCTATCTTTATTCGATCACCCTCTCCCAAAGTTTTAAAATATAACTCATTAATTTAATTTCTTTATAATTAGCACAATTCTGTACATCACCTTTATTTTTATAAATAGATACTAAATATAATTTAAAATGATATGAAATATTTACGTCAATATGCGTTAAATTAATTACTAATTGAACTAATTTTATTACAAACAACTTAATTGTGTTATTGAAAAGTAGGATGGATTTTGAATAAGATAACTTACCTAATTTATTTTTTGACAAATAAAGCTGATATTTAAACTTAATGAAGCCTAAAAATAATCACAATATAGAAAAATATTAAACTACTTGAATAAACGATAACTTTGATTAAAACAGTTTGGTTACATATTAAAATAAACTCATTCAATTTAAATCATCAATATGTTATAGTCATTAATTACATATATGTAGATGTATACATATATATATATATATATATATACATACTTTTTAATTAAATACTTATTGTTAATATATGTATATTTATTCATATGGTAGAATAAATTAGATTACTTGTCAAAATATACTAGACTATTCGGTTTGTTCAACCAAGTGATCTGTTATGAGGTTGGACAGCTTAATAAAGCAAATTAGATTGTCCATCCATCTTCCGCTTCGTATGCTTCACCATCAACATCTATTATGAGTAGGGGTGGCAATATATGATCCGATTCGTGAACCCGACCCGAACTCGACCCGCAAATTTCGAGTATGGGTCATGAATTTTGACTCATTTATTAAACGGGATGGGTTTGGGTTGGGCATAATCGGGTCGGGTAGGGTTCGGGTTGGGCATTTATCAAAAAATACTCTATAAATGGGTCGGGTCGACCCGCCAACCCGACCCATTTATTAATCGAGTTGGGTTCGGGTCATGAATTTTGACCCATTTAATAAATGGGTCGGATTCGGGTTAAGGCTATTCAGGTCGGGTTGGATTCGGGTTCGACCCGAACCCGACCCGCCGACCCATTTTGCCACCCCTATATGAGATCCAGCAGCACCACATGGTGTAATGCCATTCAATAATATACAATTAATATATTTTTCTCATCACACATAATAACTTCTTCATCAACAGGACTAAGAAGAAAACACATTAAGGCTTACATAAAAGTGACCCCACATGTAATATAAAAAATATTTTAAAATAAATATATAGTTATACACACACAAAATTATTGAGAGAATTAAAGGTATCAACCTCAAAACTATAAAGACAATATTTATATTAATTTCTCTTAAATAGATAATCATAATTCACTATTTTTAATTTAAAATTAAACAAGTAGTTATTGTTAATTCACTATTTTTAATTTAAAATTTTTCAACAATATTATCAGCAGCTTCTGCTTTTCAATAATATGAAGTATCTTTACTTTGGGTCAATATTTGACAGTACAATAATAGATGAAATCTCTTCTTTATGTCGGCATCAATAATAATTCTCTCTTCTTTATATCGGCATTAGCAATAATTCAGAGCAGCTTCAATAATTCAGTAGCATTCCGTTTTAGGTCTTTATTGAAAGTCTAAATTATTATCTTCTCCAGTATCAATTTCTGTCAAATCTTCTTCATCATATATTAGGATTCTACCGTTGCTTTGAAATTTATATTTATATGTTTCTTGGTAGACTGATAATAATTCTGATAGGTTTTGCTTCTGTTCGTATTCCCATGAATATCCAAAAAAATCTTTTAAAATTGACTGTCCTCTGGTTCTCTGTCTGGTGAGACGCTAAATCTGATATGCAGGATAAACTATGCTGACCAATATTTTCAACTAAAAGAAGAAGACTCTTTTGATGACATAATTCACTATTTTTAATTTAAAATTAAACAAGTGATTGGAGGATTTTACACATCAGATATAAAATAATTAATTCAATTATTTTTTTAATAGGAAAGAAAAAAATAGAAGTACTTTAACTTGGTTTAGATTAACTTTCTTCGATTCATCTATGTATATTTTAATTATATTTTTTATAAATTATTTTATTTATATGAATGCTATTCTATTTATATTAGGTGCTTAGATTTGTGTATTTGGTTGAATTTAATCTTAAACTGGACTTGCGTATCATACAAATCGAAATATGTGGTAAGAAAATCGAATGAATAGAAAAAAATTCTACTTGTTTCAGCAGACACAATACGATATAACTGAAAATTACATGCTGCCTTCTAACATGTTTTTCAAGTTACATTAAATTTAGAAATTGAGTCATATTTACTATCATGCACTAACTTGACCTAGATGTAAATTTGATTTTGAGTCGAGTTCTTAGCCTCAATTCGAAATTAAAATGTTTAATTTTGATTTAAATTATGATTAATTATATGTCATTACATATATTATGTATATTAATATAACATTATTAATTTATTTAAGCGGATCATTTATGCATTTTTATTTATATACATAAAAAAAACCTTTTTGAAAAGTATTTTTACCATTTGTTAATTTAATTCATTTTAAAAACAGTGCAAAATTAGCTTCGAACTATAAGAAAATTGAATCAATTACCAGCATGCAAAATACTGAGTGAGCTTTGAGTATACCAGAAAATTCCCTTTTTCTTGATTATAACGTGCTCAGCAATAATTCATTTTTTCCCTTCAAAATTGGTTCTACTTAATTTCTTGAACATAATCAATTAATTATAATTTTTTACCCACATAATTTTTAGTATATATATATATATATATATATATATATATTGTGAAAGGTATATTAAAAAAATAATTATAATGTTCTATGTATTATATAATCGAATAAATGCATATTTAAATAAAAAATAAGATAAAAACTTGAAGAACTTTATTTAACTCAAAATTCTAATCAAAGTATTAAAAATTATAATCAATGTAAATTAAAATAAATTTGAGTGGAGCCCTCCGACGAGCTTGCCCGAGTAATAGAAAGTCTTGCGATTCAAATTATATCATCATAATTTTTAAATTTAAAAAATTATGATGCTTAAAAATAAATAAAATTAACTTAAATTAAAATCAATTTAAAATTTAAGAGTTCAAATGAAAATTCATGCAACCTTTCTTTATCAAAAGATTCATACATTTCTGTTGAATTCAACGACCTGCTAGCTAAAGCTAGATGCTGAAAAAATAACCGATTTCACTATTTCAATCACTTGAATTGTATCAATCAAATAAAATTTAAGAAAAAATTCCTACATATTAGAAAAAAAAAAATATAATCTACAGAATCATAATTAAATAAAAATATAATATTTAAATTTTTTTGTTACATATATATAAATGACTCTAAAATTTAATCAACCTGTTCAATTTAATTCAACTAAGACTGCATTTGACATCCTCATTATGCCTTTAAAATATACGTTCATTAAATAGTAAAGCAAGACATTCAGTCCAGTCCATATAAAAACAGTAAATAGCATTATAAAAAATAATAATAATTACGTACATAACACTCCATATTACCATAATTACGTGTATCAAATTCATTTTCAAAAAATTACACTGCAGCTTTAAAAAAAGTGCGCGAAGTGCAAACAAAATGTGTGAAGTGTAATTTTTAAATATAACGTGTAATTTTTAAAAAATATGTAAATATAATAATATGAAACATTATTCATGTAAATGTTCAAAAAAAAAAAAATAGTAACACATTTTTCATTTTTGAAAATAAAAATACATTTTTATGTAAGTGTATAACACCCTTGATAGACACCTAAAAATGCATGATCTTTTTGAAAAGCAATTGAATTTTTAAGATAGAACATTTTCATATTTTCAAGATTTTCTTATATTAATTTCATAATTAGTATAGGATTGAATCAACAGAGAAACTAATGGAAGACTTAACAAAAAAAAATAGTCGCTACCTCGAGTACATAAATGCCATGATTTGAAAATCGTAGATCAGAATGCAACGGAGAACAAACATCAGGACCTATAAGCAAATTACCCAAATTAAATTCACAGAAAAGATACATAAAAAAAAAACTCATCTAATTTCAGGAACTAGAGTTAAATAACTCAAATCAGAAATGGTGACATTAGTCAAATCTGGATCATAAAAAAATAGTGATCAAGTTATACCTATAGCTCATTGTCATTCTTTTTTTTTTTTTGAAAAAAAAATAATCACTATACATGATTAAGTAGCAAAATGCTTAACTAGAAAAAAAACCTAATCAATATATTGTAAACACTGTGTTGATTACATCTTTGAAGGTCCTGCAGCCAATAATTGTTATGTCAAGGCCAAGTGGGATGAGGATGTTCTCTGCAGCCTTGGGCACCACACACTTCTTGAACCCCAGTTGAGCAGCAGTAGTCACCCGCTTATCGATCCTTGGGACCTTCAAAAAAGGGTAAGAATGACGCTAAAATCCATGACACCTGATCTCCACTAGATCTGTTAATGATCCAATCTCGAATCTATTCGACCTTAGCTCAAGATTAGACCAATAGTTTTCGATGTAGTCTTGATCCGATTTAAGTGTTGGATGAGTAGAATTTGATCTGATCTCAATCTAAGCTATGACTAGCTGTCTAGCTCATTGGTTGTGAATTTAAACTCAATTTGAGCTAAAACCGATATGACATTTTAAGTGATTTTCAGTCTATCAGTCTAAACATTAAGCATACATGTTCATCTTCATCTAGTAGCTGGAAACAAAATAAAAAAAATGATTTAAATCAGCATGTATCAACATAGGTAGTCATTCACAAGAATTTAGCTAGAATACCAATATAATGAATTTAATTTTAAACTCATTACATAATTTTTTTTTTCTAAATCGATCAAACCTCAAGCAAGCTCGATTAGATCCTAGTCCCGCTCGAGATTAGATTAATCTAATTCGAAATTTGATTCAAGTTTCAATTGATATCTTTGACCTATAAGTGAAATTAATGGCCCTAATATCCACTTTTTGATAACTTATTTATTAATCTCAATCACTTCAAAAAGAAGATTGAAAGATTTCTTACCATGCGAAGCTCACCGCCAAGACCGATCTCACCAATGAATGCGCAATCATGAGGAACTGGAAATTCCAAGAAGCTGTTGATCAAGGGAGAATTTTTATGCTCCTCCAACAAGAAAAAGAACTCTAAAGAAGTGCTGATCTACATAGATAACACTATAAACTTATTTTAATATTAAACACTAAGGTTTTGTATTTTTATACCTATGACAAAGAAATCAAACAAACACCCAAGCTAACACTTCCATCACCATCTGTCTAAGCAACTACTAACCACATTTTTAACCGTAGTTAATCAAGAAGCTCTATGTCAAGTTGTCAACTAACTTGCTTTCCTCAGAGCAACTTCTTTGGTGGCACAACAATGTCCTAATTGTCACAAATGCAATTAAGACATTCTAAAAATGAACACTACCAGAACATTCCAAAAACGTCTTAAAAGCAATAAAATAGCAACAGTTTTAAAATACTTAGAAGAAATTTTCGTGTGGCAAGCGAAATGTGAAACTTCAAGTAAATCTGTATTATAGTTTTGAGTGTAATGTATGTTACATGTCTCTAAAAGAAAATAGTAAAAAGTTGTGCACCTAAATATGGATTTTAGAACTAGCATTGAAGTGTAAAATCAACTTGGAGTGACACATGCATCCCACAAAAACTTCGTCTGGCAAACGCGCCCAATTTCCCGAGGATCTAATTTAGCCCCAATTTTATCATCCAAAATTATTGGATAGCCATTTTGAAATATATTTTATGCATCTAGTCAAATAAACTCATTTGTGAGTATCTACAGGTACAGTGCTGCTTTTAATACATGTAGCCCTTAGCTTTATTTCAATTCTGCATTATTCAAGCTAAATACTATACGAAGTTGACATCTTAACATCACAGTTTGTCCATTTAGATTCCCTTGCAATACAAAAGCAAGGCCAAGATGGCCTTTCACAAATGTTTTTCAGACTAAACATGATTTACCAAAAACCTTCTAAAGAAGGTTTAATGACATTCTAATGGTTAGACTGGAAAAAGATGATAAAAGATACAATTTTAACATTTGTCAATTAGAAGGGCCTAGCCACTAGGAAGCATGGACACGATCAGGATAGGTGGATACAACACAACGAGACACCAACACGACAAGTTCTCAAGGTGCAAGATACAACCATGATGAGATGATAAATAATATGATAAATATCCAAGTGATTATATAAATTTAATATAGTTTTTGCCCTATATTATAAAAACACTTAGGAAACAGGGACACACAACGACGTGATATGGGATATACAGAAGTGTTCATGCTTCCTTGCCAATTTAATCTCAAATGGGAAATACCTAAGACTATGTTTGGTAATAAGATAAAAAAGATGATTTGATTGAATTTTTTGATCATTTTCAAAAAACGTGTTCAGATATAAAATAAAGTGAGTTATATTAAAAATTGTGTTGGAAATAAAATAAAATTGATTGATTTATTGAAAATTGTCTTGAATGTAAAATAAAATGATTGTTTAATGTAGAAATTTGTGTAGAATGTGACAAAATAAATTTTAAATAAAATTAAGATTTTAGTTATGGCTAAAATTAGCTATGAATTTTAGGTCATTACCAAATAGGGTCTTAGAATAGAACTGGTGCATGCATGTTCAGCTTGAAAAAAAGGCAAATCCAAATTCAAGATTATGCTTGGGGATAAAGTTATATACCTGCTGCATATAGCTGCTGCTATTGCAAGATCTCCTGCAGTCTCGTCCAACTTAAAACCACTAACAACATTCAAAAATACTGCCTGAAATGAAAAATATCACAATTTCCAGTTATGTTTTCATAAATCCTAAATGAACTAAATTTGTAAAAAAAGAGTAGTACTCTCTTAGCCCAAGAGGTTTTACGTTCAAACTACACCACTATAATTCTAAGTGGAAATGGAAAAATTATGATGTTTGGGGACTAAAAAAAATTTGAAAAAACATTAATCTGAATAGAGAAGATAGAATATTATGATTGAAAAGTGTCCCCGGTAATACTTTTTGTTGGGAAATTGATTCCTGCCTTTTGAGAAACATTTAACATGTGTTTTGATGTTTTGACAACAAGTTTAAATTAGTTGGTTAAAAATGCATATCAGGATTTGATAGTGTAGGTTTAAAGGATATTTGTGATCATCAAAAAAAATTCTTGAAGATTTATAAACTCGTGTGGTAGAGAAAATTAGAATGTAAGAAGCATAGCATTGGATCACTCATAAAAACCTAGGAAGGAAACAAAGTCACCCGAAGACCTTTGTTGTCTCATTATTTTTTTGTTATCTTAGATGGAGCCAATTGTAGATTTGATTTTAAAAGCGTGACATTTGGAATCATTGAGCACTAATAACTCGTTAAAATATTTGCAAAATAACTAAGGCTAAGTTGACTCGAAATAAAGGCTGGGTTGACCTAACACGTATGGCATTGGCTGGGACTATGTCGACCTAGACCATAGATGGATCGACCTAATGAGTTGGGTCACCCTAGAACTTGCTTGGGTCATCTCAAATATAATCATTGGAGCGTTTTTGGGACATATTTGAATTTAGGTCAACCCAAGAAAAGGTTGAATTGACTTAAACATGTATTTTTGTATCTTAAGCTAGTTGCTTTAGTTTCTATTTTTGGCAATTTTTGACTATTTTAACACGAATTTTTGACTACTTATAAATAACCTTTTGGTGGGGTTGACATATTAAAACGTTTGCATATGATTAATAATCAAATTTAAAGATCATGATGGTGATGATGTGAAAGTCAACTGTTATTGTCATTCCTTTCTGAAGTGCTCAAATTCCGTTGATGAGGAAAGTGATTTTTTATTTTGGTATTATAATATAGTTGTAATATTATTGTTCTATGTTTTTCAGGTTGGATATCTTTGTTTTTTTTTTATATTAAAAGGAAGAGAGCCACTAAGTTGGAGGACTTAGAGGATGTGTGTGATTCCTTCACTCTCTAGTGAAGAGAGCCTTTAAGTAGGAGTTAGAAAGGTTTACCTTCACTTAGAAAGTGTAGAGGGCTTCTAAGTAGTATCTTAGAGGAGGCAGAGCTTTAGCACGTGCATTGGGGTTTGCTCCATTACTCTGATGCCAAGAAGTGACTCAGTGAAACATTTCGAGGCTATCATTTGTCCATGGATGTAAACACAAAAATGTCAATTCATGTAAATCTTTTATCTATCTCTATGTGATTATTATTGCTACCGCTCTTATAGGGGTTAAGATTTATTGTTATTACTAACATCACTTTAACTTTATGCTAAATTCTTTTATTATCGAAACACGTCTATTCATTCCCCTCAAGACACATCCATTGATCCTACACTTTCTCAGACAGTCTAACTTAGACTACATATAAAGAAGTATAAGTGTAAGGCAGGTAGAATTGCCAACTTCTGATGAAAGAAATCAGTACTAGTTATCCCCACCTAGGTACTTCCTTGATCAAAACATGAGTCCACTTGTTCCCCCCATGCTGTTGAAGACAGGTTCCATAGCAAGAAATTGTATATGCCATCAAAGTACTTCCCATAATTGATTTGAATTAGTAAATGAATTATTTATATAAAAAAGAGAGATGGATAGATGATATATTTACACAGACTGAGAGAGAGAGAGAGAGAAAGAAAGAGATGAGAAATAAAAAAAAACATGCTATTGCTGCTTTGAGGATACATGCCATCAAATCAAACTTGTTAATGCAATCAGTTCCATATTTGTAGGCCTCACTAATATTGGCGTGCCAAAACATAAAATTATTTCTGGGCCATAACCTATAAACTTAAGCTTTTAGATTAGTTGGCAGCCAGAGATTTAACAAAAACAAACAAAATGTGGCTGAATAATCATACATTATCCTGAAGCTTTAGACCGGCCTGCTTCATGAGAACCTGCAGAAGCCCAAAAGTTGAAGGTAGAAAAGAGTGCCTTTATTTCATTAACAAGCAATAGTAATTAGCCATACATTTTGAACTTTCAAGAAATTATAAGGGGATAATGTTCAAAGATACATAAAATAAAGTGTCATAGACACAACTACATCATAAAACTATTGTTAAATTATGAATTTAAATAAGAATTCCTATCATAGGCTCTTGGCTAAAATATTTATGAACAAAAAAAATCCACAGAATGGAAAGATAAAGGAAATATTTTCCATAATTGTTTCAATGATTAGACGTGGGCCAAACAAAACTGAGTATTTGCCTTATATAGTGCATCAGAACGTTGGAGCTCATAAGCAGCAGGAGGTTTTCAAATTTCATCGCAATTGGTAACTGGTAAATTACCTTAAGTCTAGGTATGATAATTGTGCATTATTTTGTGGATAACACATGCACAGCAAGACAGCCAGACAACCAGCAGTGCTAGAGTGTGGTTTCAATGCCAACAAAGGAAAAAGGAAACAGAAAGATGCAGCTCTAATGATTTATGGATAAAGGCACAAAAAAAGAAGCAAGTGTTAAAAGCCACTAAAGAGGTTTCTCTTTAAATACAAGTGATAGGAACTGTAAGAATATAAATTATCCTTAGGCCAATACTTACAAACTTAAGCTTTTAGGTTAGTTGATAACCAAAGATTTAATATGTATCAGAGCCAGAGATCTCAAGTTAGAGCCTTAGTGATCTCCAATTACTCTACATGAATGGTATAAAATAGGATTTATGCTTAATTGTCCACATTGCAAAGCAAAATAACATGCACATGAGGGGGCGTGCAAGAACATAATTATTCCGGGGCCATTACCTATAAGCTCAAGCTTCTAGGTCAATTGATAATCATAGATTTACAAAGAACAAATGAGCGAGATATTGACACCATATGAAATAAGTGAACACCTCAATAACTCCATAATGTTCGACATAACTTATGTTACACAAGAAATTAAAACGCAAGATATCTTGTAATTTTTCAAGGAAACCAAAACGTATAAATATAATTACTCAGATTCCTAAAACAAGGCTGACATATTGAGGATTTAAAATAAATTTCTCCACAAAAAAGGAATTAAAAGCATGCAACGTTCAATCTACCTGATAAAGCCTTGATGTTCCTACATGCATGCTCACAGAATGCAGTTCAACATTTATGAGCGGTTGTCTTGGCATCAAAACACCTAACCCTTTCGAAAACCAACAAAAAAAAAACCCTAACGTGGTCAGTAACCAAACCAGCCTTCAAGCAATGTGAACAAATGCTATGAAGCTGACAGTTGCTGACTAGTTGGCTGCATATTTTCACTTCCATAGCACAAATTGCTGTATACATGAATATATGTGGAAGAACACTCAAGGAATTCCAAAGAAACCTCCTTAACTGCAGCTTTTCTCAGGTACAATGGGGCATTTTAGACCCATAAAATAAAGCTTCTATGGGAAAACAATCGTTATATATAACCAAGACTTCACATGTGAAGCAATACGAAAACCACAAATGACAGTGCAAAGGCAAATAACCAATTCGAAGGTGTTACATAGAACAATATAGTGCCACAACAATATCAGACAAATAAAAAATGCAAATTGTAACATTATCAAATGGAACCCCAAAACATACGCATCAAGACAAAAAAAAATGGTTGACTTACAGCTATTATCATGTGAGCTCTGCTTTCTTTTATGCCATTAACAATAGCCTTTGACCGTGGAAACGATAAGCCACAAACACACAATGCCTGCACATAATATCATATTCAAGAAAGCTTTCACAGAAATGAAATAATTGTGAGAAATCATTCTTAGGCTCCGTTTGCATAAGGAAAAACAGCCATTAACTTGGGAAACTTTCATCCGGCTTTTATAAGCGTGTACAATGGGAAACAAAGTTTGTTATATTGAAAGTTATAGGATATAAAATAGTTGATGGTTATATTAAAAGTTACATAAGGAGATAAATAAAATCAAAGTCAATTTGATATTTTATTAGACAATAATATATTAATAATTTATGGAGTTAAATTAATATCAAAACGGTCGAATTAGATTAACAAATTGAAATATGATCTACCCACCATTTTATTGAACATAGTTAAAAAAGTAGATTGATTTGGTCTCCGGTTCAATGATTAATACTCACTAAAAAAAATTATTATTGATTTCAGATATATAAATTACATTTAAATCGAATTATAACATAACGTATTTTCTACAATTTATTTAACCTATCAAATAAACTTAAAATTAACTAAAATTTTAAGGCATCAGTCATCGTAATATAATCCAATAATCCCTAAGAGTAATTTCGTTTTCAAATTAATTTGATATTTTATTGGATAATAATAGATTAACAATTCATGGAGTTAAATTAATATTTAAAAAATTGAATTAGACTAAAAACATTAAGATATAATTCAGCTAACATGTTGAACATAATAAAAAAATTGAGTCAATTTAGTCTCCGATTCCAAGTCTAATTCTCAATGAAAGAAATTATAGATAATTTCGAAATATAAATTATATTCAAATTGGATTATAACATATCATAATTTTCACGATTTTTTGACCAATCAAATAAACTAAAAAATTAACCAAAATTTTAAGGAAACAATCATTGTAATATTATCTAATAATGCTTAGAAGTCATTTCGTCTTTAAGTTAGTTTGATATTTTATTGAGAAATAATGCATTAAAATTAACGAAGTGAAATTAAGATCAAACGACAAAATTGAATCAATAACCTGAAATATAATGTAGCTAACATGTTAAATATATTAAATAAATATCATGACGATTTGGTCTGTGATTCGATATCAAATTTTACATTTTTAAGTTTTTAAAAAACCATTTTTTATATAAATTATAATTTCCATTTTTGACCTACCAATTGAACACAAAATTAACTCGAAATTTATCAAAATTTTAAAATATCAATCGTCTCAATATAATTTAGAATAATTTCTTTTTTGAATTAGTTTGGTATTTTATTAGTTAATAATATATTAATATGAATATGTCAAATGTTAGAAAATTTTAAAAATTGTATTATTATACAAGAGCCATAACCCACACAATCTCCTTGCGAGTAACGATGTCAACTTCCTATCCACCACTATCAATATCCTATTGGACTTGCATAGCTTATACGGGTGCTACTATTGCACTTAAGAATTCCGCAATATAAAAAAATAATATAATTTCATATCTTTCATACAATAAATCAATCAACTTTATTTCATGTCCTATACAACTTTTAATATAATTAATTTTACTTCATATCATGTATACAACTCAAAAAAAAAACTAAAGTAGTTATCCTTCAAAACTTTTTTAGCTTTGCTCCAAACGAGCCAAAGATTATATATAGAATTTTCTCTATTTCTTTAACCAGTTAAAAATTAACTTAGTTAATTTTAAATTGTCATGACATATCATATATGTATTTTAAAATAAAAAATTATTTTTATTTCACATCTTACATACATACAAAAATAATAACTAATATCACATCTCTCATACATTCCAACATAATAAATAATTTTATTTCAAATCATTCACAATTGTCAATAAAAAATACTTTTATCCAAGTGTAACTTTAACATCATTAAAATTAAATTTTGCAAACAAACAAGCCCAAAGTTTAGGGTTTAATGTTTATGACCTTTTAGGATTTAGAATTTAAGGTAAAGGTGGTTAATATCTACTGCTTTTTTATTGCAAGAGTGAATTTAGAAGATTAGGGAGTTTAGCATGATATATTTATGAACAGGGCGGTAAATATGATATTTATAATGATTTATAAAATTGATATAAAATTTTCTCAAAAAAATCTAATACTTGAAGGATCTACGAAAAAAACTTCACATGGAATGTTTAAAGAAGAAAAAAATGATTAATATACAAGTGGTGGGGACACAGATCATCATCGAATTGGATGGCTAGGATGACGTTATAGCATATCTGAAAGATCTGGAGACTCACCACATTTGGAGCTGATTTTATTTTATTATAATAGAATTAGTTCCATATTTGCTTTTATTTATTTGGTATTTTATTTTCTGTATTTAATATTGTATTTTTAAATTTCTACATGGGATCTCTCTATATAAAGAGGTCGTCTTGCATTGTAAAAGAATAGTATTTGATGAATTAATATTATGTTGGAGTTTTCTCAGAGCCTAGATTCGGGTTAAGGGGTCGATATTCCGGTGAAGGAAATGGTAGGATCAGCCTTTGGTGAGAATCCTCAAATTAGCCTAGTTATCCACTTTTCANTGCTATTTCTTTGTGTGTCAATTACTATTGGATTTAATTGTGAGACATTTGTCCTAAATTCCTGAACCTCAGATCTGATTTATTGAATTTAAATTGACGCCCTAATCTAAGTTGATAAATTCTTATTTATCATACGATCCAGTTTAATTTTAATTTTAAAATATCTTAATTTACGGGATTCAAAATCTTATTTATCATATAATTTATCTAGAAAATATTTTTCTCTTAATTAAAATAATTTGCTAATCGATTTTGCTGAATATAAATATAAAATATCATTGGCATATTTTTCCGTCCCGCATCAACAAGCAATATATAACCTTTCAAAAAAAACATATATATATATATATATATACAAGCACTATAAAAGATGGTAATCAGGAAACCAAGCTTGATAGCATAATTGCAACTCTTTAGAAGGAATGGAGGGAAAAAACTATAAACTGCTAAAAATACAACTAATTAAGACAACACAGTAATTTAAAGGAAAAAAAGTCTAAACAACCTTATGGCCAAAGAATCTTGACAAATTTTGCAATCTCTTACTAAAAATGTTTATCGTAAATTTACACTATATTGTTAAAAGCATGTAATACATTGTATCAATCAGAGCGGAAGGTCTTTGAAGCATCTAAAGAATTAAAAACTAGATGGACAATTGTAAAATAAAGCTACACAGCATGCAAACATAAACACCGGAGATTTATTTTTGAAATCTAGAATGTGAAGTTTTGTTAAAGTATGTGCGCAATAAGCTTCGATACAAAAGAAGTAAATTGTACATGTACTCAAAAATATCAAGAAAATACAAATATATATATTCCCCCCTACATATGCCTAAAGATTGTCAAAATATTTCAGATCAATATATGCAATTAGAACTATGCAGTAGTATATCTGAAGTAATATACACAGAAGAATCCTATTAATATGAAAAAAAATATTTTGAGCTAAAATACAGCCTATATCCATTAGAATGATTTCCAAACTATAATAGTTTATTTTAGAAAAGGTATTTACTTATATATCACTTTCAAAAGTGGCATTTAAACAAACTACTGTACTTGAATATTACTTGTCACCACTTCCTAAACTTAATATTTAATTGTATATTACTTTTATATTATTTTAATACACATTTATCCTTTGCACTTATGTGAAGAAATAACAATCATTAGGGCAGTAAAAAAAAGGAAGGTGGATATATTACAAAGTGATACACAAGTAATATTCAAGTTCTAGGAGTTGTGTTTAAATATAACTTTTGAAAGTGATATACAAGTAAAAGTCCCTAACTTGGAAGTGTAGCTATTGCAAAGGTGTTAATAGTGACTTTGTTCAGTTATTTCCTGCAGAAAATCAGTGCAAACCTACCATGCAACCAATAACACAGCATCAGGAAAAATTCGCCTAAAAATAAAAGAAAAAATAAGTGCTTTTGAAGTTTGACCATCTAAATATTAATAAATGCAATAAATTTATTCCACTGTACTTGTTTGTTTAACCTTTCTCATGTAAACATTATCACATCAAAAAAAAAATATCGTAGACATACCTGGATTTCAATAACGAAGGTTCGAGAACCATCTATAACAGCAGCAATTGCAACTCCAGTTAAGATCTCTGAATCAAAATAATTCTGACTAAGAAACATTTCACTTGGATTTGAGACAGCCTGAAGGCCAGATTCTTTCATTTCAAGCAATCCAAGCTGTCAGAAATTAGCACACAGTATTGATAAAAGAATATGTCAATCATACTGCCGAGATAATTAGAAATGCATTTTTAATATCATTTGTTTAATTTATGGTCACTGTGAAAACAGTGAAGAGCCAATTTGATAAATCAGGAGTCTAAATCATATATACAGAATAGTTGATAGCCCTATCACTTAGGCTAAGCAATTTAAAAGAAACAGGTATAGCTCTACCAAAATTGAAAATAAAATTCTTTCAGAAACTTACAGCATGACTCCACCGACATACCAAAAAGTTTACTGTAGTTGAAATTTAGATGCATCTAACTTTTGAGAAATGCAATTTCAACGTCATAATGCAAAAAAGGTTACTATAGCTGGAATTACAAACGCATTTAGAAACATAAGAGATGCAATTTTTATGCTACTCAGTTAACAATACCTCATCAGTTGAGCCAAAACGATTTTTTACAGACCGCAATAGCCTATAAGATGAGTACCTCTCACCCTACAAAAATTTCAAATAGTTTCAACATTTATTCATTGCCATGAAAAGATATTCATTAGATTTCAGATAAATAAAACATATCATCACTTAGTAGAATAATCATGTGTTAAAGCACACCTACGCAAGAATTATAGAAGCTTCGCATCTTCCATCAACACAAAAAATCCAAATGTAGATGTCACAGTATCATGCAATAACCAGAATGTATAATTTACTAAGTACTAAGACTTGGGTGAATTCACCAACTGTCCAAGTTTTACTATCCACTTGTTATTTGTTTATCCAGTAACCCTGATCATAGGAACAACCAAATTCTGAAAAAAGACCTGACTTACCAATTAAAGTTTTTCTTGATAAGAAATTTACCAATTAAAGTTCCCAGTTATTACTCGGTCTATTATGTAATCTCGGTTATCTCCCTGATTAAATTATGAATGAAAAGACATTGTTCTTTTATTAACCAGCCGCAAATTGAAGTGCATAATTGTTGATGAGAAGAATGTTGCCCTGACCAGACTATATGATAGTGCACTTGTACTATTAAACAATGAACAAAAGCTTCAGCAGTCCAATGTAGCATTTGATTACCCCTACATCTAAAATCTGCTCCATTGAGTTTTTGCAGAGGCTATATAATTGTGAATAATTGGAACAAGGTTGTTTATGATGATAAGACACTACATAGTTTCTGAACATTAATGGCCGAAATCTAGAAACAACTGAAGGAAGCACTACTCTACAAGGTCCACGAAATGCCGGTATATACATCACTTCAAAGGATATTATTATAAACATAAAGAAATGTACATTTAGCACAAGTAATTTAAAAATAATTTCTGCATAGATGAGGCCCGAGTCTAGCCAGGTGAAAGTATTTTCATGACTAGATAAAGCAAGAAGCAGTTTACAAATTTGAAAATAAGTTTACGCAATTATGTAACAATAAAAAATAGCTATTGCAAAAGCAAGAGATAATTTTAACACAAAGTAGTACCAGAAATTCAGGACCAGAAATGCTGCCTTAGGAGCAGTAAAAACCACTCCCCACGCTTAGAGTTCTCACATGACATTGAATGAACCTCTCACTTTTGATATAGTGCATATTTAAAGTCCAGCAGAATCAATAGTAAGGAGTGCAAAAGCTAATGGAAACTTTTAATTTTATCCCAACTGAGCAAGAAACCTTTTATCTCTTACTAAAGATGTATTACAGCTAAAAGCCTGCACCAACTTAAAAAAAAGGCAAAAACAGAAACAGGAAAAAAACCAAGCTTTTATCTCATTTGGTGGAGTTAACTATTATGACTCTTTTGCTTCCATTACACTCTCTCAAATAAGAGAGCCTTTATCCTATTGAGTGGGGTTGACTACATAAATCCATTGTTTTCATTGCACAGTGTCAAATAAGAGTTCCTCATTTAGCTCAAAGCATGTAGGGTCATTCTATATACTTTCTTGCCATGCAGTTTTTGTCTTCCTCTTTCTCTTTTTACATAGGCAAGATCGAATAACCCATCTCTTCTTACTGAAGCTTTAATAAGTCAATAATATATATGTCCAAATCATCTAAAAAGACTATCTTTAAGTTTATACTCAATTGAAACTATTCCAACTTTCTTATAGATGTACTATATCTTTTTAATCCCTAATGTTAGAAAACAAGTACAACTTTCTTATACATACCTTTAATAACTAGAATGTAAATAGTATCAATCATTTTTTTTTCTAAAACTCTCCAAAGCATTCCCTTTTGGACTTTTATCATAAACTTTTTTTAACTTGATAAACCAAATGCAGATATTTATCCCCTTAAACTTCCTATTAAACCTATCAAAAAATGAATGCATTCATAGTAGATCTACCTAGTATAAAGATTAATGATTTTGGACCTATTTATATGAGATTGGAAATAAGGGGATCAAAATGCAATTGTGCCATGGAGATAAGAACAGCCGCAAAACCCTTTCTCTGCTTTGTCCGTGTGTCGCGTGACACACGCGTGGCCACCCGTCCTTCCCTCTCTCCTTTTCTTTTGGTTTTTCCTCTCGCCGCGCCCGCCCCTGTTCGCGGTTCCGCCGAGACCAGCACCAAGCACTGCCAGCAACAGCAGCATCAGTACCTGCCGCTGCAGCCAGCAAGAGGAAGAGGAGGAGAAGAAGAAGGAGAAGAGGAAAGAGGAAAGAAGGAAAGCCAGAGTGGGAATTCTGAGTTTTGTTTAAGCGATCAATCGGTAGGTAATTCTTTCCCTTATGTTTATGAAAGTATGTTCTGCTGCCGTGTATTTTTGTTACTTGAGCAAGGGAATGTGTATGATTTGATTATCTGTGAGGTGATGTGGTGTTGATGAACTTTTGTATACCAAGAACCGATGAGGGCGAAAAGTTTCCTATATGTGTTATTGCGATGAGGGCGGGGAGTATATGCTGGGGGTATCACCGATGTAAAGTGCAACTCCTGTCAAGGCTTCTAGAATAATAAGCTGTAAGGACTTTTGTCAGACTTCTAGGTGAAAGGATATGAAAATGATAAGTCCACATCACTAAACAGAGTAATGTATGAGTTTATGTATTTTTGTGAGAATACTGATGTGAGGATTATGATGATACTTTGAATGTAGGTATGTTGTATAATGTGTTATATGTCTAATTATTGTTCATGCGATGATGATATTTGTATTCATCTTATGTTGGATATTGTTTTACCTATTGAGTTTGTATTAACAAACTCCTACCATTTTTGGTGGTAGGTACTGCATAAGAAAGATCACGGGACATGGTGTGAGGTACCGCAGGTTGCTGCAAGAAAATGGATGATGCAAGGATATATGGAGATTATGTGTTGTTGGTTTTGTTCTAGTTCCGACGCCTCGGTTGCTGGTAGCTCGATCAAGTGTAATGAGAGGGGTCGGGTATCGGCAGCCGGGACGTCACACTTACCGTGAATGCTATTGAATTCTTCAATAATATTTCCGATATGCTCATTTAGACCTTTGATGAATATTCCTTCCTCTTCAGATATCCCTTGAATTAATTTGTCTAATAATTCTAAAAATTTTCTTTGATACTCTCATTGAGACCTACTTGGGAGACAAACATACTTACAATGTTAATAGTTATCCCACTAATTGTAATTTTCAAAGCTAAAATTCTATCTTCATTCCTTTTGACTTCCACTACGTAATTCTTCAAACTCTTTTTCAAAATTATACTCACTTTATTCCTAGTTTTGTTCTTACATAAGTACTAAAGCTTAAAACCTATATATGAATTTCTTTAGCTTTCTCCCTGACCTATTTTATTTCTTGAATGCATAAAATATTAATCATCCTATAAATTATGATATCCATTAACTCCATCATTTTACTTGTCATAGTAACTATATTCTAAATTCCTAATTTTATCTTTGTATTTTGAACTATCTTCTTTACCCGCATTTATTTATGATGTGAGAACTTTTATTCATTTATCACTAACTACACTGGGCACTAATATAGCAGCCCTTGCACATATTTTATTACATTCAAGCAATACAATAAGTTGCTTTTAAGGAACGCCTTAACTTTAGCACAATTTTTTAAAGAATTCATATTATGATTATTTGAAAAATTTTATACTGGTTGTCGACTACATAACACAACTCTCTGTTTTTCTCATTCGAAACTTAGAAAAAGACGTCTTACATCAAAGTATTTAGGGAGTTAAATTTACCAAATCAACGGGTATATCCACTAATGGTCATTGTTTAATCCCATAACCATGTAGCATTGACTTTAGGTTACAATCAAATATAATTCTATATTGTTACATGCCCTCTCAAATATAATTCTATGATTCTATATTGTTACAAATCAATTATAATTCTATAAATCTTCTGGGATTTAGCTTAAACTTTAGGTCAACTGATGACTGAGAACCATTAGAACGTAATTTTTTTCACACACATGCATGAAGGGTGAGAATCCTCAAAAGCCTTTTTCACATGTTCACATGTAGGAATAAGCTTTTGAAATGCGTCGCAAAAAAAGGGCATGCAAATTTTTTCCATAAATATTTCACAAATAACAATATAGCAAGATGTCTGACCTCCATGTATAGAACAACATCCACCATATGCTCCAACATTCCAGGACCAGCAATATCTCCAGTTTTTGTGACATGTCCAATCTGAAGAGATGAGAACATCCACATACGCATCTTTAAGGATTCAAAATGACTAACAATTTCATGAACACAACATTTAGATAAAAGAAATGAAATTTTGCATAATTGACACATATGTGCGTCATATTAATCCAAACTAAGCAAGCACTAGGTAAAGGCAATACATGCTAAGATAAACAACAAGAGGAAAAAAAATTCATAAAATGAAACTGAAAGATTCGCAATTTGTAACATGTATACATAGATTACACCAAAACTCAAATTAAAGGTTCATATATCTTTACATTGATTATAATGGTCATAATTGAACATATCTAAGAAAGTGCATTTATGTATGCTCTTTGCAAATGATATTTTTTTTATTGATAAGACTAATAATAGACAAAACTGAAACTCGAGTTATGGAGCATTGACAGGGAAAATCTGTCGGGTACAAGCTAAACAGCTAAATGTGGGAGCATAGGAGTAGCAAACTACAAAAAGCCACAAGGATTAATCTGGTTTGGAGCTCAACCTCCTACATCCACGAGGCCATTAAGTGGGAATGATTACAAGGGAAGATGAGCTCTACCCAACATCAGGGCCCTGATTCAAGTGAGCTAAGAGTTCTAAGAGTTAAGTCTTAGAAGTGAGTGAAAAGGCCCCTTTACGAGTCTTGGTATAGCCCCCATTTATCGCCAGGTTGCATGATTCTTAGCCATTGGTGGGTCTATTATGACGCATACACGTGGCCCGTGCATACAGGGATTTGGTTAAAGATGAGATTCTCATAACGGAATGAGAGCATGCTTAATCCAACTTGTCCCCTACCTGCACTGAACATGTGCATGGGACACCATGGCCTACCATGCATATGTGGTTGATTTATCATTAAAATTTGAGATAAGTACTATATTCAACAATTCAAATCTGGTGACTTACAAAGAATCAATAGCAATACTTAGTAATCTATTTAGGCCATCTTCCTCCATTGAGAGTGAGCCCACCCTTAAGTGTCCACATTTATAGCCCCCCACTAAAAAAAAATAAATTTAGCAAATTCTCAATAATCAGATAATCTCGACTAGAAATCGAGGATATCAATGGTATTTAGTTAGGTGAAAAGGTTTGCCCACATCAAAGGACTCCTGGATCATCAAAGGACTCCTGGATCATCAAAGGACTCCTGGATCACCAAAGATAAGCTACAGCGACTTGATCCTGACTTGCTATTGAGATACTGCAGTGGAGTTGGTCTTTACTCAACGAGGTCGAGTTCTGTGCACTTAAAGAAAGTTGATGAGGACACGACATCGGACTGTCGATTTATTTCAGGCAAGGTTTATACTCGACGTCTAAGATCTCACCATACGGCGTCAATCTGGATGAATGATTGACATTGACAGATTTGGCAACATACATGATTAATGGTTGATTGGATGGACCGAAAACTTTCATATTTTGGGCTGATTTTTTTTTCCCTATTTCCTTTTTAGATATTCGTATTTGAAATATTTGTATTTGTTTTTATTTCTGCATTTATTTTTGTAATAGGCCTATATAAAAGCATAGACTTGTATTGTTTAAATTCTATAACGAATTAAAATTGAATTTAAAATTAGTGTGTTAAATTCTAATGAAGAAAAAGGTTGGAGCCTTGAGTGAGAACCCCTAAATACATTAAAGGCATTTAAGGTATACCATAACTTTCCCTAAACCAATATTCTCTATTCCAAAGTAGATAATAGTCCAGGTACTCGAAAGCAGTTTTGCCCGCTTTAATCTTTTTTTCAAGCCATCCTGTGAGCTCAATTTTTGTGCCCAATGCCATAGCCAAGCCTTCACTTGCCTGCACCACACCTCATCGTCGTCGCTCGAGTGGACTCGCTGCCCGCCGTTGGTGATGCTCCACCCCATCTCGTTGATTCTGCTCCCCAGTCGCTAGATCAGTGCGTGGCTTTGGCATAGCTTCCCCGCAACACCTCGGCTTGCCCATCAGTCGGCGCAATTTACTATCCCGCCAACGCCTAACTTGCCTTCAACTTGCCTTCAACTTGCCTTCCTCCAATCGGCGTGTTTCATGCCTGATCGCTGCTCTCATTCTCACCGTCAACACCTGTTCTACTACTAATACTGAAGTTCAGCGTAGCATCACACGCTAGTGCTTAATGTCAACAATCCGCCACCCACCAACCAGACTACACGTGCTTTCCATTGCTATTGCGTGATACACAACTCCACTATTGCGGTGCCCACTATTGTTGTGCCATAGTTGCCCGGTCTGTGTATCACTATCTTATCTCGAGTTCAGATCATTGATTTAGGTAAAACTCAAATCTAACCTTTTCCTCTGCGTTTCCACAAGGATTGTTGTGATTCTAAATTCTAGATTGCTCGATTAGCTAGCCCATGTGAACTTGAAATTTTATTGTGTGACAATGTCGATGGGTTATATTTATCTGTAAGAATTATTTATTTTCTGCATACCCTAGCTTTAACTTATTGAATTAGTGTTACCTTAAATTTTGTGGCAAATTATCTATGTATTACTCGAACTTATATCTGAAATATTTAAAATTGACTTTCCCACAAAATTGAAGTTTCTTGATTATTACGTCATTATCATCAGCATATATTTCTGTGAAATTTTATGTTCATCCACTATTTCATGTGCTAATCTCTGAGTAGGATTGCATTTCACATGTTGTTTCACATCAAGCAACCTATCATTCTTCCTCCCATGACATCGTTATTCCAAGGAATGAAAATTTTAAAAAGTATAAAGTTCATAAGAATGAGAAAAAAATTACTATTAATGATGGCCTAACTGCTTTGACACCTAATTCTAAATGTGTCTATGGCTTCAAAATGTTTCAAGAAAACATGAAAACTTATAGAGATGACCATTTGAGAAAGCTTGATTATGTAATCTAATAAGTAAGACAAACGTATGATATTATTATTAAGAAATGTAGTTCTCACAAAGTTCAGCAACTGATGAAATTCTTACAAAAGAATATACAATTCATTAAATGTGCTTAGTACAGAGTGTAATCTATTAAAAGGCACAAAAAATGCTTGAGATACAAAAGGGTAGTGATTTATCTTTTACTTCTTCAAATCCTATATATTTTATGAATCATGAATGATGGATATGAAAAACAAAGCTTAGATTGCATTTACAAGAAGGTCAAAGAAGAGGTAATTACTCAATAAGATAGATCTATTAGTGATGGACAAAAAGACTCCAATGAGATTTTACATAACAGAAATTTTCTGAAGAAAAACAACTCTTTTAGTACAATAAAATATCCTAAAGGTTTTGTCATATCGTCTCTAGATTTTTTCCAAGCTGAGCTTTTGATTAAGTTATCAAATAAAAAAAATTCCAAAAGGAATAAAGCACAACGGGTCATCCAATATGATTTCTACTCCTAACACATTCTGGCATGAGTTGTTACATGGATGGAGTTTTGAATTTGGCAAAATTGGCTTTACTATTCATAGCTGTAAATTTTTCATCAAGATGGTTTCATCTATACAAGGATTATCAGAAACAATTGCCACATTTATTCTTTCTAAAGACGTTGAATCCTTCTTCATCTTTCACAAATTTAGACTTAATGCAAATTTATTTAAATTATTTAATAATTTAAATAATAGTCTTATTTTTTTAAATAAATCTTATTTTAATTGTGAAGGATTTATTATCTAACCATGGCACATTTGAGCCCGTTGTTCTAACCAGTCTTACCCTTCTAGGATCATTAATAGTGGAGAATGACACTAATTTTACTTAAGCAGAAAAGTAAATTTTATCAGGCATTAGTAAAAAATCAATGTTATATGATACTGAACGCTGATCTACAAAATAAAAATATACAAATAAAATTAATATTGCAGAAATATAAAAGCTAATATAGATTAGTGAGTTATGCACAAAAGAAAGGATCAGAAATGACTACATCCATGATAAGATTAAAATAGTTTCAATTAAAGATATGCTTAAAGAAAATTTGCTAAAAGATGACTTGGGCATTAAAATGTAGGCCGATAGAAACACCAATAAGAAGAATTAGATTATTGAATCCTGCTCATGTAAAAAAAAGAAGAGAAGACTAAAAAAGACATGACAAAAAGCTATAAGGAACCATCTTGCAAACTTGGAGCTAAAGGAGGAGTCATTTAATAGAGTGCAATGTAAATAAAAGATTTATGTAGTTGACCTCATCTAATAAGATAAAGGCTTGGTGCCAATGGTTGTTTATGTTGTTGTATGCATATACATATGAGTGCATACATATCCTTTCTCTTTTGTGAAAAGAAATTAAATTCTCCATCCAATTCTCTTAATCTATGGAAATCCAACATGAAATCAAACAGTCCATACACATCTAGGCAAAAATCCATTTATGAATTCAATCTGACTAGTTATTTAAATGACCCGATCATAATTGAGCACTTCTTAGAATTGAGACCATATAACAAGCTTAGAGATGCCTATCTCAAATTACCCATGTATTTATCAAATTGAAACCAACAAATATTAAAGTTAGCAAATAATCACTACATTAATACCAAGCAATTCGAACAAGCATTGAAAGATAGCATGCATTCTACGCCATGCTGAAATTTTATACAGCCAATCATCACAAAGAAATTGTGACACTAAATCCAGAGATAGCATTTATGCTTCAAGCAATAAGATTTTATATTTGGAGTTTCTGGAAATTCAATTGAAGAATAGATTTTACTCTTCCAAAGGAGAAAGTCAATCACTCTAGCCTTTAGGCATGCATAAATACAACAACTAAGCCACCATCCCACTAGATGAAAACTATTACATGAATCTTTTATTTCCATTAGATTCTATTAAATAATAACTCTTCATTTAACTCTAAGTGTGTAAAGACATTATTTATACTTTCATGTCACGTCTTTTTCTTACTCTTCCTCTTTTATATGGGTAAAATATAATAAATCAACTCTCCTTATTAGAACTTCTCTTAACCTATAATTTATATATTCAAACCATTTAAACAGATTTTCTGAGTTTATCCTCAATTGAAGTTATTCCAAACTTCTAACAAATTTACTCATTTCTGTGTAACCTGCTTATCCACATTAGTATCATCATCTATGTGACATATTTTATTTGTATATTTCAGCTTTGTATGTCAGCATTCAAAACCATAATATTGATTTCTTACTATCGTTCAATAAAATTTACCTTTAAGCATGAGTATGATTTTTTTATTACACAGCACACCATATGTATTCTTCAACTTGATCTATATCGCTTAGATCCAACTAATAACATAATCAACTATTTTACTATCATTCTATATGATTGATCTAAAGCATATAAACCACTAACTATTTCTGATAATTTGATCATCAATTGTCATATTTCCAATACAAGTGTTTCTATATTGCCCAAATTTGCATTTTACTTTTTCCATTTTAGATATATTAAAACGAAAATCTTTAGTTTTTTAAGTGTTCCTCTATAACTCGAGTTTTATTTTAACCACATCTCTAGTCATATAAATAAGAAGAATATTTTAAATGTGCTCAATCAAAACTTACATAACAACAACAACGAAGCCTTAATCCCACTAAGTGGGTCGACTATATGAATTATTTGTTTTCATTGCACTCTATCAATTAACAAATCATTATCTAACTCTAAGTAAGATTACTCTTTATAATTTCTTGTCATATCTTCTTTTTTGTACATGGGCAAAATCTAATAACTCGAAATCTACATACATACATATAAGAATTATAATAAATTTTACATATACCAAGATAACTGTTATGAAAGTAATATGATAACATTTCATTAAGAAAACAAAATATCTTCATACCTTTTCCTTGGTTTCTTAATACATGGATCTAACAAAGATGAACTTACTAATAGCACGGGAATATTTGTTTCCTTCGCAAATTGCAGTAATTTGTAAGTGCATTCTTTAACCTGTTACACAAATAATAAATACTGGATCAAATAAACTCATCGATATACAAAATTTATTAATTATAATAACCAAAATAGTCACTACTCGACATTAGAAGCTTGGTAGCATTTTATAATTAAAATGACAACTAAATACATGAAGACCCTCATTTTATGAGTATAAAATGGTTTCATGGTCTACACAATTTTTAAGTATAGAGCAATTTAAAATGCCAATAATTTGTAGGTACATCTATGAAGCATAAGCACAATACATTGATATGAAAATAACGATATGATAAACTTTAAAAATAGAAAACAGATATGTCAAAATATGGTATATATATATATAAGATATGTGTAGTATTCTCATATTTAATGTGTAGTTCACATAGTAGATTATATATTTTATTGATATTAATTTCAAAAATATTTTTCGAACTTCCTTGAAATTAATTATAATTTAATATTCTCAAATATACCTAATACTATTAAAAACAATATTACAAATAATTTAACTTGAAAAAATTAAAACATCCTTCAATAATTGTTGAATTTAAAAAAAAAATTAATTTTCAATAATGTCATAAAATTTATTTGCTTGCTTTCCAATCTGTCACAGAATATTTAAGTGAGATAAGAGTTTTAATTTATATTAGTAGATCAAGTTTAATTTCAACCTAAATCCGACCCAACATAATTAACTCGATGTAAACGAGATATAATTTATAAATAATATAATTACTACAACCTAAATATAAAATATTGATTTAATTAAAATAGACGCACACCCTTCTGTCTCCGAATCTTTGATTCCCTGAATAAATAAATAAAATAAAATAAAGTCAAAATCATTTTAGCAACACAAGCTCGATTGAGACAGTGTGATCAACATGCAATGAAAATAGAGACAAATTGATGATTAAGGTAGAAAAAATAATAGCATCGCTGGTGTTTCACGAAAAGGGTAGCTAACGTAGAAGAAGCGGAAGCTTGCAAATACCAAATCTTTGTTTTGCTACCGAAAATCTAATGTGCAACAAGCTCTCCGCTTTTCCAATTGCGTGAATCTAACATGTCACTCTCCCATCGTTAACCAACAAGTCTAAGCATAGATATTCATTTTTTATGTATGAGCCTTTTTATATTTTTTATCATGTCAACCGGACTGCTTATTTCAACATCTTTTCTCAAATTTGAAGTATTAGAAAGTATCATGATTCAAATAAATATCAAATTTTTTCAAATAAAATTAAAACTTCATATTTCACATGACGTATTAGATAAGTATCATATACTTCATGATGCATTAGAGAGTATCAATATTTGTTACGGATACAATACTAATACATTAAGTTTCATGAAATATTGGTGCTTCATAGAGGTGTATTCTCTAACCTGGTGTTCTTATATAATAGTTTCATGCTCTAAACATGATACGATGATACTAGATAATTTGGAAAACTAATAAACAACTTGAACATAGTGTTTCTTTTTTAATCAATTTTTTGGTCTTTGACATTTTGACCAAAGTTAAGATACATTTAAATGGGTCTGGGTCTTATACAACTAACTTGCATTATACTCCCAGCACTTCCAGTACTGCCTCTTAAATAAAGAGTCTGTATTGAGTCCACAATAAGAACTCCAGAAGAGAGGTCTTGTGCTTTGTCTAATATGTCCTGCAAATGAAACAAAATAAAGCCATAAGTCATTGCAATAACCAGAAGAAAAGATGCATCAAGGTGGAGCACTCGCTAAATCAAATTTAGTAGAAACCTTATCAATAATCATCAATAAATCATGCAAGGTAAATGTTTGCATTGCTAGGAGCCACCAAGTGTCAATGCAACATGTTCTCTTTCATGTCAAGTGCAGTGACTTATACAAGTGTTGTAAAAAAATTTACAAATTTCAAGAAAAATTTTTATATTTATTCACGTAACTTTCGTCTTCATCTTCTACTTGGACTCTTCAATGACCAAGTCTTTGAAGCATTTATTACAAGCTATTTTTGATCTAGAAGGTTTGATTTTATCTTTAATCTTCAATCATTTACTTATAAGAAAGTATTTTCAAGAACGCAAAATTGATTGTTTCCTTACAAGAAAACAAGAACGCTTTAATTGTAAAGATTGTTATGTCATTTTAAGTGAATGCTTGACAACTCAAAATCGTTTAGTGGCTTTAAATTTCAAGATTAAGAGTTGGACAATTAATAAGAAGCTAAAACAGTGCCCTCAGACTTGATAGTGAAATCTGAAAAATGAATAAAAATATCTTTGAGAGAAGGGATCTAAAACTTGAACAGTGAGATATTGAAGAAAAAAATAATCTTATATGGCTAATGGATGCTAAAAGCATAAAAAATGTGATGAAGAATGTGCTAGGAGAATCTAAAGGAAAAGCTCCAATTAAAAATGAAGTGTGGTGATGGAAATAAGATGTATGAGAAAAGATTAAAGAGAATAAGATTTGTTATAAACATTAGTATAAATACAAGAACGACTTTACTTAAAAATATTAAAAATATCATGATCTATCATTTACCATCTTCAATTTTATGTTTTTTAAAGCATTTTTTTAAAAAACATTTGTGCAGTTCCTGTATGAGAGCAATACTTGCCGGTACCAGGAAAAGTATACATATTATGGCATTTGTGTATAGATATGAAGGTCATCCAGAAGCTAAGAGATAAGGCTAATATATCACTTCAAAAGAAATAGAGTTCTCTGAGCTGAAAACAAGAATATAAGACTAACTAGTCCATCTTCTCAATCAACTCTCCTGCTATTTGCCTTTAATCATGGAAGGAAATTTTTCATAACAACAGATGCCAACAAATGACAAGCAAAAAGTATAAGGACCAATATTATCAAAAAGATATTTTAATAATAAGGATATGAACAGCTAGAGCAAGGAAATCCTTATGTGAAATCAAGATTATAAATCCACCCGCCTGAACATCAGTGCTTGAATACAAAAATAGATCTGCAGTTGAGATTCTCATGCGGTCTGCCCGGTTTCCAATTTGTTCAATGCTCTGCTCCACAAAGAGTGTACAATTAGCTTTTCTATACAAAAATTAAATGCCTGAGACTAAAGACGCTTCATTCACTAAACTTTGGAAATATCTAAGCAGAACGTGCTAAAACCACAGGTAATAGATGTTTATATCAGTTAAAGGCATTCAGCCTTCATACAATTTGTTACAAACCCACATTTGGAAGCCATGGTGATAACTAAGCAGAAGCTGCATGTGTAGCTCGTCCTAATATCAGAAATGACAACACAACCTCATAGACATTGCAAGAGTTGATAACGACTGACAAAATCACCAATATCAGAAAGCTAATTATAGAAAAGATGTCAACCTAATGGCCAAATAAAAAACAGCAATGAGAGAACTGTATACAGTAAGTGCAACTATATATTTTAAGAGGCGAATAAAGGGGCACAAATTTAAAGATTAAGATCCTACGGCACCACCAACACCATCCTCAAGCTCACTTGAAAAGCATAACCGCAAAATTGAAGAAGAAAACGCTAGATATTCTAATATTCGGAATCAAAAATGTGGGATAAAAGAATCATGAAGGAAGTTGACTAACCCAAAAATAATTCAGGTATCAAGAAATACTTCTAGGATACCCACTTAATTTCGAGGAGTATAATACCATAAATGAATATACTAGTCAATAGTTTCAAAAATAATATACTAACCAAACAAGAAAAATAGCTGAAAAGGTGATATCGAGGTTTTTCATCTATTTTTAATATATATAATGTAAGACCGAATAATATTCCAATAAATATTTGAAAATATATAAAAAATAAAGTTTGTTGGCTCACTAAGTTATTTAACATGATTTTAAACACTAAAAAAATGTCAAATAAATAAAAGAGTATATTGATCCTTATTTGTAAAAATAAAGACGATGTACAAAATTCAAAACTATACTAACTGCAAAAAAATTAAATTAATGAGTCATATTTTAAAACTTTGAGTGAGGATGATCAAACATAAGTTATGTCATGATACTAATGTATTACAGAATTACTTTTGTTTTATGCCAGACAGATCTATTATAAAAATTATCTATACATTAGGAGATTTAATGGAGAAATATTTAGGAATGGAAAAAAAGATCTACATTTAATTTTCATTGTTTTAAAAAAACTTATAATAAAGTCCTAATAAAAGTGTTTTGAAAAATGTTATAAAAAAAATATGCACTGCTTATATTCAAATTATTGAAAAAATATAAAAAACTTGTTACTTATGTCCGGACACAAGAAAGTTTAACAAAAAAATTTTCATATTACAATTAGATTAGAGCAAGGCTCAGCTTTAAGTTCTATCTATTTGCATTTGTCATCAAAATTCTGATGGGACACATTTGAAATGACATGCCTTATTGTGGATAAAACTAAAAAGAGGGCCAAGGTAAAACCCGAGTTATGGATGAATAGTTTAAAGTTTAATAGTTTTTATCTTAATAGATAAAAACTAAATACATGAAATGCACATTTAGTTAAGAAAAAAGTACTTGCATTGACGATATGACAATTGGTGATCAAATTATCAAAAAGAATAAGAGCTTTAGATATATTAGATCATTCATACAAAATGATGGTAAACTAAATAGTGAGATCATTAGTATAGTCAAAGTATGATGGATAAAGTGAAAGATGCATCTAGTGTAATGTGTGATAGAAAAAAATTTTTCTCTAACTTAAAAAGGCAAATTTTATAAAATACTTGTAAGACCAGCAATGTTATATGCTACTGAATACTAGCCTACAAAATAAAAACACACAAATAAGATAATATTACAGAAATGAGAATGCTAAAGTGAATAAGTGGGTCTACGCAAAAAGACAAGATGAGAAATGACTGTATCCACTAGAATATTAGAGTAACCTCAATAAAGGATAAACTCAAATAAAGTCGGCTTAAATAATTTGGAGATATAAATCATATGCCGATAAAAACTTCAATAAAGAAAATTAAAATATTGAATCTAAGCCATATAAAAAGATAGAGGCAGGCCAAAAAAGACATGGCAATAACACCACAATAACCCCACTTTCATGTAGTCAATTGCTTTTTAAATTTATCACATTTAAAAGAATAGTGCTTGGATGTTATTGTAATTGTTGAATCGCAAATTTCTGGAAATAAATGTGATAAATTAAGAAAAATTGAAATCCTACCAACTAAGCCTATTTAATAGTTTAAAATAGCTTCAAGTCCATAGTAAATAATAATTTAATGACTCAGATTGTGGTGTATTTTTTTAAAAATAAATCATAGTCAAGATTTCAAAAAATTATACTTTCAAATTTGAAACCAGAAGTAACTTCGCTTGATAAAATTTATGGCCACTTCATTTAAGCAATTGATAAATTAAAATAGAATTATAATTTGCATCTTCAAACTGGAATCATGATGCACGTAGGAAGAATTCAACATCGTCAAGTAAGGGGGTCAATTCTACTACTATGCACCTCTACAGAATCTCTATCAAGTATGGGTCGGCTTTGTTCATGTATATTTTTGTATAATCCAGTCAATTTGTATTTAATGATTAACTCAATTTGTGACGGCTCCATCAATATCACAAATCACTTCAAAAAGATATATAATATCAACCAACAAAATATCATCTATATGACAACACAATCTTACATACTAGAAAGATCGATACGATATTAAAGTTTCATTGGGTGAAATGAATATTTCATTTTTATATTCATATTTCATATATTAATAGGATTACCTCAAAAGGATTACTTCGAATTTCTAAAATTCTGCTAAATTCTAAATAGAAATTTTTACAACCACTAAGCCTTTATCCCACTAGGTAAGGTCGGCTATATGAATCCTTTATTTTCATTGCACTATATTAGTTAACAAATCTTCATTTATAAGATTATTCTTTATAATTTTTTGTCATATCTTTTTTAGCCTCCCTTCCTCTTTTTATATGAGAAATATCTAATAACCTAATTTTTCTTACTGGAGCTTCAATTGGCTACGATTTATATGTCCAAACTATCTAAGGTGACTCTTTCTCAGTTTATTCTCAATTGATGCTCTCCAAATTTTTTAAAGATATACTTATTTCTCTTTCTATTCTATCATATATACTCATTCATCCACCTTAATATCTCAATTTCAATTGTCTCTTCTATATGGGCCAGCATTCAGCACTATATATCATAACTGATCTTAATATAGTTTTATAACATTTATCTTTTATGTTTAAGAAGAATTTTCCTATCACGCAATATACCAAATACATTTTTCCAATTTATCCATCCTATTTGGATATTGCTAATAATACCAATCTATTTTGCCGTCATTTTGTATGATTAATCCAAAATATCTAAAGTGTTCACTCTTCTTAATAATTTAATCAATAATTGTAACATCACCAATACAAGTGCTTTTTTCTTAACCAAATGCGCACTCCATATATTCAATTTTTAATCAACAAAAACAAAACCCTTTAAACTCTAAATATTTCATCATAATTTAAGTTTCATCTTAACCTCATCTCTAATCTTATCAATAAGAAGAATATTATCTGCAAAAAACTTACACCAACCCACCTGATCTTAAATGTATCCAATAGGACCTATATAATCAATGCAGAGAGATACAGACTTAAAACTGAACCATGATGTAATTCAACTGTAATAAAAAAAATCTTTAGTCAAACTCATTTGCGTCCGAACACATTGACATAAAAACTTTTTCTTATACATTTTTAAATATCTATTAAGATGTTATTTGATCCTTTTATTTTTCTACACTTTATCTTCTTAAAGCCTCCCCTACTTTAGTTTTACTTATACGTTGGATGTAAGGAAAATTTTTATCTTCATTTTGGATGCTAAAATCAGTTACATCAATCATATTATTACAATTGTCATTGAAAAGCCTTTCAAAGTAACTCATCAATTTATATTGCATGTCTTCATTCTTAAAAAGTATTTTTGATCCTCATTTTTAATGTATTTTACTTCAGTTAGGTTCTTAGTTTTCTTATCTCTTCTTTTAACAAGCTTGTAGATGTATATTTTTTTTCATTAGTATCTAATTTTTCATAAAGATCATCAAAAGCTGCATCATCTACATTATATATTGCTTTTTTGTATTTTTATTAAGCAATTTTATACTTTTCTAAATTCTCTTTGCTTTTGAATTTATACCAATTTTTTTAACAAATTTTTTAATCTTTTCCTGTATATTTTTTTCCACCATTAAGTATTTTTATTATTTGAAGCCTTCCTTTGGATTCTCCCAATACATCCTTCGTCACCTTACGAGTGCAATTAGTAACCATTAATTACATAGAATCAATTTTTCCCTCAATATTTCACTACCCAAGTTCTAGAACTTTTTTTTTAAAGAAACATCTATTCTCATTCTTTAGATTCGACTATTGAGTCTGATGGCACTTTTTCGACTTATTATTCTTTCTTTAACTCTATGGCCTCGTTTAGTTCGAGGTATTTTTTTGACGCAACACAAATTTCAACTACAAAAATCAACTTTACCACACATTCAACACAAATATGAACATTAGAATCAACTTTATTTCACATCTTATATACTTTTCAATATTAAAATAAAATTCTTTAATATTAAACTTAAAAAATAAAGTATTTTTTCTTTTGTCTAAAAAAAAGCTCAAACTAAATGTAGCCTCTATCTTAAAATCTAAGACAAATTAATTGACATTAGGTAGTCAAATATTCACTTAAAATGATCTTACAATCTTATAATCTAAGCGATCTCATTTTATTATAAAAACTAATTAATCTGTGTTCTTAAAAATTCATTCTTATGAGTAATAATATGTTCGTTTTTTTGAATAAAATATTAACAATCATGAAATCATATGCCAAAAAAATTCCAAAATAATTTTATCTTCCTTATTAGTCTTTCCAAAATCATAACCATCATGGATGCAAATAATTCCTCAACAATACTTCCAATACGCCCATTAGATATTTTTTTCACATGAGATATCCCTTGTACCTTCCGAATCATTCCAAAATTTTATACTTGCATCCAAACCTACTAAAAGAGTATATATACTTACAATATTAATAGTCATTTAATTGATTACAACTTTTATGCCTTGTTTAGTTGGAGCTATAAGAAGTACTAAACTCCTTCAAAAATATTTTATATTTATTTCATATCATACACAAATATAAATATTAAAAATTAACTTTATTTCACATCTTACATAAAACTCAACTTTAAAAATTAACTTTATTTTATATCATAACCTTAAAAATAAGTTTTTTTAGCTTTTTATCTCAAAACAATATTAAAAACTCAAAAATATACTCCAACCAAACAAGACGTTAAAGCTATATTTCTATCATCATTTTTCTTGACATCCACTATATGATCCTTTAAACTTTTGTCCAAAATTATACCGACTCCCCATTCCTTGCTTTATTCTTCTCAGATTACTAAAATTTTAAGCCTAAGCTATAAATTTTTTTAGCTTTCTCTCCCAACCATTTTATTTCTAAATGGAAATTTATAATTCTAGAAAATTCAATTGAGGTTACATCTGTTGTTCCTCACAAGCTCATTAGTGTGGAGTGGTTGGTTGTTAACAGACTAGTTATAGGCGAATCGTATTATTCATTCTTCATGAAAGAGAAAAGAACTGAAAAAAGAGGTTATTTGAAGTGAATTTGACTAATAGAAATCTTGCATAGATTCACTCAAAAAACAAAGTAGAAAACTCAATCTCACTAGGTTTACTACAGGGTACACTTATGCCAAATTTCTACTCCCTGATTCTGCAATTTTGAGAAGCATGTAAATCTTAATTTATCTTCAATCTAATTTAATTTGACAATTTTAGAAAGTTTGCAAAATTCTAGCTTCTTGATCTCAAATTTTATCTGTCCAGCCAGTGTGTGTTTTGTTTTGGTTGGGGGTACTGTGGTTGTTCGTTTGAGGGGGGGCACAATGTAATACTCTATCTATAAATTTGAATACCTCTACACTGTAGTTCTCCATAGAACTGGAACCTGTCATTTAAGTTTGGCATTTACAAGGAAAAAAAACAACAGATATTGTCAAACATTCATATGAGTGCTCTACAAAAGCCAGTGAACATGTGTTTCACTAAATAGCCTTCACAAAATGTAGTTACAATCAGCTAGAAAGAATCTAGTTCCTTGTCAGCCACTTCACAAAACAATGACGAGAGAATACAGTAAATAAAAGAACATCTTAAAGGATTTGTTGCAGTGCAAAAGAAAGACCCAGAAAAAGCATATGCAAACATTCAGTCATTTTATTTTTAATTCACTAGACAATGTTTCCAAAGCACTACACAATAGACGCAGTTTAGTTAAAGCATGCGCAAGCTTCAAGGTTGCGCAAGCTTCAAGATTATCTGCATAAAACTGGCACCTCTGTTATCACAATAATAATATGATAACCTGATTTCAGATTCCAATTGTAATTGCTTTAAGTACTTTTATACTGTAAGAATTTTTCAGAAATTGCAATGGTCTTTTTGGTACACCAAATACTCTGCTAGTGATTTGCACTTTGCCCTTTCAAGCAACAAATGGCCACCCAACAATCAAAAATGTCAACATCAACACCACCCAATGTACCTGACCTTCAGTATACGTCAGACCTTTGAAATATCAACATGCAAATGCAAGAATATCATTATGAGAAAAATAAGCACACAACAGTTGGATGACTAAAACTACAAGAAGCATAAGCGATGATGCTGGAGAATAAAAATGCACGTCATGTTAAAAATAGGCAGAGCATAACGAAGCAGACCTCCTCACCAGAAACATATAGAACACGAGTAGGACCCCCACAACCGTGCTCTTGAGCGAAAATAGCTGCCACCTACAAAACCAATAGAGAAAAAATTTCGAAAGTAAAAAAATAATAACACAAAAATTACGAGTAACTTTACGAGAAAGAAATAGAGGTGCAGTCTGAAGAATACTTGAGTTTTCAAATGGCGTAAAAACAATAAATACATAAACCGATACCTGTAACAAAAGTGTGCTTTTCCCCACGCCAGGGTCACCACCAACTAAAACCAAGGATCCTACAAAAGTATCAAGTAAGAACAGATATCCATACGCATCAAGCATAACATTTACCTATCCATCTCAAGCTTTAGAAGTTGAAAAGGTCACAAATGTACATAACTTTGTTAGGAAGGTGGTCAAAATAAAAATTTTCATGGTCTTCCATGCATAAGCATTGCAGAATATTAAATCATCTACTACAAATGTACACTGAGCTAACTAAATGATTGGTAGATCTAGTGTACTCTTAGTCCAATGTAAAGGGAGCTTCTAGGTACAAGAGGTTTCCGCTTTTAACCATACTACCACTATAATTTTCAAGTAGGATGGAGAAAATTGTGGTGTTCAAAGGTAAATTAAAAAATAAATAAATAAAATACTTCACTAAATGATTGGTAGATACATAAGAGATGTTATACCTGGTACCAGACCACCACCAAGAACCCTAGCAACCTCCATCCCAAATTGACCACACCTACAAAATAAACGACAATTCTTATGCATACAAATTTTAAACAAATCACTTTGTTTCCAATTAACAAACTTAACAAATTATTTACATCGAAATGGCATCCCAATCATTGGATGTGACTTGAATTCATCTCACTACTGTTTGTTTGACTGAATTAATTCTTAGGAGTTGAATACCATAAGAGGCGTATTTAACACATCACAGCCTTTTAGACAAACTTTTTCACAGGAAGCATCCCTGTTGCTCTTCATTATGGTGTAGTTAGACTCCAGTTTCATTAACACCACCCAAGCATTAGACAATCACAACTAAGGTCGTGCAGGAGGCAAAACAACCTCTAATAAACTGCTGGCAAATGCTGGCAAAACCAACAACATTTTCAAAAGAACAAGGACCATTTCGTTATTCCCTTCTCGCTCTACAAATAGAGAAGTGAAAGGGTTTTGCATGTGCCCAAAAGGAATACCATGACACTCAAGCTCATCCTCTTCCTCTGGTGTACTATTTAGAGATTCATACTCTTTTCTAGCAAGCAAGATGAGGCATATTTGTGTGTAGAACTAGCATTGTAGGAGAGCTCTCCTTTGTTATCATTGTTTGATTTGCTATAACAATGCCCTGTACTCTTTTCTCCTTTGGTTAGTCAAGTTTTTTTCTATCCAGCAACCACCCGTCTTTGATGCATAATGCCGATGGCACCTAGGGTTCAGAAGAAGGAAGAAATAAGAGAATTCAAATAAAATTTAAAAATCAAGAAATTTTTCCAAAGGCCCTAGCTATTTTCTTCAGTAATTTTTACCAAAGCACTAGCTATTTTCTTAAGTAATATAAAAGTGAACCAATTATATTAATCAAGAATCAATTTTATAATCTAAAAGATCAAATTTCATTTTATTCATAGAGCAAGGCAATATGTATAGACTCCGATTTATAAAAAGGAAAATCCATAATACTACAACTCTAATTTGGCGAAGCAGAATTAAACAAAAACTAATTCAAAATAAAAAAAAAACCTAAACAAAAAATATAAATTCAAGCAAATTAACTTAGTCTAACTAATTAAATAAATACTTTTAAATTTAAACACATTAACTTAGCAAATAAACTCGACTAGTCATAACAAACTAACTCAATTAACTACATCAAAATTAAAAAGACTCAATGTATGCATCAATCCTCAGGAAAAAGAACTCAACCCATCAATTAGAGATCAACTCCAAAGTTTAATATGTTAGGATAAATTTACTGCAACTCCTATTTGATAACCCATAAATTCTCTGACAAAGATGAACCTTTCCACCAAATCAAATAATGTTGACATCCTCATTGTCGAGCAAATAATGCCTACTCATCAAGAATTTGTTCAATCTGCTCTATTTGTATGGGTTTAGTTGGTGAGCACTTAGGTGTAGGTTTTCTATCAAGGGGAATATAACGCACAAACAAATTAAAATAACAATCATACGATAATCCCGAAAAGAAATAGAGTTTAAGCCAAGCTAGTGTTACTACCAAAGATAGTGATAACGGCATATTGTGTTAATGAATATGGTGAGAAGTATACTTCTAATGAGATTCGTGACTCAGTCCATTCCTTCCATATCATTTCGAATAAAGAGTGACTTTTGTCTTAGTAGCAGTCACTTTGGGTAATGTCTTGATAGGCAACAATGCATCATGCAAAGTTATAAACTATGAAACATGGACACGACATGGAGACACAGGGACACGACAGGACACGACAAGACGACACAGTGATTTTCCAAAATATAGGACACGGACACGAAATGACACACTAAATATAATAATAATAAAATTAACAATTCATACTTTAAAAAATATATAAAACATAATACAAACTTAAATTTTAAATATAAATAACTTGTGAGTAGTACTGAAGTCTCGTAGTATTAAGATAAGAACTTGAAAATAGACGTCGTCAACATTAAAGAGATTTGAGATATAAATTTAGGGTTCACTTTGAATAAGAGAAAATATAATTTTACTTGCTAAGATAATCACAATAAGCATGACAATAAGAGGAAGTAAGAGCTCACTTTAGTAAGGTGTTGAAGATGAAAGGTGTTGAAGATGAAAGAAGAATAAAGGTAAAGCTAGAATTTCAAACTTATTGCGATTGGTTCACTTTAGTAAGGCTCGAGGGCAACAAGGGAGGAAATTAAATTTAGCTTAGTTAATTTAAAATTTAGACCTATATTAACTAAAATTTTAATAATAATACTAAGAGATATGCTTTTAGTTCTATTAAATAAAATTTTAATAATAAAAAAAAAATTAAATATTAATAAAAAAACAAAAAGGAGGTAAATATATTCATAAGTTTTATTAAAAAATATATAATATTAATAAATAAATTTAAAATTAATATTAAATATATACAATTCTATCCTATATGCATCCTATAAGTGTCTCAGAATTATTTTAAGGTATCCCAAAGTATCCTTGCATGTCCAAGAATTATCCTTTAATTTTTTTTAATATTATTTTATTAGAACACGTCACGTGGAGTGATCGACACGGTGTTCTCGCGTGTCCTCGCGTGTCCTCGCGTATCCCCGCGTGTCCCCGTGTGTCCGTGTCTCCGACACGAACAAGGCGTGATTTTTTGAAGTGTCCATGCTTCATAGATTGTAGAAATTAGGAATGTTAGAACCAAGATGTTTGGCGGTGTCTTACAAACTTTATCAAAGGTAATAGAGAGATCACAACTACCAAAGCACCAAAATATTTTCTATTGTTGTTGCAAGAAAGAGATCATGGTACTCAAAAAGGGACAAAATTTGAGCCAAACTAATGTTACAACCAAAGATAGTGAGAACAACATATTGTGTTACTAAATAGGGTGAGAAGTCTACTTTAGATTAGATTCTTGACTCAATTAGTTCCCTCCATAACACATCAAACAAAGAGTGGCTTTTGTCTTATTAGCAGTCACTTTGGCATTGTCTCGATAGGTAACAATGCATCATACAAAGCTATAGGAATTGGTAATGTCACAATCAAGATGCTTGATGGTGTCATATGAGCTTCATTAGAGGTAAAACATGTTCCTCAACTTAAATAAAATCTTAGTTCTTTAAGTACTATGGGCACATAGAGGTTTTTGAAATAATGGTAAAGTGGGAGTTCCAAAGATCTGTCCAGCAAGAGCTTTGATGAAGGGTGATTTAGGACAAGATGGACCGTTGCACACCTCAGAGGTGTTTACTCAATCAGGTGCAGCGACAGTCAATAGCTCTTCATCCACCCAAGATGGGAAAAAGATTTAGAATTTTTTACTCAATCACATGAATGAAAAGGGTTTAATTGAGTTTGAGTAACTATGGTCTCCTTTACGACCAACGCTGGAAAATTAGACGTTTGCAAGAAGCATATGTTCGGTAAGCTGAAATAAGTATCCCTCGACGAAGCAATTCGTCAGTCGAAAAATACTCTCGGTTTCATTCGAAGTTGTGGGGATCTACTAGAATTGCATCGAAAGGTAGATCTAGATATATGTTGACTTTCATTGATGATTGTTCGAGAAAGGTTTGGGCTAAAGTAGAAATCAGATGTTTACAAAACCTTTAAGTAGTGGAATGCACTAGTCAAAAAGTATGTTAGTGGATCGACTAAGAGGCTTTGCGCTGACAATGGTTGTGAGTTTCGTTTGTGAAAGACCAACGAATATTGCAAAGAACAAGGAATTGTTCAACACTATACAAGGGTCAAAACACCACAATGGATTGACATTGCTAAGTGAATAATAGAACTACACTCAAAAAGTGAGGTGTATGCCCTTAACTGTAGGATTACTAAATACTTTTATGAGAGAGGCGACATCCACAACCTAGTATTTAATTAATCACTCAGCCTTAAAGTTAAAGTTCCAAAGAAAATTTGATCTAGTAATCCTCCTGATTACTCTGACCTAAGGAGTTTGAGCTATCCTATTTACACGAAGGAAAGGAAGCTTGGATTGAAGCCACTTACACCATTGATGAGTATATTGCTTTAAGTTGTATAAGTCTTCATCAGACAGACTCAATTCTCCATGCCATCGACAATGAAACCTTCAAGTTGCTGCATGTAGATGTCTTCGTCAGACTCACCATGAACAAAAGCTTTTTTAAATTAAGTTGCTATAGTTTCATGTCAATACCTGCAATTTGACAACTATAGAAAGCATGTCTGTAAGGTAGATACTAGGAATTAGCTATAACCCCTTGCCACCAATCCATTATTGAAATGAGTTTGTTCAAATCCTATTCCTTCTATGTTCTTGAACGCCCACTTGCATTTAACTGCTTTCTTGCCTTTGGGAAGTTCAATGAGTTCCCAAGTCTAGTTTCTTCAAAGCAACTCCACCTCTTCTTCCATAGCAAACAACAACTTTGAAAAATCATGGCACGAAATTGCTTCATCAAGTGTCCAAACTCATGGAAAGCATAAATGCATTAGTGATAAGTTCATAACCTAAATACCACCCTTGTTGTAAAGCAATTTTTTTAACTTTGTCCTTGGAAATAGAATAAGTTTTTTTGTATTGGAGGCACATCCTTTTTATCAATCTTACCATGACTAGTGTCCGCTTTGACTTCAACTAGAGGAGAGTATTGTCGTGCATCCAAGTTCAACTCCACACTATATAGAACACTTAAAATTACAATTTCAAAAGAAATTGAAGTTTTCAACAATAGACTATGTTCGTCAAAAATGATGTCTTGACTTCTACGCTCAATAATTGAAACCTTTAAAGTCTTTTCTGCTATGTCTACTTACTCATTTATGTTGACGACATGCACAACGCCTTAACATGTCAAAAAAGTCTATTAGCCTAAAGACTTAAATGTCTTCTAGTTAGCTGAATTCAAAGTTAAAAACTTGGGCGTGATGAAGAAAATTTCGAACATGAAAATTCATCGCACAAATATAAAGGAAAAGCTAGGCTCTCTCAAAGAAGACATATACTAAAGGTCAAGACAAATTAAAAATGAAAGAATCGAAGCTCGTTTCAACACTTCTCCAGCACATTTTTAACTATCAATTGAAATGCAAAATACGCAAGGAAAAGGAACTTACTGCTAAAGTTCCTTTTTCGAGTGCAATTGAAAGTCTCATCTATGCGATTGCGCTCGACCAAATGTTAAGTCTATTCAGCAAGTACATGGCTAATCCTGGTCGAAGACAATGGGATACTGTCAAATGGATTCTATGATATATTTAAGGAACTACAAATGCATGCTTGTAGTTCGAGGATATGAACTCAAATACAATCAGTTACAATAATTTTGACTATGCAAGAAATCTTGACAAGAGATGAAACTTTCAAGATTTTCCTCACACTAGGAAGATCTAAAATCAATTGGAGATCTTCCTTACTTTAGGAAGAAATCTTGACATAGTTAACTGCTAACGCTAAATACATGAATGTTACAAAACCAATTAAACAACCTAGCTGAACGGTCTATTTAAATAAATCTCGATGATTTTTGACAACATTACCGTCTATTGTGACATTTGTAGCGCAATCTATTTCACCATATCAAACGTATCATAGCAAGTCGAAGCAAATCAAGATCAAGTATTACTTTGTTCAACAAGTCCTTGCTCGTGGAGGGATACTTGGCAAAAAGATCAACACCTTGGAGAAAAACATGTTAACAAAGTCCCTATCAACATCAAAATTCAACTTTGGTCTGACCGTATTCCATTTCCCGATGAGTAGTTTGTATGTCCTTAGGGACAATTGGGGACAGGTGATATTTTAACAGTGAATTATTTGTTAAAAGGGCTATTTATAAGATGAGTCTGGCATTCATTTTACCACTGATTTGTTCAACTCTAAAGTCATTCTAAGAGTCAAACAATTGGAGTTGAATAACATGAGTGTTGAACAAAACTTGTTCGACTAGTCACGCAATTTCAAAGAAGCATTTTCGCGAAGGCATCTTCGTTGCCCTTCGTCATGGTGTTCTTCTGGAGGCATTCCTAATAAATACTGTTAGAAACAGGGACATTTTTGGAAGATCAAGAATCATTTTGTTATCCCCCCCCCTCTCCTCTATAAATAGAGAAAACATTAGGGTTTTGCATGTGTCCGACACTCGAGCTCATCTTCTCAGGAGTATTGTTCCGAGATTTGTGTTCTTCAGCAAGCAAAAGGGGGCTTCTCTTGGTGTAGCACAATTCGGTGCAGGGGAACTCTTTTTGATCGTCTTTGTTCACGTACCAATCAGTGTACCATAGTTTATAGATAAAATAAGTAAAATAATATCAAAAGAAGCGATGAAATGGGTATACAACTAGGTATGCAGATATAGTTCAATGGTTAACGCATTAAAAGGGCGATTTGCTAGTTAACATACCTTATTATTTTAATTAATAGTACTTAAATCACACCTGCAAGTGACGTGATATTAGTTTCATCTCCTCATCCTTCTGCTCCTCACATTTATACAGTTATACACTCCATTTTAACTTAAAAAATTCTACATTGCTATTATTGTCTACTTTTATCCTATCAAAGTTTGTACTTTGTATTCTACTTTTCAAGTTCTGAGACGTCACCATATACGCTTGTCACCTGCCCATCCCTCAAATATTTAAAGTAAAAAGAGGAGTAAATTTTTCAAGTTTCATTTCCACTTAATTTCTCAAAGATCAAATAATCAGGTTTCATAGATTTTGGTTAAGGTAGACATGGGATCTCTAGACTCCAGGTATAGAGTTTGGCTAGAAAAGTAAAAAAAGACAAATAAGAACATCACCTCAATATATAGTCAAATTACCAAAAGGAATGGGTGATGTGAGCTGAGCTTGAACCTTAGTGAGCTCATTCTATCTCAAACAGTTGGGCTTTAAAACTTGCGACAAGACAAATACTAGTCAACAAGATGTCTACCAGTCAAATTGGGTCAATATCCCACAATAATGATAAATCTCCGTGATATTATGTTATGTGAAGCATGAATATAATTTTTTATTTATTTATGCATTATCAATTTATTTTTATTAAAAACAACAAAAATTTTGGCCAAGATCTGTATGAGAAGATCAAAATTGGAATTTGTAGGATCAGGGTGATGTTTAGACAGGGGTGAATAGACATTATGCAAAATTAAAATCTAGTCACAAAACCCAAAAAGATATTAGTAATAACAAGAGATTATGAAATATACAAAAGAAAAAAGAAAAACACAACAATAGACATGGTTCAGCCCTCTTTGCCTATATCTGTGATTCGAAGACACCCCAAAATCCACTATCGCTAATGAACTCCTTGCGCTAGGGTGGAAAAGCCCTTTTACACCACTACACTGCACCTTTCCTCCTTCTAGACTTCACTAGTCTTAAAAAAAAACACACACACACCACACTTTCACTTTTTTTTCAAAATAAAAGAGGAGAGAACAAACCAGAGAAAAATGAAAAAGAATGTCAATACCAGTTTTTCTTATTCAAGAAAAACTACGCACCGTACCTCCAAGGTTAAAAAATTCCAGGCCAACACGCGTCTACAAACCGGTGTTATTGTTAAAATGCAATGCATGAAAGGAATTAAAGAATCGTTCCACACCAGTAAATTGTGAGCAAAAGCTTAACTCCCTAACTTTTTCTTTTTGTGAAGACAAATCGTTTGTGCAAAGTATAACCATTAATACTTGAGACTTTTGTAAGAACAATATCTTGCGCATTACCGATTTTCACTATATGTATGTATGCATGTAATAGCAGTAAATAGCATGAACGAGCTACAGCTCTGATGCTTTCAGGAAGGAAACAACACCTTTAAAAGGCACAGAGAACTCACAACTGTATTCTCCAGTCAGACTGGTTCCTCCCTTTATTCACATCTGCCAAGCTTAGAGGGACCATGGCAGACGATACATCACCAAAAGTCAGCTTTCCACTCAGTTTACCGATCTTATCCTCCACAGACTGCTTCACCGAACCCACAGTTCTACAAGACGGGCAAGTCCCCCACCACTGCCCGTGCTCTGCACCACACTCAGTGCAAAACCAACAACTTCTCCCCCTTTCCTTTACCTTCCTCCCACCAAACCTTTCCCCACTAGAGGAAGACCAGCCATGGGGACGCCGCTTCCATAAATCCACGTCTCCTTGGCCCGAATCCCCAACTCTTTTAATCACATCCAGATTCCCCTTCCGCAGAATCTTCCGTTCTCTGCTGCCTCCCTCCTCAGCACTCTCCCCACTCTCTGAGCTGGTTACGATCTGTTCCGGGTATTGAAGAGACCACACTCTAGCGGCTGGGTCGTCCTCTTCTCCATTCGGAAATTGCTCGCCGGAGTAGAAGGCTCTCGGGAAGAAGCTGGAGATGATCGGCTGACAACCGCAGCATCTCTGGGCTGCAAGTAAAGAGTTGAGAGGACAAAGGTGGAGTTTGGAATCGCTGGAGAGAAAAACTTCTTTGCGGGAAAGAAGAACACGGAGGGTTTGCATCTTGGAGACTGCGCAGAGACCGGGCCAGGGCTTTTGCATAAAGGGGATGGGGGAGACAGTTTTGGGGATTAGGGTTTTGGAGGTAGAACAGCAGAAAACGCGCCAAGTTCGAAAGCAGGGAGAGAGGCAGAGTTGTTCGTTTCATAATAACATTTTTTTTTAATGAGCATTTGATTTAATATTATCTTAATATTATATTTAAAATAATTATTTTATTTAATAATATTTATAAATTTTTTTTATAAAATTATAAAATTATAAAATTATTAATTAAAAAATAATATTTAAATATCATATTATTTAAATTACATAATATAACATCAAGAAAGCAATGAAATAAATACTTTCTAAATTTAATTTAAATGTGTGATTCAAATTGGACCCTTCTTAGCTATGGAATATAAAAGCTGAACTTAACGAGGAGAAAAAAAATTATCATTTCTTTGTGTCTTAACATTGCAGTCCCCAGTGCTCCAACTTTATCTCTAATCTTAATATATAAAATGCTGCGTGTTGTCATAGTTTACCTTTCAGGCTCTTTCCGGAAAAAGACTCGCCAACCTAGATGGCATCGCTTTGTTTCAGCTCAAACCCTCTGCACTCGATTATCCGTGTCTGTGTCGACTATCCTCACTGCTCTGTCTCTGCAGCCGACTCTTGCAATTGCTAACGTGATCACTGTCTCTACGTGAACCCTACTTGCTCCGTCTGTAGTTGGTCCTGCAACAGTGCTGGCTTGCTCTACCATTGCTGCTCTGCCTTCGCAGTCGACTCCTGCGACAAGCGATGCTATCACTCTGTTTATGCGAACCCTACACGCTTCCTATGCAGCCAGCTCCTACGACAACTGACATCGACGGGCTATCTCTACACGAATTCTTGGAGCTGCTATACTCACGAAGGAGAGCGACAATGACGTAAATACTTTAAACAATTATATTTATATATTAAATAATTTTTAAAATTTTATTTATATGTAAAATTATTTTGTACCTTATAATATTACAACAGTAATATTCTGTCAATATTATTATAATTAAATTATAATTAATTTAATTCAAGCAATAATACTGGTAATCAATGATGCAAAAATTTTGCCTTTTAAAAATCTATTTTTAATAATTTAAGATAATTTTATCTTCATATATTTTTATAATATTTTTAATAGTTGTAATAATAATTAATAATTATATTACATAAAAAATTAATAACTATATTTTATTATTATTATTATTATATAATTTCAGTGGTATAATTAAATAATCATAATATAACTATAATAATTTTAATAAAATTTATTATACGTAGTTGTTAATTAATGTCCACGTACTTATATTAATATTATATCATAAAAATAAATATTATAATTCCAAAATTTAATATCATATAATTAAAATAATTATAATTATTATATACAACTATTTATTGATCTTTATATATTTCACATACACATATAATTAATACTTCATATATAAATAATTAAATATAATATATATCATCAAATTAACTATTATACAATATATATAATAAGATATAATGACCAAATNATAGTTATATATATATATAACTATTTTTCAAAAATATATATAATTAAAATAATTATATATATTCAATTTAATTAAAAGCATCAATTAGATATATAGTATAATTTTTTCTACTTTAATAACCTATTCTAAATACAATTTATAAAAAAAAAGATTTATATGACAACACTTTTATATAGTTCTATGATATATCAATTTTTATATAATATAACAATATCAAATTGGCCTTAATTTACTCAATATAGTAAATATCACATCAAAATTGAGAATTGAGTTATTGTCCTAATGCTCAATGTAAATATATATATATATATATATATAATAACAATTTATTTAATGTTCTTGTAGTTTTATACGTGGATAATTAAGAATACAATATTTAAAATATAAATCACAAGGGTCTGTTTGTTTATAAGGTTAAATTTAACAAGGTTAAAATTAAACTTAGTTATTATGTTGGGATATGTGAGGGATGTGATATAAGTTAGTTATTATTTTAATAATGTGTGTAAGATGTGAAATAAAGTTAATTTTTAATATTAAATTTTATGTGTGATGTCATATGCCAGGTTAAAATTAAACCAGGTTAATTTTAAATCGGTAAATAATTTAAACCGGTAAATAAACGGGGCCTTTTAAAACATAAAAAGTTGTGAATTCAATTTAGAATTGATAATAATTCGTATTAAATGAAAGAAGATATTAAAAAAAATCAATGAATTTGCGTCGAAGCTGTACATCTGGATCGAAAATCTCAGAACAATTTTCCGGCGAAGTCTTTAATCTCCTCGCGTTCGCACGGTGGGGAAGAATAAGAAGCCAACGCCCTCAGCTCCGGCAAGCTCCTCCCGAGCTGCAGCGCCATCTTTACCTCGAACACCTCCCCTTCTTCCCTCAACCCCTCTTCTTCTTCCCCCATGTTGAACTCGATCTCCTCTTCCAGTTTCCGGTAGAACCCTGCGCAGTTCCTGAGCAGCTCGAACACCATGCCGACCTGCCCGCCGTGCTCCAACGTGTTGACCACAGCCGCCAGAGCACCGGCGACCACCGCAACGATCACCGGCGACGACCCATGGTCGTTTCCGATCAATCCTGCGCCCACGGCGGCGATCCCGGCTAGGAGAGGGCCGGCGACGGCCAAGGTCTTGTTGATGTTCAGAACCAGCTTCGCTAATCTCAGGTACTGCTCCTCATCCTTGGTTTTCAGCACTTGGAGAACACCCGTCATCGCCTTCTTCAGCTCGGAGCTCCACCCGTTGCTCCGGCTCCTGCGCCGCCTCAGCTCCGGCCACCAGACCGTGGGTTTGACTTCTTCCGGGAACTTCTCCAGCATCCCAGGAAGAAGAGGCAGTGGATAGGCCTTCTGCAGAGCGAGCACCTTCTCCATGGCCTCTTCGACGTCCTGCTCGTCCACTCTGTTCAGATTCAGAGTCGTTTGGATCGATCTTTCCAGCTGCTTGAACAGCCGAGCGGCGTTCCTTTGCTCCTCAGCGAGCTGCGACGGCTGGATCTTGTTGGAGACGAGCATCAGCCCAGCGGCGGCGGTGAAGAGGACAGCGGACGAGATCTTGAATGCCTCGCCGACTCCAGCGCTTGGGACCGCTCCACCGGCGAAACCGGCCATGAGGGAGGCGGTGAGGCTGATGGAGTTGATGGAGTGCAGGAAGAAGTGGGCCCAGTTGTTCCGCTGCTGGCCGATGATGGCGTGCATCTCCGACCGGTCGGCGGCCGCCTCGGCTACTGCGCGGAGCTTGGCTGCGGCCATTGATGCTCGGTCGCCATCCTCCTCCTTCCTCACGACGAACAGGGGACCTCTGTTCTTCTTCGTTGCTGCTTCTTCTCCCAGCATCAGTTTCTCCAAACGGGTAATGGGCCTCAGCGTCTCCGGGGCACGGAGGCTTGCTCGGCAGACTAGCCGGCGGCTGGGAAGGAGCTTCGTCGTCGAAGTCCGCCTCGAGAGAAGGCTGTGGGCTTGCAGAGCGGCCATTGATTCCTGAAGATGATGATCTGAGAAGTTTTTGTTGGCGAATTTCCGCTGATTAGCGTCTGTTAGATCTGTTGGACTGCGGAGACAATGTTTGCGTTCGTATTTATAGATGCGCAGATTTGGCGACGTTCAAGATTGACAAATCTGAAGCGTTGGTGAGACTTTGCCCGGCTGACATCTTTGAACTGCGACAGCTGAAAAGTAGGAAGATAACGGAACGACCGAAGAACAGTTGAACAAGTCATTGAACAGAAAAATAATAATAATAATAATAATAATAATAATAATCTGAAAGTTATCATTAATATGATTTTATATCATGCCCGAATTCTTTCTAGTTCAGCTCAAATAGCTCATAGTATAACATATTTTAAAAATATATAATGTGAGAATTAGAATTTGGGATAAGCAGTGCAAGCGTAATAATTGGGATCGCGGTGCGACATATTTGAAGTGTACTCAGTCTTGAGTTTATAATTTATTATATTATATAGAGATAATTACACTTAAATTCTTGACTTTAACGCTTAATAATACACAGATCCATATTTTTAAAATTATAAGTTTTTTTAAATTTTTTATTATTAATTTTTTTTAAATTAATAAAATACTCCTCAGCCTCTCTCGCTCCTCCCGATCACCACGCACAGGTGATGCCGCGCGACCGTCGGCGGGTTGCGCACTATTGAGAGGAGAGAGAGGTGGCTTCTCTCTCCTTCCGATCTCCGCGCACAGGCGATGGCCGCGCGACCGACCAGCGGCCGGCGGGTCGCACACGCTGCGCAGCCGCCGGACCCGGCGGCGGCCGCACGGCATTGCCCGCGAGCGGCGATCGGGAGGAGAGAGAGAGAGAGAGAGACGGGGAGCAGAGAGAGGCTAAGGGATATTTTGGTAATTTAAAAAAATATTAATAACAAAAAATTAAAAAAAAAACTAATTTGATAATCTATTAAAACTCAGGGACTCTAATATTATAATTTTAAAAATATAAACTTATATGTTATTAAGCCTTAAATTTAAGAAACTAGATATAATTATCCCTATTATATATAATGCGGGCAGTATATATTTTGCTCGTAGTTTTTTTTCTGATATTAAAAACTTTTATATAAATTGGAGTATCCTTGCTATTTATTTTTCTCATCATTTATGGTATTTGATATTAAAACTTGAATGATCAACTTTGCATTAACTTGAAATCGAAATCATTTGATTTCAAGTTAATTCAACTTAAAATAATTCAATCTTGAGTCAACCCAAAATCCATTTGCGTTATTATTTGTAAAGCAAGTGATTCTTTTAATGTGTATATCTTATATTTGATTTTTTTGTTTTTTTTTTTCAGTCCTACCCATAACTTACAAAGAGAATTAAACATCATACTAGACAATTATCTGAATATTTATTTGAATAATTTGTATTCCATGTCATACTGTGTATTCTCATGTTTGTATTTATAATCTTAGCAAATATGTGATTGCTCGAACTCAATATTATTTAGATATTATATCTTAAAACTTTGCTTTCAATTTTTTTTATGAAACTATGGTTATAACATTCTGTTGTCTTAAAAGTATGCATGTCGTCTTTCTACCTTGTCAATATAAGCGATTTAATATTATTTTCAAATAAATTTTTCATAGCCCGACTGACGAAAACAATTTATTGTTCAAATTCAATGACCCAAACTGTGAGTGATTGGGTTTTTATACCAAATTGTCATGATCTGGCACAACATGTTCTGTTATTACTCATGTTTGATGCCTCGCAAATTTCTCTCTCGAAAGAGCCCAATATGTTAGTATAAAGTCTTACAAATATGGTAATTTATTTTTTTTTTATGTGAGAAAAATAATTATTGAATTTTATCATTCTAAAAGTTTATTAGAAGTTTCTGGTCTTCTGTCATTTTAAAAGTCTATTTATTTGTATAACCAGTTCTATTACAGTCCACTTTTTTTTTTCTCTTTTAGTCTAGATTATTTCTCTAATATAGTTTAAAAAATTTTCTCCTTTTCTGATATAGGACGATTCATTTCTGTGACCCTCCACCTAAAAACTTACTAGGAACTACTCTTTATCCAAGTAATTTTGATTCAATCATATGGACATCACTTCAGCGATCAATCCCCACCCTCTTCGCCTCTTCGGTCTTAAATCATCACAATTCTATTTATATTATGCTTTAATATATATTTGATTATTTGCACTACCATCATCTAATATCTTAAAGGGGTGGCGAAATGAGTTGTAGGTTGGAGTTAACCTAAACCTGAATCCAGTTTGACTAGAATAGCTCAATCTGAATCTAACCGATTATTAAATAAATCAAAATTTGACCAATGCCTAAAATTTTTTAAGTTAGATTAAGGAGTTGGGTCATATATTATCGTCTATATTTAAATACTCTACTGTCGTACTTAGAGGTGTGTGTTCTTTACGTACTTTTAGACATAACAAATAAATTATATCTTCAAAATATTAAAATAATTGACGGATATTAATTTTGTAAATGTTGATGAAAAAAATACACCATCACAGAGAGAAATGAGACAATAATTTTTATGTAAAAATCCGAGTGTCCGGGGGAAAAAATCACGATGTCGTCCAGGCGATTTGAATCCACTAATCGAATCTCCTCTTACAAAATTTAATCTCTAAATGGAGATCGAATGAGTACAAGAGGGATAGAGAGAGAGGGGCAGCTCAGCCCGAGAGAGAGAGAGAGAGGAAGGAAAAGGTGAGTCCATAGAGAGAGCAATCCCCCTCTTATTTATAACTTGGAGAGGAGAGAACATAATAGGTTTAGTCTACCACATCTGACACCTACTCCTGCAAAGGACGATTAGGGAGTGGGCTTCCATGCTGTCTTAAATGCTGAGTTAACACAGTAGTACAGAGAGTACGATTTTGTGATATCTCTTTGAGCTGCTGTTCGACCAGGGGCTGCTGTTGAGCAGCTGTTCGGCAAGGGGCTGCTGTTGAGCAGCTGTTTGGCAAGGGGCTGCTATTGAGCAGCTGTTTGACAAGAGGTGTTAGAGAAGATTCTAACAGATAATTTTATAAAATTTTTGTTAATGTTAATTAAGATATTTTTACGCATGTAAATTTTTATTGTAATTATAGAGGGTATTAAAAGACTAATTTTAATTTATGTTATTTTATTTGTTAACATGTGAAATGACTAACAACGCAAGATGAATAAGGTTATTATTACACGAGATTTAAAATCTCATGAAATTAAAAAAAAAACAAAAGATTGAAAATCTCAAAGGATAAATTCAATTTGAGATCATTTCCTTGTTGATAATTTTAAAGTGTTAAAAAAAGCTAAATTAAGCAAAAAAATCTAAAATTAGCTTCTTTTGTTATTTTGTGAGACTAATTTATTTTATTTTTTATGAATGTTTCATGATTTTAAATATTTGTTAGTTGATATATCATATGATTAAGTTTTGCATATTTGAAGAATTATTATTGCATTATCACATGATATCTAAATATTATACAAGTGAAAAATCATATATCAAAGGTTTTAAAAATCGGACCGGACTGGCCGGTTCAACCGGTCAAACCGTGAACCGGTCAGTCAACCGGTCCGGTTTAATTTTATAACTGGATCCACTTAAAACAGGTCAGAACCGGTCTAAACCGCAGTTCAACCGGTCAACCGGTGAACCGGTACGGTTGGACTGGTTGAGTTTAAAATTAAAAAAAAAAATTTCCTAAACTCTGGGTCCCTAACTCAGCCTCCGTTCTGTGGCCTATACTCGCGCGACAGTCACGAACTTGCGATTTCTCTTGCCTCGCATTTTCCTCTCCAACCTTCATCCTTTCAAAATGATTTAGTATTTTAGTATTTTAGTATTTTAGTGATATGAAATGATAAAATAATTTAGTATTTTAATATTGATAAAGCAATTATTTGTTCAGATCTTTTAATGATGTACTAAATATTATACTCAATCTATGATTTGCGAATATTTTGTTGGGTTATTGTTATTTCGATTTGCTTGAAATTTTTTTTTGAGTTATTGACATAAGATATTATTTGTTAAATTTAATTATTAAATATTTATTTTATGTCTAATTATTGTGTTGATGTGTAAATAATATATATCTTAATTATATTTATATTATATTTTATTAGTTTTTTTAATTTTTACTTCATCCCAGTTCGACCCCAGTTCGACCCCGATTCAACCATTGAACCTTGAACATTTCAGTCTATCGGTTCTGAAGTCGATTCGATTTTCAAAACCTTGCATATATCACATAAGAATAAATCAATTGCAATAATTTACCACATGCAAAATCACACGTGCCCTAAAAATGATTATTTTGAATTTGAGTTTATTTCAAAAAAAATATATTCAACAGTTCAAAAAAATTAAAATTATCTTTTGTATATAATAATTTGAGTTTGACCAGTCAATGACTCGGTCAGCCAGTCAATTCCACGTGGCTACTAACCGTTACGCGATCGGAGAACGGTGAGGGATGAAAAAATCAACCATTTATTTTTAATATAATTTGTTTTATCCAAAATAAATATTTTTAATGTTTTTTTTTTTGGTAAATTCCATCATATCCATGTTTCATGTTATAGGCTTTTTTTGACGATTTTATTAAGTTTATTTGTTAAAACAATTTTTTACAAAATTTAAAAAAATATATTAAATATTAAAATTTAGTATTATAAATTATATTACAGACAATAAGAAAATTTTAATATTACAATAACAATTAAAAATATTTAAAAATATATTTTTTAATTTTTTTAAAATAGTAATTTAATGATTACAAATAATAACAACTAAACATTTATCTCATCGAATAAAATTAGGCTTAAATCATACATTTTAGTTTATCTGAATCTATAAATTTGAAATTAACGGTCTTCCTCGTGGCGCCGAATGCAATTATTCATGATAATAATGACTCGTAATCAGACATAATGGTTTGATTAAGTGTAATTTATTATCTAATTGCATAGTGCACATGCAATATTATAGAAATAAAAAAATATTATTATTGTCCTAAAATTTTTTTAAGCTGCAGTGCTAATTTTAATAGCTAAATTGATTTCATGTATGGTTTTAATCTTTAATTTAATTTAAAAAATGTTACACACGTGTCAGAAATTAAGCAATATTACGAGCCAAAAATGAAATTATGATTGAATATCTAGAATTTTTTTAATATAATCTAGAACTTAATTTTGGTCATCTACATCTTAGGGGCACAAATCTAATATTTTCTAAAAAATGTAACTTATAGAATGAAAGGGACCTATAAGCAATTTCCTTATAGTATATGCTAATTTTCCAATAATAATTGGTGAAACTAAAAATCTTAGTTTACATTTTTTTTAATAAAATAATATTTTATATCTCATTTTATATAAATTTAAATATTAAATAACTACTTTATTTAATATTTATTATAATTTTTAATATAACTAATTTATTTTATTTATATCATATATATATATATATTTAAAAAATTTTCTATATTGTTTTTTCTTCGGCTAAACGGAGCCATAGAATTTAAACATGAACCATGGCTGATCAAATAGAATTGAGTTTTAATTTCAAGCAGATTTACGAGGCCTCAACCAATATCTTTATTAATTACATGCAAAAGGAGTAAATAAATGCTATTTAGGCTCTGAGAAAAAAAAATAATTTTCAAAACATTTATGAAAAAGTTTTTAAAGTTAAGTATAATATAAAATAAAATGAATTAATTATATTAAAATTATATTGTATGTGAAATAAAATAATTATTTAAAAAAATATTATTTTATATAAAAAAATATTATTTTACTTTGCATACTCAATAATTTTTAATAAAAATATTAATTTTATTTCACATCTTACATCAAAATACTTGATTCGAATATTTTAGTCTGAAATGTGAAATAAAGTTGATATTTTTTATTGAAAATTATTGAGTATGTAAAGTAAAATAATATTTTTTATATTAAAATTTGTGTAGAATGATTAAAATTTTTTATTTATTATTATTATTATTATTATTATTTAAATTAGTATCATTTTAGTTCTAATTTTAATTCTCACGCCAAAAAAGGCATAATAAAGAAAATCTTAATACAATTAACTAAGAAGCACCTTATCTAGCAGTCTTACTACATGTAGTGGTCGTCTTTACTTCCAAGCATTCAAAATTTTGACCGAATACGAAATCACTGGTGCTCAATCTATTGGTCTTTTTACGGGTATTCTTTCTATTATTGCAGGATCCGTATTCAAGTTTCTCTTTGACCTAAAAAAGCCTCATTTGATTTCAGGCAAATTTTTTGCCCAATATAAATTTAAACTATAAAAATCAACTTTATTTTACATCCAATTCAAATACGAATATTAGAATTGAAAGTATTTCGCATTTTATATACTTTCTAATACTAAAATAAATTTCTTTCCCATTAAACTTAAAAAATAATATAATTTTTTTTTTAAATTTAAAAAAAAAACTCGAATCAAACGAGATCAGAGTGTAGCTTGTAATATATATTAAAGACTATGGTAGAAGTAAAGCAACTAATTAATTGGTGAATAATGTTTAATTAGTTATTTTTATGAAATAAATCATGAATTTTCCATTAAATTAGGAAGGGGTCCCTCTTGCAATTGGACCAGTGAGTCTCTGCCACAAGCTTGGAGAAGGCTGAGTTTTTCATCTCCAACAAATTTGATGGGCTGTCATACTCTAATAGCCTCCCTGCCAACAAAACATTAAATGCATATCAGATATGATCAAAGTTTGAGGGACAATAAAAATAGGTGACTTGAATGCAATTGGCCATCAGGCAGACTTTTTTTGTTCAGTCCACAAATTTTAAAAAATTTCATTGTGGTCTTTTTTTCATTAAAAAAATGCTAAACTAGGTCATTTTCTGCCAAAACAATATTTTATACAAATTAATTTTGCCATTTTCATTAAATAATTTTATTTTTATTCTTTATTCGTACCAGACAATCGATGGCTATCAAAGTATGAGTATTTTAGTTTTTTCCAATCTTTCATGAAAAATGTGAGGAAAAGTCTCAAGTAAACAATTTGGGGACTGCTTTGAAATAAAGGAATAACTTCAAAGACCCAGATATAATTCACCCAATATTCGAATGAATGCTTCAATTACTACAAATTTATGGAGACAATTTGTGTGGGACAACTCTACTACCTCAAGTAAATATAAGCTGAAAATTGGGGACTTGAATGCAATATGCTCTTACAGCTACTCTACCACATTCAGATTTCGCAAAGGCCAAAGGAGCTTACCGTAGGAGAGCAGCATGACCATGTTGCTATCTGTGACTGTAGTAACTCTGTGAGCTATGGTTATCACAGTGCAGCTGGAGAACTCCTCCCTGATGACTTCTTGGAGAATTGAATTCATAGCCAAATCAATCGAAGCAGTGGCTTCATCCATAACTACAATTTTGTTCTTCCAAAGTAGAACTCTTCCAAGGCAAAAGAGCTGCCGCTGCCCAACACTCAAGTTCTCACCATCATCCCTCACTGGAAGAAGAAGAAGAAGATGATGATGAAGAAGATGATGATGAAGAAGAAGAACAGAGGAGGTTTTAGGAGGCTAACTTAAGCATTTCAAAATCCGTTGAATTGAACAAGGGTAAGTGTTCGAAAGTACTTACCTGTTGAATCCAGAAGATCCGGAAGTTTACTCACTGTAGACTTAAGCTGGCATTTTTCAAGAGCCTAAAATTCATGAAACTGAGTTAATCTATAAGAACTACAGTTATTTTAAGGGGTTTTATGAACTGTTAATTTAAGACAAATAGCAATTGAGTCTCTATAGTTCAGGCATTATATATGTTCGAAAATTATGCAAAGCGGCCTTCATGTTTGATAAAATGTGCAAATGAGTCTTTTATAATCCCCACCTATCCCTCCCTCTCTACCTACCCCACTACCTCTTTTTCTCCGATAGCAACAACAGAGGAGGCCCAAGAAGAGAGGGGTTGGGGAGCGAAAACGTCTTTTTATTTTTGGGGTTAGTGTCTGTATCATAGTAGAAGGCCTATTTGCACATTATATCATACAAAAAATATCACTTTACTTAATTCCTACTACAAAAACCCAAATGCACAAAATTCTAAACTAAGGGAACCCAATTGCAATTTATCCATTGATATTCAGCATTTGAAACATCCTACCTCCCATATTTCCTGATCTGTATGTAATCCGAGAGGGTCCAAGTTGGTTCTAATACTTCCTCTGAATAGAGTGGGTTCTTGAGGGATTATGCTGAGCTTCATTCTCAAATCTTTTAGCCCGGTGCTGCAGATATTGATGTCTTCGATAAGGATCTGACCGTTAGAAGGCTCCATCAGCCGAAACAGAGCACTTATCAGAGTTGTTTTTCCGCTCCCTGTTCTTCCTACTACGCCTACTTTGTTTCCTGCTTCTATTGTGCAGCTGATTCCCTTCAAAACATACGGAGCATTTGCTCTGTATTTAAGCTATAAAGAAAAGAGAAGCAGATCAGATTTTTAAGTTAGAGGGAGAAAGATTAGAATCCTATTTGACTCTCACTTTAAGATATATGAAAACTGAATCCATGAAGCTAGAGAAAGCCAACCAACCTTAGTAAACTAGGTAATATTACTCAAAATTTGTAAAATAGCATGCAAAAATTTAAAGGTATTTTAAAACCTATGGATTAGCACGCAAAAGTTATATTGACCTCAGAGACCTGTGTGAAGAAGCAAACTAGAGAATGTAGATGCGTTAAATGAGGAACGAAAAACTCATTGCTCAACTCGCCGTCAAGCGTTGGAGAGAACGAAGATCAACAAATCCCGTCTAGAAAAAGGGCATTTATTGCAATAACCAATCAACCTTAGTAATCTAGGTGATATTACTCAAAGTTTGGAGAATAGCATGCAAAAATTTAAAGGTATTTTAAAATCTATGGATTAGCACACAAAAATTATATTGACCTAAGAGACCTATGTGCAATTTACCCAAAAGTCTATATAAGAGAGGATTTCAACTAGAAACCCTCGCCCGGACGCTGCAATGAATACCCTTTTTCTAGACGGGATTTGTTGATCTTCGTTCTCTCCAACTCTTGACGGCGAGTTGAGCAATGGGTTTTTCGTTCCTCATCTAACGCATCCTACATTCTCTAGTTTGCTTCTTCACCTTTGCTCCGTCCATGCTTGCCGACAATCAGATGACAAATCGATTCGATTTTCTTGCGGATAACGACGATGACAACCCTATGCTTATCGCCGCGAATAAGACTGTTGCTTCGGTTCAGGCGAAGATTCCGGCAAATCCCCATCCTCCCTTGCGAGCAGGTAAATCTCAAATCCGATTTCTTCTCGCAGGATTCAAACTCATTATGACATCGATCTGCAATGTGGGTTCTGCTGGATTTGAGTTCCTCTTTTTCCGCAGTGAAGGAATCAAGAAATGGCACGAGCAGAATGTGCGGCGCCATCGGGGATTATACAGATGGTAGCTACGGTGGTTGTCATGATGATGATGCCGAACATCCTCTGGAGCAAGTTCCCGACGATCTTCTTGGGCACATCGTCTCCTTCCTCCCCACCCGAGATGCCGTCAGAACCAGCGTCCTCTCTCGGCGGTGGCGCTACGCCTGGACCCACACCACCCACTTCGATTTCGACCCTCAAACCATTCTCTCTGCTGCCGACGCCGCTGCGGCCAACCTTGCCGTTTCCAAATACAACTACAACAACATTTACTTTGCGATCGACAAGATCTCGTGTGCCCTTGACTTCATCCTTTCCTTATCTCCCCCACTGACCATCGGCAATCTCCGGATTATGTCGCCTCTGCAACTGCCATCTAAGGCCTTCTGGATTGTGGACACCCGTCACCCTCAGCTATTCGCCCTCCTCCGTGAAAATCCCCTGCGTTCATCTCTTCTTGGCATCAATACCTTAACTAGCTTGGAGATCGTCGGACCAGTCGTTGTCTCATCACGCCTAGTGATTGCCTGCCCCATCCTCCGGTCGCTAAAGATAACTCGTCTACTATTTGAAAAAGCCTGCATCTTCCAGCAAATACTCTCATCTTGCCATAAACTTGAGTATCTTGCGGTAGAGGAGTGCTGCAACCTCGACGATCAGCCGTTGTTGAATATCCAACATCAGAATCTCACAAGGTTCAGGCTAATGTTAGGCCCTAGGAATACAAACGTTGTCATCGATACGCCGAGCTTGGTGGAATTCGATCTGCGGCTTCCAGGGTATATCTGCAAGGACTGGAACTTCGTCTTCCACAGAGTGCGAATGCTTGAGAGGCTTGCCTTAACTCTAAGCACTTCCAATAGCTGTCGTGGGCTTGCTGAACTTGGAGCACTTGCCGGCAAATTGGAAGCAGTTTTGAACACGGTGGCTGCAAGATGCAATGCACATATTCACTTGGAAGGGAACATTATGGAGGTACATTTTCATACATTCATTCATTCATTCATTCATTCATTGATCTACAGATCATTGTAAATATGAGTTTGATGTTTTTGGAAATACACAAATTAAAATTATCAAACTTTAAAACTTTATAATGTAATGTATATTGTTGATGCAAAAAATGCACCACCACAGAGAGAAATGAGACGACAATTTTTACGTAGAAACCCGAGTGTCCGGGGGAAAAACCACAACGCCGTCCAGGCGATTTGAATCCACTAATCGAATTTCCTCTTACAAAGCTTGATCTCTAAATGAAGACCGAATGAGTACAAGAAGGATAGAGAGAGGGGCAGCTCAGCCCGAGAGAGAGAGAGGAGGAAAGGTCCTTAGAGAGAGCAATCCTCCCCTTATTTATAGCTTGGAGAGGAGGGGACATAGTAGGTTTAGTCTGCACATCTGACACCTATTCCTGCAAAGGACGATTAGGGAGTGGGCTCCCATGCTGTCTTAGATGCTGAGTTGACACAGTAGTACGGAGGGTACGATCTTGTGATATCTTTTTGAGCTGCTGTTCGGCAAGGGGTGTAAGAGAAGGTTCTAACATATATTCATTCATATATATAATTTTCATTCTTTATTATATATATATATATATATATGCTCTTTTTGATACTATTTATTTTTTGTTTTAAAATAAATATAGTGCGTGAGTTTCTGCCACAAACTCCAAAAGTTTTCCATTGGATTTGAAGCAGTAAAGACTTTGGTTGTCGACTTCTGCGCTGAAGTTCCACTACATCGGCTCTTGTTCGAATGTCTCCTGGGTTGCTTGACTTCACAGTGCAAACTCCAAGTTAACAAGGTAATTAACCAATCATTAGGTATATCCATTGATTTAACCTCCATCTATTACTTCAAATGTGAAAGCCGTAATTTTCAAAGCGTTAAAACCAACACAAACGTACGTTACTTCATTTAATTTGTTAAAAACATGAGGAATGAGAACCATATAAAAGAATTAAGGGGTGTTTGGTTCAATATTATCTTGATGTTATGTCATGTTATTTCGAAAAAATGATTATTTAGTTTGACATAATTTTTTAAAAAGTTATGAAATTATTACTCAAAAAATAATATCTAAATATCACGAGATATATACATATATAAACAATTGGTGTACAATTGTTACTTTAGAGCAATCTTTTTTTTTTTTGGTAAATAACAATTGTTGTTCATATATATAGATGGAGCGCAAGCCTAAAGACATGAGTCGTAAAACGATGGCATTGATGTCGTATTATATGGCAGATTTGATGCCTTTTCGATGCACACAAGTTAATTGTGCACCAGTTGACAACAATTTTGAATCTACTTATCAAAAATTGTTCAAGCTAGGATGAAAAGGTTTACTATCACTTATGTTGGTGAGATATCATTGATTTTTTTTTGTACATTTATCTTTCTGTTATCTTACTCTTTAACTATTTTTTTTTATGGGTAGTTCCTTAAAAAACTTGTCATATTTTTCATTTTCATCGTTGGTTGATTGTTTTTGCTAAAATGTCTGAAGAAATAAAGGCAAAATATTGCATACATTCAATTATTCAACATAAAATAAATAATGCATGCAAGTCGTTTGCATTTTTCATGAAGTATTTTCCACTTAACAATTTACAAAATAATATTATAACTATATGCAGTACAAGTTATTTCCTCTTCACTATTTGGTTTGGAAAATTTTGATAAATGCTTAAATGATGGCAGACAAAATGAGTTTTTATGTTAAAATTTTTGAATAATGTTAAATAAATTTGATGGTTATATAGGAAGTATTATAAGATATGCAATAAAATTAATTATTTTTTAATATTGAAATTCGTGTATGATATGAGAAAATTAAGTTGAGTTTAGAATAAAAAAAATAAAATTATCATATATATATATATATTAGTATTTTTTGCGTAGAAAATACATGAATTTTTTTTTACATTTTTTGAAAATAAATATATTTATTACAAGATTTAAAGAAAAATTGAAAGCTATATATTTATTTTTTTAATTTTAAAAAACAATTAATTTTTTATATATAAATATTTTATAATAAAAATATTAAAAATTATTAAATAATATAAATTTAATATTTAATAATAATGATTATAATTAATTTAATTTAATTTAAATATTGATTGAAATTAAAATTTTAATTAATTCTTATTAACTTGATTTACAATTAAAATTTTTAACTTATAGTCAGAATTCAATGCAAGTAAGTTGAAGTAGAATTCAAAAATTTAAATTTTAAATTTGATTTTAAATTTTAAAAGTCTGAGATAACAATAAAAATAAAATAAATATTTAAAAGTTAATATAATAGAATTAAATTTTAAATTAACAGTTATTGGAGATTTTATTATTGAAAAGATATTATTATTAAATTAAAAATAAATATTTTTATTAAAAATTATTGAATATATTTATTAAAATTTATGTAGAAAAATTAAAAAAAATTATTTATTATTATTATTATTACTATTATTATTTTTTAAATTAGTATTATTTTAGTTCTGATTTTGATTCTCGTGCGGAATAAAATCATAATAATACTAGTATAGTAGGAACTAGGAACTGTATCTCCGCAAACTTTTCAAAGAAGTGCACTTGCCAAAGAAATAAACTAATTCATTTTATAAAATTTATTATAATTAAATAATTATATTAATGTTACTATTATGTTATTTATTATTTAATGATAACTAATTTGTTGTGTTTATTTTTTTACTTTTAACAAATAGAAATATCAAATAGTTATTTTTTTATTTGTATGTCTCAATATGTAGAACGCAGATAATAACAAGAACTTTGTGCATCACACTCGGAAATAATATTAATGAAATAAATTGTGTAATTATTTCTCTACTAGCTTATTACGTTGGTAAAATTAAGATATTAGATGGTTAAAGAAACGTAATTTCTCCTAAAAATTATTTATTTAATACATATTAGTTGTATTTTTAATAAGATTTTATCGTTAGTTATGCGGATGCAATTGTTGTAGCAATTTATTTAGGGTAATTCCACTTAGTCCTTGAGGTTTATTCGACTTACCACACAGGTCTATAATTTTAAAAACATGCCAAACAGCTCCCAAAAATTTACTGTATTGGTCATTGTGATCTTTCTGTGACGGTATCAGTTAAATACTGTTAAAATTACGAAAATACCTTTTTATACCCTTCCATATTTCCAATGGACTTTCCGAGCACCTTCGAGCAGGCCGTCACGCTTTGCCGGCCGCCGCGCACGCCAGCGCGCTGCGGCGACCCCTGCGCGGACGCCGGTAGCGCGCAGCCACCGGCCTGTGCGCGGACGCCCGCCTCGAGTAAAATTATCGGCCAGTAGCGCGCGGATGCCCGCCTCGAATAAAATTATAATTTTACATGAAAAAATTATGATTTTTTAATTAAAATTTTGTTTAACGGAATATGTTTAATTGGACTTTATTGAAAGCTTTTTATAAATATTAAGGACCACTATGATTTATACAGTAAGTTTTCGAGATCAGTCTAGCATGTTTTTTAAATTATAAATTTGCGTGACAAGTCGAGTAAATCTTAAGGATAAAGTGAAGTTACCCCATTTATTTAATAGCTCGATATTAAACGCTGGGCTGGCTTTCGGGCTAAACTCAAATTTTTTTTTAAAAATTTTATATTAAGTTTTTTTTAGTAGGTAGATTTTGTTTTAATTTTAAATTAATTTTTGAGTTAAATTTAACTTAATTATAAAATATTTTTTAATTAAATTTTTCATTATATTTGTTATACATAATATAATGTAATTTTATAAAAAATAAATTGCATTCGAACTCCTTAGATTGTACAAGTACTATAATTCTAGCCCCTATTGAGAATCTCTTTTTTTTTTTTTTATAAAAAATTAAAATTTAATTATTTTTTATTAATTTAAATTATTCATGTGTTTTAAAAGACAATTATACTCTTTATTTTCTATTTTTTTTAAAAAATATAGTAAAATTTTAAACATTAATGTTTTCATTATTTTCTCTCAACTAAAAATTTAAAATAAAATAAATAAATATTAATATTTTAAAATTATATTGTGAAAAGCTATTAAAATAATAAATAAGAATAATTCTATAATATATTAGTAAAAAATAATTAATTATATGTTGATTGATGTTAAAATTATAATATTTTTATAATTTCATAATAGACTCAAATTAAAATTAATTTACAATATCTTTTTTAACGACAGAAGCTTGGATGCAGTTTACCCTATTTTAAATTTGTTTAAATATATTTATATATATGTGTATTTATATTTTAATCTTATATATTAATTATAATTATGTTAATTGATTTCATTTTAAATCAATTAATTTTGAGTTAAATTTAATTCAGTTAAAATTACGAACAAATTTGTAACGTATTTTGAGTTTTCAATAAAGCTTGTTATCCACGCATAAACTCAATAAGGCCCGGGTGATTCTCAACTGTGAAAAATGAACGTGAACATAACAAAATGTGCTGAAAAATAAATTAAATGTTTTTTTGTGTAAGTAGGCATAAGTTTTACATATATTTACGATAATATGCCATATTTTATCATTAATTAAATTTGAGTCTTTAACATGTTTCAAACCGAATTAAAATCAAATGAAAAACTTTCAATTGGCCGGGTCGGATTACTCGGATCTGCTCGAAATCCGATAACGCTAACAGCCCTAGCCATTCCTCATTCATCCCCTCAACCCTCTCTCTCTCTCGCTCTTGCTCTGCTTAGGTTTCGCCGCAACACGCAGCGTCGTGCCGAGGTAGAGATCTCACCTTCCACTGCAAGATTTCTCAAGTTGTCACCGTCGGCTTCAACGCGAAGACTCCATTTTCACTGTCCCTTAACATCCGCCGTTGAATTAGGTTCTGGTACTACACCAAAGACGATGTCAGATAAGGAGTGGATGCCAGCAACTGATAAGATGATGCAGTCATAGCCTCGCACTGCTGGGCCTTCGGTAGTGATGAACCCCATCAGCCGTAAGAATTTCATCGTCAAGTCTTCTCTCTCCCCTCCACCTTCCCTAAAAGATTGTTTTTTAATAGTTCCTGCATAGTTTTTTAGTTATAGGGATTCAATTCCTCTATAGTTTGTTTCACCAGGTTAACATCAAATTCTACACATTTTTGATATCAAAACTAACAATATTATTTCACACGTTGCACAAATCTTGAAATTAGAAGTTCATTATTTTTAAATTCTACTCAACATGCCATAAAACTTCATTTCATATGTTGTATGTATCTCAAAATGAAATACTGTTTTTATTTCACAAAGTTCAGAATAAAATATCTTTAACTTTATTAAAATTAAGTTAACTAAATAAACGTTGTCTTCGATTCATAGTCCTTTTAGCATCCTTTTATATCATATATATATATTTATACAAGTGTGCACAAATTGAGTAAATATTGCATTAGATAAAAGATTAATATAGCGTTTATTGCGGATAATATGAGAGTGATATTTAAAATTTGGTCATATTCATTTGGATGATTGTATGTAAATATAAAGAATCCAAGTTCTAGTATTAAAAGGATTATGGGTTCGTTAAAAAATAAATAGGGTTATAAATAATGACCTCAAATTATTTGTGCAAACATACATTGCCCTGTTTGGCGCGAGGATCAAATCAGGACCAAAGTGATACTAATTTAAAAACAACAATAATAATAATAAATAAATTTTTTTAATCATACATAAATTCTAATATAAAAAAATATTATTTTACTTCACATACTCAATAATTTTTAATAAAAATATATACTTTATTTCACATTCTAGACCAAAATATTCGAATCGAGTATTTTGGTCTAAGATGTAATATAAAATTAATTTTTTTATTAAAAATTATTGAATATGTGAAGTAAAATAATATTTTTTTATATTAAAATTTGTGTAGAATGATTAAAAATTTTTATTTATGATTATTATTGTTGTTTTTTAAATTAATATCATTTTGGTCCTGATTTAGTCCTCGCGCTAAACAGGGCCATATAGAGTTAAATGAAGAACAGAAAATCATACAACCATTTCAGTTAAATGAGAATGAGGCTTTATTGTTGCTGTAAATTATATATTTGTATGATGTATCATATTTATCTTTGTAATGTAATATTTGTGATCTAAATAATATTATAATAGATACATATATTAAAGATTGATGGTGTTTTGTATATAAAAAAAAATAAAATAAATTTGAGTCTACTTCAAACTTAATTAGAAAGAAAAAATTATTCTGCTCTAATATTAATATATTGATCAGTAATAATTCTAAATTTTAATTTATTAGATAATGCAGTGATTAAATTTATTCCACTGCATTGGATTATTAAATCTGAAAATTATTGCAATGATTGTAGAGTTGTTGAAGTTATGTAACTGCATTTAATTAAAAATATAGATATTTCTTTAATTCTTTTATAAATTTTCTATAAAAAAAATCCTATAAATATATTCACAATGTCTAGTTTTCTCAGTATGTATTTATTTTACTGCCTTTTTATTAATAAAATTATTGATGTAGAGCCAGATTACTAGCGCCAGCAACTGCGCTGTAATCTACGACCTCGAGCGTAGAATATAACAATTTTATCTTGTATATAATTATTTTTATTTCAGCATATTTTATTTGAATTATTTATTAAGTCAAATATTATATTTTTATGTTAGTGGGAATGCCCACTTTGGTGTCCTGTAATTATTTTGGGTCTTATTTGATTAATTTGGGTTAATTTAATTCAAAATGAATTAAATTTGAGTCAAATTAATCAAATTAATTTGGATTTGATTTAATTGAACTCAGGTATATTGAGTCAAGTTCAATTGAGATCAATTGGAATCAAAATGAGTCATATTAGGGTCAGTTTGGTTCTAATTGGATTGAGTTAGATTCAATTCGAATCAAATTAGATTCAAATTAAACATATTTTGGCTTGTTTGTGAAGGAGCAGAAACTGGAAAACTCAAATGCAAGTTTACATAAAATTAAGGGGGCGTTTGGTTCAGTGTTATCTCAATGTTATGTTATGTTATTTTTAGAAAGTAATTGTTTGGTTTAATGACATCTTTAAATAACATTATAATTAATTACAAAAATGCCATTATACATTGACATCTAGATGTCACCCCAAATTGGGCGACATCTCAAGATAACATCATCAATTTGTCATTATAATGTTAATAACTTCCAACTAAATAAAAATAATTTGGATAATATTGATATTTTCTAATATCATAACATTGAACCAAACAAATGTCCATTGATGAATGACAATGACATTTAGATAACATGACATCTAAATAACATTGATATTGAGATAACACTGAACCAAACGCCCCCTAAATCAGAAGGCAGCCCTAATTTCATGAAAGGCTCGGGCTTCTCTCTGTTTGCTCGTGGAACTCCTCACGGCGAGCCAGGCCACTCCTTCCTTCCACGCCGCGCCAATCAGCAGGTCCTCCACGCACGTCGCCGGCCTCTCCACAACACTCGCGCACGTTCCTGGTCACGTTCTCTACAACTGGGATCTTCCTTCGCCGATTCTTCGTATACGGTTAGTTCCGCCCTAGCTCTTCCGCTCCTATAAAGCAGCTGGCGGGGAACTACAGGGGGGTTTTTGATTTTCTGTGAGCGATTCTACCTTCAGAGCAGAGGTTGAGGAGATCCAGGCAGGTGGTCACGGATTTTGTCGCCTGCACGGCAGCAGGCGCTGTGTTTGGCGTTTTCTCCATTGATCGGAGCTGAGCAGGTGGCTGCGGCTTCGTTTCAGGAACGATTCAGAGATTCGGACAGGTGGTCACTGATTTTATCGTCGGCACGGCAGCAGGCGGCTGCGTCCGGCGTTGATCGAGCCGAGCAGCTTGGCTGCGACTTCGTTTCGGGGACGATTCGGCTTAGTCTGAGGCTATGACAGGGGACTGAGGTTTCGACTTCGAGATCCGATTTTCTTTGGTTTGCTTATCGTGCTTTTTAATTCCCGAGTTCGCTGTGCTCTGTTCTGTGCTGTTTAATTGAAACTCCAGTTCAGTGATTTCCGTTCATTTCCTGCTTAACTCCATGTTCTTGAATAGCTCATTTCATGCAATACTTCTCTTTTACGTCCTGGAGTTCACATTAAAATCAGAGTTGATGTTGAATTTTGGCACTTGATATTTTCACCTTTATTCTAAACCGATTCGTAAAGCTCATATTTGATATTTTGAATAGTTTGAACAAATTATCATGTGCAGGAATTTCAAGGTAAATATGTTTGCGGTAAATCTTCTCAGAGTTTGATAGTTAATTATCTTATTTGCATAAGTCTCATGATAATACTTGGACTATATGTTAATTCTTCGTAATTATTTCATGATGTTTTTGTGAAAGAAAAAATTATTATATTTAATATAATTTAAAAAATTTAGTTTGATCTTCTCTCTTTGCATCTAATTTAATAATAAATAAAAATTTAGGCGCTAACGTAATATTAATAGCGTTAGGATCGACTTAACTTGATCTCCACGTTGCATCAATTATTTTACCATCTTTTATATTATAAATTTCTTTCATTTCCTATGATATACCCAAGCATCTTAATTTAAAGCAATTTTTTTAATTCAGGGCTCAAAAAGCATTTTTTTATTTGTTATTATTTTTAGTATTCTCAGAAATTTTAATATTTTTAATTTTTTATTTAATAAAATTAAGAATTTTTACATACAGAATATAAAATTTACACAAAATTACATATTTTATCATTAATTTGTAAATATTATCACTATCACACTATATTCATTTAAATTTTACGCATTTCACATATTTCACATA